>CM031879.1:38805897-38826010 GCA_018697195.1 Certhia americana
CCTTCCTTCCTTCCTTCCTTCCTTCCTTCCTTCCTTCCTTCCTTCCTAGCCTGACTAAAAAGTTCCAGTCAATCCCTCAGTGAGTGCATTATTGTGTCTGGATAAATTAACGCTGGCTAAGTTAAAGTCTGTCAAGTGCCGTACTTCCCCTGGATGTTGTTTTAAAATTTGCCATGCACCTTATTCTACCTTAATGTTGGAAAGTCATAAGTAAAAGTTTGTAACTGAACCTCCCGAGAATGTTGTTTGTTCTGTGGACAGCCCAGAATAAAGTACTTCCCCTTAAAACCACTGAACAGACAGGAAACAATGTGGTTTCAAAAAGATTTGACAGAAAAAAAACCAAACCAACAAGATCTGACATACTCTTATTGATGGTTTACCATCTAAAATACAGATGAATCATCGAAGACACCAACATTTAGCTAAGATGTCCTCCAAATCCACAGATATCAGCAACAGTTAGGGTACAAAGGCTTCAAAGCTGCACAGGTGTACACTGGATGAAAAAAAAATAATTAGACTTCACACATATTTTGATCTGCAGCTCTGAGTTCAAAATTCTTCTGAAAAGTAGAATTGAAAGAAATGTATATGGATATAAATTACCTGACATTTTCTTGTTACATAACTGAACAGGTATTTTGCACAAATGTGTGTTTGGGTTTTTTTTTTCTTTTTCTTTATGTAATTATATATAAGGGAATCCATAACATTAAATAAATCTCATTTTCACACTTCTACATGTGTGTGGTGGTTGACATTAAACCACCCGTGGATACTTTAGAACTGAATTATTCTCTGAATTCTCCTTGGTTGGTAAAAGTGTGCTTAAAATTCTTATTATTGCTCTATTGCACATACAGCACTCGATACTTGTAGTTGTTTGTTCATTTGTTTTTATCTAGAGGCCAGTACAGTTGTATGTCATCTATTGTCCTTTATTTGCCAATTTGATTAGTGCATGACTTTTGTCACCCTACTACAGGCAATACTGAAGACTGATTAAATTAATTCCAAAAGAGTTTGTAATTCATCTAGGATACTGCTCAAAAGGGATTATAGCTAGTATGAAAGCAGATATCTGGGGCCAAGAGCCTTGCTACTTGCCTTCTAGCTTGGCCTTTTTTCTTCCTCCTGTTCCCCAGTGGTCAGCTGCATGCTGTGCAGCTGTCTTCCTTGTATGAGCATAGATGTTTTCCAAGTGGTTTGCACAGAATATGCTCTCAGTTGAGGTTTCTAAGAAATTTTGCCTGAAAAATGGGAAGAACTCACTTGGGACTTCCGTCACTTCCAGGAAACAAAACAAAACAAAACAAAAAATCCAGGAGAAATTATTTTCATTAGGAGATCATAAGAATTTGTCATGACAAAAAATTTGAAGGCAGATGCTTTGGGTTTGGAGTGCACAATCCCAATGGAAGAAACCATACAGGTCAAAATGTAGAAGCATATTTTCAAAATAGATTTATGTTAACTACTTATTATGTTCAACATCAAAAAGTGGTTGCTTTTTGTGGTTTTTTACATGTAGAAGCAATTGTAATGAAAGAAAATTTATAGCGGGCATTGTGAATTGTTAGATTTTGCTCAAATTTTCTGTCTATAAATTGACTAGACAGATTACCCTCAGAGAACTTTCTGAGTTCCATTATGATATTATTCCCAATTAAGGAGACATTTTTAATCTCTTTGATCCAGAGTTCAGAAAAGACAGTAGAAGTCTCAGTGCAGCAAGACTTCCCATACAGGGAAAAGTGACATACTGCATATATGCTTTTTCAAAAGTCAACATCTCATGGTGATAATTTAAATAAAATGTCAAAGGCAAGGATAAAAATATGCAGATATTTAATGGTGGTTCAGTAGATTATTTTCTTCTTTAATAGAATTCACTCTTTGCTGTTTGTTCAACACTTCTTCAAGATTTCCAGATAAATTAGATAATTACAGAATAGATGGAGCAAATAAGTATGACATTTTTCATGTCATAATATGTTATTAGTAATTTCCCTTAGATTATGATTCTGATTAGCTTCTTTTGAGTTACAGCTAAGCAAACACTAATTACTGCTAATTTTTATTAATGACAAAATTAAGTTTCCAAGTGAGGGTTTTGTAAATACACCATTCAGAATAAAAAAGTTCTGAATTTTTCTCAGCAGTTTAGCGAATATACAGTTTGGTTTACATTGTTCCTGGAAGAACAATATTCATTTAAATAAACATTATTATGAATTGCACTACATCTTCACATGCCTGAGCAGATATTCATGTTCCAGTGACATTAAGTTATGTTAGAAATAAGAACATCCTCATGGCAGTTATTAGGATACAATATCTTGAAACTGAACTGTCATTTCTACTTGTTCTAAATAGTTAAACATAAGGTCTTTTTCTGATATATACACAAAATAAGGACAGACATCCTCAAATAACATATCATCAAATAAATCTTAAGCAAAATTAATTTTATATATAATTTAATATTATCCTAAACAGTAGCTAACTGTTGAATAATGTTGTGGATAGTGTCTTAACATTCTTCTTATGCAGATATTACCTCATCAAAGTTAACTGTGTTTCCCATGCTCATAGCACTTGTTCTGCTATGCGCAGACACTGGGACAAAAGCAAATGTTCCTGGTTTCCTACCTTCCTACCTTAAATGACTCTTTGGGGTGACAGTTCGAGCCATAATTTGATCATCTCTTCAAAAAACTCAAAGGACTGTTATATGTACTTTTTTTTTTTTTTTTTTTTTTCAGTTAAAGCCCTGTGGATTAAATGAGGTACTTCTCATCTGCTGTTTCATTGCATTTGGAGTTTTATATTTCCTTTAAAACTTCCCTTTTATTCTCTTGCACATTTAATCAAATGCAGCTAAAACAACAAAGCAGACCTGATTAATTTATTGTTGCCACACAAGAACTGGAAACAGCCTCTAGGCAATGCATTTTTATCTCTTATGGGTAATAAAGCATTCATTCAGTGATGTATTTATTTAACCTCACACATGTTGTTGAGCAACCTTATTTACAGTATTCCTTTTCTGAGACACCACAGAGCAAGCACACTTTAAGGTGCTACAGAAGAGTTTAGCCATGTAACTCCCATAAAGATAAGATAGAGTTTAGTGAATATCCCTGAAAACTTTTAAGATCAGGCCTTTATTTGATCAGATACTGCAAAAAATTCATTGCTGAGATAAGAAATAAGATTCTGACCTATTTAGTTTTAAATTTTATGGTCTGATTAGTTGGTTTATTGAAACTGATTTATTGGAAAACTGATCTGGAAAAAAACTATTCCTATAAAATAGTAATTTGGGAGTTTTGAATGGTAAGTTCTAGTTTTCATTTATTACTTCCTTCAGCAAGCAACCCTTCTAGTTGCAATATTTCTTGTAACAGGATAAGAGATTATAATGACATAATCAAAGTCTGTCCTCAATTCTCCAGAAGTCCTTTCCTTTTAGGTCATACCCTCAAGCAAGGAAGAATCCAAGATAGTATTCTGAGATGAGACTTTTAATGTTCAAAAAAACAACCTGAAAATCTGAGATTTTCTCAAATTAAAACCATAGTATTGGTTCCTTTCTATGTAGTTCTTTATTTGACTCTTACTCATTTTTTTCATTGGCAGAAAGTAGCCATTTATTGTGTCATGAAGTAATAATTTTCCTGTATTAAATCTAATAGACAATTTTCCCATTCCCTCTAAATTTATGCAAATTTCATCCTTGAGAAGTCTTATTTGTTTAGATCTTTGCCCATCACCTAAATTTACCTAGACAGTAAGACAAATGTTTTTCTGTGGAATCTCAGATAAAAGTACCAGATTCACTAACATCAGAATTAAATATTTCATATATCATTATATTTAATATCAGCTTTAGATATTTCAAAATCCTCCATCAGAGCATCTTTTTTTCTCTCTAATACAATTAGACACTTAGAGTTTTACTCAAAGTGAAACATAGTTACTTATGTCTGAGTTTTAGATTAAAAGATTTTTTAAACAAAGACAAAAACAAGGAAACAAAAACAAACAGAGCAATAGTTTCCTCTGCGTGTAAAATCCAAAGTTAGTTTGAAAGTGTTGAAGGAAAGGCACCCACTTTCTCATATTTTCTTTGGAAAAGAGCAATCTGAAATGTCACAGGGACAGCTAACAGCTCAAACTCCTAGAATTCTTCCAAAACAAGGTACATGGCATAAGAACATGCTCCATGAAACAAGAAGCATTATTGTAGCAATAAGGAAAATTAATGTAGATTTTTACAAGGTCTTTACAAGATGTCTCTCCTGGTGAAAAAAAATGGCCCATTGATACTTAAATCAACATTGTGTGCAAATGCTGGAATAGTGTTTGTAGCTTCAGCATTAGACAGGATTACATCTACATCTCTTAATGTTAACAAGCAGTGAAATCTGAGGCTGAAAGTATATTTACTTTTTGTAAATGGGCAGGGAGGAAAAATGAATTTTTTTAATCCCTTGTGACAGACATAACCATACAAGAGAACTATATAACTATACAAGAGAACAACTAGAGAAACAAACAGAAGCATCTGACTGGAAGAGAGAAGTCCAGGTTCTCTGAGCCAAGGTTCAGCACCCAAAGTCAGGGGAAGCTGCAGCAAAGGAGAGGTCTATTAAACAAGCATGAAACAGTCCATTGGAAAATAATTGCAGTAATATCCCTCTGAGCGAGGGTCATTCAACACAACTATAAGTGAAAGTGCAATGCATTTTTCCAGGTAATTGTGCCCAAAGGGAACACTGGCAAAGTAGAAATTTGAAAGTCAAATGAAGAATGGACAGGAGGAGAATCATAACTTCTTTCCTGACGGAAGAATGAAATTTTTTCCCTTCTTCTTTTTTATTTTCTTTAATGAATTTTATTTTTATTCTTAGGCTACCTGCATGCAAATATACAGTATTTCTTGAGCTATATATGGACTCTTTATTTTAAAGGTGGATGATTTGGGTTTTGTTGGGGTATTTTTCCTGCAGAGTATCACAAAGCAACTTATTTTCTTTTTTTCTCTTTTCCTTTTTTTTTTTTCTTTTAATTTCACAGCTACAGCACAGGCATCTAAGTGGGCCTATCTAGTCAATAGCCCAAAAATTTATTTTGAAAACAGCTTTATTTGATGGACATTGTCATTAAGTCCTCAGAAAATACAGAAACAATTTGTTTTACATGTTAAAAATATTTTAAAATACTGTTTTATTATTTATTTTATTATTTATTTCACCTGTTCTTAATGGTGAAGTGAATAGAAGAAGAAATAGTGTCCTATCTATTGACCATGCTATAACTCCTGTTAGTTTATGTACAGTGTTTGTGATACTTAAAAACATCAGTATCCAACATTTACTTTCTATAATTTAAAAATCAGTTTTAATTTTAGTCATTGCCCCTGCTTAGCACAGAAATACTGGGTTACACTTTTTAAATGACTTTATCTTCTTTGTAGCAGCATGTAATTATTAAAATGAGCTTTAATAAGGAGTACTTTTCCAAAACAACTGCCCAACCCACAGCAAGCAGACAAGCAGCACATGCAGTATTCTAGCAGCTCTTAGGGATATGTATTGATTTGTGGAATCATCCAGGGGAAGTGAAGTTCCACTGAGAATTTCTACCTTGCTTGGCAAACAGCCAATAGTCTGTAAATCTGATTTGTAGCAAATAAAGTAAACAAAATGGGCAATTTAAAGCCCCTTTATTTCTGCACAGCACAGCTTATATAACAGACTTAGAATTGTTTGTAGGTGCTATTAGCAGAGTGCCACTCTACTAGGAAGAGTCTAATGGGAGTTCAGTTTCATTGAAGATAACCTTTTAGGGAGGTTAGTGCCTCAGCACTTTCTACTTCATACAAACTATTCTCCATGTGATATCTAGGAAAGTGATAGGGCAGAGACTGATTTTCAGCAAAGATTATCAAAGTGGAATCATGTGCTTGACAAGAGATACTGCAAATTCAGAGTTTTCTCAATGTAAATATGTAAAGTCATATTCTTAACTCACCTAAAATCATTGAGTTATGAGAAATGCCTTCCTTTCTCATTCTTCTCACCTGCTGCCTACACCTTGATTGTAAAAGGAAAGTAAGACTCAGTGGTTCCCTTTGCCACATAGGATGTGTTTGCTTTGTTCTGATGCCAGTGCAGCAGATTATCACAGAACACTTTTTATATACTGGAGAGGGCGCAGGAAATAATAGTAAAAAAAAAAAAAAAAAAAGTGAATTATTTAAGCCTAAATTCCTGAAGTAAAATATCTTAGGAAAAGGTTCAATTTCCTCTGATCCCAAGTAACTCAGTTTGAGAGAATTATGAAATTTGTAGCTGTGGTTATTCCCTGTCACAAGTTGTGATGGAATACGCTTGAAAAATGCCAGTTATCCTAAACTATTTTCCTCCATTCAACCACAGAAAAAATCAGCTCTGCCTTTTTTTATAGAGAAATTAGGTGGTAGAAGAGGGAGTCTTTTAAAATGACTCTTTCAATTTTCTTCCTTGCAAAGTAGATTTGGTTATTTGTAAAATTTGAATACATCAAGGTGTTCATTGACAACTAACAGCTTTTTTGTGTCTGCACAAAGAGTTACAGTGCAGTTCCACTGTTGGGGTTGATGGAAGTTCAGTCAAATACATGTTTGAAAGCAGAGGAGAGTGTTCCAGACTTTAAATGTGAAAAACAGCAGAACATGTACTGTTTAGTCCACAGTAAAAGAAATAGAATCATTTCACTCCTGTCCTCATTCACTTGAGAATGTGCAGATGTAAATTATGTCAAAATGGGGGGAGAAAAAGTTTGAGGGGAAAGTAGAATTATGAGAATGAAGAATATTTTCAGAGAAATGGACACACACCTTTTACAATTTTATTTTTAAAGAAAGGAAAGAGGCATTTATTTGAAGTAGCGCTGAGAGAGCACCTGGTGAGCAAACTTATTAAAAAAATATATAATGAAAAAGTTCTTTTGAGTTGGCTGAGGCTTGAAAATCTTGAATGAAATGGATTGAAGTAATTGGAAACATTTAAGTAAAGTGGAACAAATTCCACTATCAGAAACACTAGTAAAACAGTAAATCAGACGAAAATAATTAAGAAGCCCGAATGTCGCAGTCATGATTGGTTGTCTGTGAGATTTGGGATTTCACTGGAAAAGGGAGTAAATTGAGGATTTTAAGTGAAAGGTTTTGGAAATAAGAGGATTGCAGACACCACCAAAAGGAAGCTCTTTTCCAAAGAAAATTCACATTTTCAGGCAAAGATGCTGTTCTTCATGGAATATATCCATCCTTCCTCTAATGGAAACCTGTAGTATTTATAGTCAATCCTTGTGCTGCTTTATGGGAGTACAGTTCTGTCATAGCCCACCCCTATGCAGACACTGCACTTAGTGGCCATTCTTTTCCTCCATAAAATTCTGAGGGAGATTTGATCTCTCTGAGTTTTCAGGCTTGCAGAAGACGACTATCCTGTATATTATGTCTCCTAATCCTTTCTTAAACTTCCTTTTATCTTCAGGAAGTGCCAAAATCTTGGCATTTATTTTTCTTTATTTTCTCCTATCTAATAAAGCAAAAGCCCCCTAAGAGATGTTTAACAGAAGTACTCAATGCTGGTCATTCTCATTTTGTTTATAGCATTTAGTGCTATGAGACAGTAAGTAAACTATGCAAAACCTGTCAAGGACACAGCCAAAAGAGTTGTGAGTGAAGGTGGGATAATTGAATCTTTTTAGTACGTAGCTTAGTCTAACTTCAAAACCAGACTACCCAGCTGCAGGTTATTGAAAAAATTCAATCCATGCTGCTGCTGAGCTGGAGAATGGAATCAGATAAAATAAGGTGGGCTGCCTGATGCAGTAAATCATACACAAGCAAGCTAACAGCTGTAGTTCAGCCACCTACAATTCTGAGAGTGAACACAGCTTGAATTTCCTTTTGCTTGTGCTGAAAACATCAAAGCCCTTTTTAAAGGGCCCTAGAGTCATGTGACATGCAAGGTAGCACTGAGTTGGGAAAGAAGCCTAGGCAGGCTAAGCACAGACATCTGCATGCTTGATGACACATGACCAGTTAATAAACCCAGTTTTGCCCTTCGCATGTGTTCCCAACAGAATCAATGGATAAATATACAAGCAAGAAAAAGTTCAATTTAAATGTTTGGATTCTCTTTCAAATGGCTGTTGTGGAAGATATGATGCTAGAAAAAGACAGCATTCTCATTTCTTCCTTTAAGAAGACTGCAAAAGAGAGTTTGGAACTCCTGCTCTTACTTCTCTTTTTTCACTTCCCACTGTGACTCCCATGACACTCTTAGAAACTTTTGTTCATTTCTAACTGTCCCAGACCTTCCAATGTCTTCTCTTTTGGTATCAGCTGATAAAAAGGTTTTCTGAAATCAAGTCTACCTCATCCATTGCTTTTGGAACTGTTTTTCCATATCAAGACTCTCTTGCCTTTGAACCTTCTCATTGTATAAAAAACTCATTTTTCATTCACCCTGATCGCTGTACATACTCCCAAAAGGCTACTTCCCAGCTCCGTAACTTTCATTCGCATGTATTTATCTTTTTATGTTCTTCAGTTGTATATCTGAAACTTTTTCACTCTTACCATCAAATGAAGACATATTCTTCCATAAAAAAATGGCTTCTTCCTGACACAGCCCACTGGAGCCTGGGCTAGCTGAAAGGACACCAGCGCTGTACCAGGTGTGGGAACAACTGCAGCGTGGGGTTTGTGCCCACAGCTGAACCTTTAGAGCCACTTGCTCTGCAGTGGAAGGGCTCTCACCACAGTCAGGGGGTGGGGAAAGGAGAAGGAGGAGGCTCTTCAGTTCTGAGGTGCCAACAGGAGGTTTATTCACATTGAAGGGGTCAGGAACCAAAGAGCCCCCAAGCACCGCTGTGCTCGGGTTTTATCCAGCAACAGCAAGGGGTGGGTACCAAACACAAGCCAGTGAGGGATCAGCAGGGGCAGAGTGAAGGGGTTACAGCATTTCTTTGGGGCCAGCAAGTGGGAGCAGAGGGCTGGACACATGGTCCAATGAGGCATTGAGGTTTAGGAAACAACCAAGAACTCCCAGGGGGAGGAATGCTCAAAGGATTGGTTCAGGGTTGGAGTGACATGGAAGGTGCCAGAACAAGGGGCAGAGTAACAGTGATTGATAGGGAAGGAGTTGGAACAAGGGGTGGGGAAATGCCATCCGAGGTAACTTAGGGAGGATACAACTTCAGGAATAAAGCAGCTCAGGGAGAACATGGGGGAACATAAGAACAAACCATTAACATTAAAACTTTAACAATAAGCCAGTTAAATGAAACAAATACAGGCCACAACATCTTCTTGCTCTCTTTTTTTTTTTTTCCCAACATTTTTTTTTTATCACACTAGAAGTTGTATAGTATTATTCACCTAGATTACATAAAAGGGTTAGAGAAAGGAAGTCTTAAGTAATGACTTAAATATGAACTAATTTTGACAAAGGACAGACAAGCCTGCTCATAGAAGAATGACCAGTTCACATGTAGGCAGTGATGATGACTAGTTGCAATCAGGAACACCTTTTTAGTGTTGAATATCAAGTATAGATTCTGTTATAAGGGGAAATGAAGCTCTTCATAAGGACCGCATTTTCCATCATATATTGTTAAAACCTGGTTCTGACATTTCCAGCAAAGCTCAACCAGGTAAATCATATCTTATAACTAGTGTAAGAGTAAAAAGAATCCAGTAGTGTGTATTAATCTTCAAACCTCCATGTGCTCTTTGTGTTACGTGTCACTTTGTCAAAAGGTAATAAATCTTACAATAGTAATGCAGTATTGGCTATAGTAGCAATGCTATTTGTCTCCAAACGGATATATGTGCAAAAGGTTATTCTATTTGGGTCAGCATGCATTTGATTTTTGAATTCTGAATCTTAAAATATAAGGACTACATTTCACAAGTATTAATTTTTGTTGTATTTTTTTCTGACACATTTCCCATTATTTTTGGATGATAAATCAAAGGGGTTTTTTAGTTATCAATATCTGTTGAAGTAAGTTATTAATATTTGTAGTTATTGAATTGTTGAATTGTGTTGAAATGAAATTTTACTAGGACTGGTACCAGAGGAAGTTATAATAGACTGCAAGAAAGATTGTCTAATTTAAAATGAAATCTGCATTTTATCCCTGTTTCATTTCATTAACTTCAAGTCGATTTCCTAAGCATTTACCTCTTCCATGACAGCAGCTCTGGGTATGCTTCTGCCACAAGAGTATCAGTTCTTCATGTGCCATTAGTGTCCCTCTTGCATGCCAGCAGTGGGAAACAAGTTCAAGGCAGTTCTACAGCAATTTGTGACTGCACAAATATTTTGCATAACAAAAAGCCCATTGAGGTATAAAACCCTGTGGAATGCATCAATGTTTTGCTAGTGTGATTTCACAGATCAGTATCTCATGTGGCTCATTCCATTTTGCAGTTGAATATTTTTACTGCTTTTTTTTTACAGCTGATGTTATAATATCAAATAGATGGCACTGCAAGGTCAGAACCCACAGCCCAATAGTGCTTCCTTGAGAGACCTAATTTTCCTATAGCATATTGTCTTTTACCTAGAACAGGGTTTTGCTGGAGTAATAAATACAGAACAATATATGTAGTAAATTTTGCACAATGTTTTTATTAGAAGGGACAGCAGCAATTATATTTACCTTGTTTTATGGAGAGATTTCTGAGGCCTTAGAAAGATGACTTGATGAAGGGCAATGAATATAGTTGTATGAATATGTAGTCGTCTCATCTAGAAAGACCCAGTTTGGGGAGAAAGGTTTGTTAGAGTAGTAGAGTTGAGTAAATATGAATTAATTACAAAAAGATTATTTTGGAGAAGATGTTTCTTTTCTGAACAGCTTTCCTTCATCTCTGTCATGGGTTCTTTGGTCTTCAGGTAAACCTTTTTTCTCTCATTGTTCTTCTGTTTCTGTGTGGAAAGTTTGTGCTCAGATGTTCTAAAGTTTTTCTTTTTTTTAAAAAAAAAAAAGCTATTCTTAAAAACTATTCATGACTGGTCACATTCAAGTATTTTTTGTATTATAAGTCTGAAATTTATGATTGTTATTTAGTCTATTTGCAAACCACTTTGTTGTCATAATGTCACTGGAAGTGTTCTTTAGATCCAAACCTATGTCTGGCATTCTGATTTCCATATGAGTTGATTTTAAATTGTTGATTTTAAACTATAAGGATGATTCACAGCAGGATATTCCACAAAGGAATATGACTGTCATGTCATAATTTCATATTCAAATGTTAATTTCTCAGCAATTTTGGATTTTGGTTAATGTTCCTGACTCACAAAGCAGCATGTTTCTATTCCTACCATGCTAAAGGTTCATAAGCATAGCATACATTACAGACTCACAGTGGTTGTTCAGATTTATCCTTAAGGATAAGAACCTCTGTCATAGCAATTCTACAGTCATTAGATAAAGAAAAGATACAGCAAGGAACTAGTAGATGTTACTCATAAAATGACTAATGCTACAGATCCTGAGCGGTGTCAATTACCATTATGATCAGGGATGCAAAAGTTCTAGGATAACAGAAGCAAAAGGAAAATACTAAGTAGGCAAAATTTAGCTTTTTAGTATCTCTTAGGATGAGGTCCATGGGATTCATAGCCAGTTATTAAAATGTCTAACTTGGAAAACTACTTCAAAAATATGTTCTGTATCATCCCGAATGTAGAAGAAAGGAAAATGGCACGCAGTCATGCTCTGCCCCTCTGGTTTTGATCAAAATTCGGCATGAATTTCATGCATATTTTATTTTGATGCTCTATTCGTTGCTTATGGTGATTCACCACAGAAATGGTTAATTATAGGATATAAGGATTTTTTTTTTTTAAGTGTGGTAGTGTTTGGTCTTAAGCTACATTTATTATTTAGACTTGTAACAGGCTGAAATACGAGAGACGAGAAAGGAAGATAAACATACAAAATACTTTCTAAAATTAATTTTATTATATAGGGTCATTAAAGGGTAATAGTTACCAAACCCTGGCCTTGGAAATAAGCTCACAGATTACATATTAATAGTATGGTAGGAGAAATGTGTGCAATTCTGTTCCATAATCAGAAATGTAATTTAAAAGAGATTAAGACTGGTGTGATATCCAGTCAATGCAAGGAAGGCAAGGAAAAGGAGGCCAAAGGAAAGCTCTCCAGTGTTAACTTAAAACCCACACAGTAAGTTTCCACTAATACAGAGTGCTCCAGCTTATTCACATATTCACCATCAGGCGATAAAGCATACTGTATGTAACATATCAATCTTTAGTAGGGTCTACCTTCCACTCACAAGGAGTTACTAAAAACCTGACTTCAACTTCCATTAAAGAAGCATTTCTACACCTGAGTATAATCAAGACTGAAATATAAAATTTCTTTTTCTCCTAAAAGCGTTTTTAAGGAATAAACCTGACTTTTTGAGGAAGATACATTTCAATATTTAAACTTGTATTTTATAATCTATCATAGTAGAAAAAAATGAAACTATTTAAAATTAAATCAAAATTGTGACTTTCCTCCTCATTTTTCTTCAGAGATGAATAGATTAGGTGTGGAATATACTTCAAGAGATTCATTCACTCTAGTTCAAGACAGGGTTGTCATGACTTAAACCATTTACAAGAAGCCTGTACATTCTGTAATTGTCATTAAAAACAATCTACTCTTGTGTTTCTTATAGAAACGATTTTCTAATATTTGAATTGGGTTTCAACCCAGGAAGTTTATTATTTTTTTTGTTATATTCATAGTGAACTCACAGCTAATGAGAATGAGACTATTCATAGGTAAGAAGTCACATAAGAAATGACAAACTAACAATAATTAAATAAAAAGAATCTTTTTAGGCTGTATCTGAAGCTGTAGACATAGGGATTGTTTTGAAAGTAGATACCCTCTAAATTATCTAAATCTCAAATCTGAAAATCAACTCAGATTGAGGCAGAATGTCATAGAGTTTGTTTTGGCTCCAGCAGAGATTTGGGATGTACGCTGTAGTTTGCTGCTAGGAAGAAAGAAAGCATGAAATTGAAATTTCTCATTGTTTATAGTGATGAAATTGTACCTATTTTTAAAAAAATATTCAACAACCAAATTGCTTAGATTTTCTAGACCTGGAAAATCTACCTGGTACTGTGAAATTCTGTTTATCAACACTCTGAATTACACATAAATTCAGGACACTTTAGAATGTTTAAGATTAAATAAAATTAATCTGATTAAGGATGTTTTGAGCATTCTTTTGGCTTTCTCTTTGACTGTGTGCTACATGTTAACCATCTACATTACCCAAAATGTCTTTAGTGTTTTCTTAACATTTTAAGTGACTGACATGCTTTCATAATAGGCCACAGGCTCAGAATAGCATACTTGATTCCAAGTTTTTAGGGATAAGCACAAATAATGATTATAAATTCTAAAGCCACCATATGACACCATGTTTATCTGCAGCAGCAAAACGATATTTTATGCATGTATGTCATTGTGGTTTGGCTTGAGACTTAGTTAAGCAATTGGTAAATGTGTCTCTTGGAACTAGTTCCTGGCCTTGAATGCAAATTACTTGCTTCACAAAATTAAGATTTCCTGCTGGGAAATTTGGTAGTTTCAAATGTGCTTTGCCACCTTAATGGCTATCGACTTACACTCAGAAGAGAAGCAAAAATGTCCATTATACAATGTACTGTATATTATACATGGCAAAGGGTAAGCTTTGGAGGGCCACGTATACTTCTGAAATTAGCAAATTTAAGCAATTCAGAAGGCCAAAATTAGATGATCAGGAGATAAACAGTACTGGTGAATGCTTTACTCTTTAGTTAGTTACTCTTTAGTTAGTAAATTCTTAGTTTTAGTAAAATTGATACCAAAGATTGCTATAATTTTAACTTTTACTCCTGGGTACTGCCATCAGATTTAAATGTACTGTATTGTGAATTCCAGAATAGGACCCAAAGATTTGATACCACCTCTTTTATTGCCTTTTTCTGTATGACTTTTGACAAATCACTTATCCATCCAAAAATACAAAAAATGCCATCTTATCCAAGCTATGGATGTTTGAGGCAACTTTTAAAATTTAAAAAAAAAAAACTTACTAATTTTTAAATTACTAAAATTTACTAGCACAGAAAAAGAACAAAATGCAATATAAATGGTGGTTTATAATTGCCTTTCGAAATACAATTCTTTGACGGAGATATTCTAAGATTCTCAATTTTCGCCAATTTTATACTTTAACGTTTTATACATGGGTATGGCAGAGGCTGTAAAAATTGCTTCAGAAAGACTGATTTGATATCTGTAAATATTTACTTTATCTGTTCTACCTTGTGTAGTATAGTTGTCAAACATTTAAATAGTGGGAAGGGCATGGATTTTTGCTACATAAAACGTGCACATTTAAGAACGTTCTACTATTTTGAATCTGTTAAAATCAGTTTTTCTTTCCCTGTGTTATATTGGTTGTACCAGTATGAAAACTTCTATTCACCACCGTAATTGCTGATGGTATGAAATATAGCTTCAGCTATATATTTTGTGTCAGCATCTGTTATATGTCAGTGCAGAATTTCAAGGGTAGAAGATTGTGTAATCTTTCTTTGCAGAAGGCAGCAGTCATGAAAAAGTGAGACAGAGTTAAAGAATTAGCCTTTCTTGGCTCTCATTGCATCTAATTCAGGCATGCATGACCCATTGCCATCATTGTTGTACTTATGCCAGCTGGTTCTGATTATTAAAAAAACCAGCTTTGCATGCTGAACATGTAACAATAAACTATTGTCATACAAATGGAGCACTTTTGCTTCTAAGGGGTATAAATGTCTGTATAATAAAAGAAAGGTGGCTCCAACTTCATGTGTTTCAGACAGCAACTAGCTCATCAAGCATACTACAAATTAAACTTGGGTATGGAAGGTACCCTTACCAGGAGCAGTGTGATTTTCTTCCCCTTTTTTGAAGTGGGACATGGGAGGGGTAAATGTTTTACAGTTCTTACTCTTCTCAAATGAGCTAATTCCAAGAACAGACACTCTTGAACATCTCAGGAGAAAATTTTTGTCACACTATATGTTCTTACCCTGTCCTAATGTCAGATACAATGAGTTATATTTCCCATCACCTCCTCATTGATTTTAAACCAGACACCATGAAAATCCTGGATTCCTAGCAAATAATAAACTTCTTTAATATTTCCACCAGGGAATAATAAAATCAAGTATGCATAAAAACATACCCTTTAGCATATGAAAACATAGAAGCATGTGAACTTAAATAATAACCAGTAGATCCCTCATTTTGAGTACATTCACATATTGACACAACAATGTATGCCAAATAAAACTCTCATGAAGCCTGGAACTCAATAAGACAGTGTAATAAAATCTAGGATACAACTTCCTGAAGTGGGGTCAAAATCATCACATTCTACTAGGAATTGCTCTGGAAGGCTAAAATCCCTGGAAAGGATAACTAGATATCTAAGGAAATAGTTGAAGTAAAAAGAAACTTCATTTGGCACATGACACTTGGCATTTGGCAAGTGCAAGACATAGGTAGGAGTGCAAAGTAGAGGTGCAAGTTTTCTAAACCTGAAAAGAAGGGAAAAATATACAAAGATTTTGCAGTATACTGAAAAAACATTAACAATCCATTTTTCAAAGTGCATGTTCAGTTTCTCATATTTCTGTAGTATTTTTGGCTGCACAAATTTTTTGACTGCTTATATAGAACTCATAACTGAAACAAAGGTTTATTAAATGTCACAGAAAAGAAAAAAACTAATTATTGTTAATGTGATATTGATGATTTATGTCAACATTACTGTAAAAACTGCAAAGTGATCCAGTATTTGGTCATAATTCTGACACCAATTGTTTCCCACAGGGTGAAATAATCCTATGAATTTATAGCCAAGATGAACACAACATAAGCCAGAGGAAAAAGTGAATGAAGAAAATGTAAAGCTCATTTGTGTATTTCCATGATTGCATGATGTTCCCCTGGCTGACCATTTCATCTGGAATTAGGGTGTCTATATGATCAGTGGTACATCAGACTGATGGCTCTCCTCTAACCTTTATCTGAATCTTCCAGGCAAGAGTCCCAGAGCCCAGCAATTGAAATCCCTTTACCTAAGATTCATTTCCCACCAAAAGATCCTATCTATTACTTTAAGCTTATCAGATTTCTCTGGCCAGGAGGAGCCATTTTAATGACCCTGTTGGCCCTGGAGACTAAGTAGTTTCATTCACTGACTTCTACAACAACCCAAAAATTTTATGTTTGAACTAGAACATTTCAAAAACAATAGTGTTGATTGAGACTCAAAATAATGCGAACTCACAGACAGAATAGGAATCAAGGACTGAAAGATAGACAGCTGTAATAGAGTCCTTGGCAACCCATCCATTTGGTTTCATGGATTTCCTCTCTTCACCCTTTAAGACAGAAGAACAATATGTGACTCTTTTCCCACAGTAATTTGAATGTCCATGATAGAAGTGTGCTAACTGTAACAGCACTTAGGTCCACTTTATCCACAGGTTATTAACTTCCAGGATATTTGCTCAGGCTATCAGGTAGTTGTTGCTCAGGCAGTAAGCACACTCCTCAAATTTATCAGGTAGATAATTTAAAGCAAGATTGTCATTAAGTGCCTCATGTCACAGGGGTAACAGGCAAGCAGTAACATTTGCAGACAGTTTTGCAAGGTTCAGCATATCATTCCTGTCTTCTCAACCAACCAGGTTTGAGTCCAGTCCCAGGAATCATCTGCATAAGAAGTTTGGTGGCACAGTGAATAATTCAGTTGGAATTACAGGACTTGCTAGCAGGAGCAGTTTTACTCAACAGCAACCTTGTCCAATGTGTGTCCCTTATGTCCGACTGCTAGCAAAAATCCGGCTGCTCATCCTCTTCCCTGACTGAACAGGAGGGAAGGAAGGGAAGGGAAGGGAAGGGAAGGGAAGGGAAGGGTAAGGAAGGGACGGGAAGGGAATGTGAGATTGAGGGAATGTAAAGGAAGGGAAAAAAAGGGAAGGGAAGGGAAGGGAAGGAAGGGAAGGGAAGGTAAGGAAAAGGGAAGGAAGGGAAGGGAAGGAAGCAGGAAGGGAAGGGAAGGGAAGGAAGGGTAATTGAGTGAAGGGAAGGAAGGTAAGGGAAGGGAGGGAAGGGAGGTAAGGGAAGGGAAGGGAAATGGAAGGAAGGGAAGGAAGTGAAGGGAAGGGAAGGGAATGGAAGGAGGGAAGGGAAGGGATGTGAAGGAAGGGGTGAAGGGAAGGGCAGGGAAGGGAGGGAGGGAAGGGAAGGGAATGGGAAGGGAAGGGAATGGAAGGGAAGGAATGGAAGGGAAGGGAATGGAAGGGAAGGAAGGAAGGGAAGGGAGGATAGGGAAGGGAAGGGAATGGAAGGGAAGGGAAGGGCAGGGAAGGGAAGGGAAGGGAAGGGAAGGGAAGTGAAGGGAAGGGAAGGGAATGAGGTAAGTAAGGAAGGGAAACACTGACTGATGCTTGAGCATGTCATGGTTGCAGCACCACAGATTAATCTCTATGATGGGACGGAGAGAATGGAGGTGTGATGTTGAGGAGAACTATGTCCTTCTCCAATACTTCCTTGATAGGTTTTTCTAGTCTAGGACATAAGCCTTCAGTCATTGCTCTCCTATATTGCGGTCATTAGTATTAATTATTCCCTCCTTACATCATTGCTATAAGGCAATTTTGAGGAGCGGGGAACTTTCTCAGACACATTGTTTCCTCTCTGAAAAAATGTGATAAATGTGGTATTTCTCTTTCCCTTACCAAACCCAGGTCATATTTCCAAAGCATACTTCTATAAGGCAAAGGAGGGAAGAAAAAGAAAATGAAAAGTAAAGGGAACAAGATAGGGAAGGGAAAGGGAGGGAAAGTGAAAGGGAAAGGGAAGGAAAGGTAAGGAAAGGGAAGGGAAAGGGAAAGGGAAAGGTAAAGGGAAAGGGATAAGGAAATGTAAAGGGAAGGGAAAGGGCAAGTGAAAGGGAAGGGCGAAAAAAAAGGAAAAGAATACAAAAATCAACTGTAATCCTGGTACCCCTCTAAATTTAGGAAAACTTCGACACAGAGATACAAGTCTTCCTCATGCAAAACTTTCCTCAGAGAGTATTTTGCTTTCTTTTTCTTTTCTCTCCTTTCCTTTCTATTTCTTAGATAGAGAGCAAATTATAACTGCTTATTTACTATAAAATTGAATAATACCGCTGAGCCCTTCTACTTTCTATCTTCAATGGCTTAGTTGTAGCGCCAGATTAAATTTTTTTTCTGAAATAAAAGACACAGCCTCAAAGTGAAATAAAGTAGTATGAAAAGGCAGCAAGGCTTTTACTTCCATTTGCATGTGCATCACATTCCTGATATATAAACACTCCGATGCTGCCAATGAAATTTCAAAGAGGATTTGCAGGTTACTAAGTGTCTGGCCTCACCTTCGGGCTCACAACCACGTGATGTCCAGTACGATGGCCACAGGATTTAAATTCTATCTCAGTTTCTTTTGATTACAACCACGAACCTGCACATTATGGAAAAAGAAAACTAAAACTATAAAGACAGGCAAAATCTTTAAATGTCTGTTTGTTAGGTTGTGGCAGGAAAGAGGTGTGGAGGATTTAGTACCGGCCTGGTTCTAGGAGGTTACGGAAGTTCCTAATTCAAAGATCTTAGGCTCCCCTGCTGTTCAGTCATGAACAAGAAACAGCAATATTTGCTGCTTAAGTGTACATTCAACTGCTACTCTATGTCAATATCAGGGCATGGGCCAAGAGTGAGAGACCTACTTTCCCTTTCATCTTCAGAGTCCTCACACATTACAAGACTGCCTTGCCCATGGGATTGCAACCTGTGCTTGCCATTCGCAGTGCACTAAAAAGAGCTCATCATTCAGAAGAGCAAATAGAGAAGGAAACCTTGTGGCAAACCACTATGCAGGGTACCACCCTCCCTACTTCCAAAATTGCTTTCGTTTTTTTTAATGAATGTTTTATGTGGAAGAAGTACTTTCAAGGAGTAGGAACTGCAACCCAGATGCTCCTCCATCTCCATTTGAAGAAAGATCTTTCCCAAATTTCACAGCTAGCCTCGTAAGTATGTCAGTCCTAGCTCTGCACTGGCCACCCTTAACCAGCAGCAGAACACATTGCTCCCAGCCACAATACCTCAGAATCCTCACAGGCATGATTCTCTGGGACAGTCATGTGGAAATACCCAGGGAAATCCTCCTGATGTACCACAGATCATTCAATGCCATTATTATGGTGTGTCTAAAGTGTACTTACTGTATCATAACCTGCAGAAGATAAAGCATGTGATGAAAAATTCGTGTTTCTGAGAGAGATAGGTTTTTAAATTGTCAACTATGCCATTCTAGAAAATCATATCTTAATGAAATAAAAGAGATTTTGAGTTTTTTTTAACTCAGTTCATGGACGAATTTCTTCGCCTTCATTTCAGTTTTTTTTAAGAAGAATACTGGATTAAAAGTTTTTGAACATACATTAGAAAAAAGAGTGGAACGAGCTTTCTCCAATACATTCAAATAACACATAAACTCTTGAACAAGCTACAAGATGGAATGTAAACTATATTCTCTGCCTTTTCCTTTCCTTTTCTTTTTCTTTTTTCCTTTCCTTTCCTTTGCCTGTCCTTTTCCTTCCGTTCCTTTCCTTTCTTTCCTTTTCCGCTCCTTTCCGCTCCTTTCCGCTCCTTCCGCTCCTTTCTCTCCTTTCGCTCCGTTCCTTCCGCTCCGTTCTTTCCGGTCCCCGCTCCTTTTCCTTTCCGCTCCTGATTCCTTTCCTTTCCTTTCCGCTCCTTTCCTTTTCCGCTCTTTCCGCTCCTTTCCTTTCCTTTCCTCTTTTTTCTTTTCTCTTTTCTTTTCTTCTTTTTTTTTTTCTTTCTTTTCTTTTTTTACTTTTCTTTCTTTTCTTTTCTTTTCTTTTCTTTTCGTTCTTTTTCTTTTTGCTTTCTTTCTTTTTCTTTTCTTTTCTTTT
>CM031879.1:38827961-38868034 GCA_018697195.1 Certhia americana
TTCTTTTCTTTTCTTTTCTTTTCTTTTCTTTTCTTTTCTTTTCTTTTTTCTTTTCTTTTTTCTTTTTTCTAGGATTATGTGTCACACTATCAACATTATTAACACATCTTCATCAGATAAGCTAAAAATTTCATTACACAGTATAGAACCCTCAAGCAGCCAGAGACTTTGTAAATTTTATACGTATGCTTAAAAAAAAAATAAAATTGCTTCATGTAACAATTTTTTTTGTAATTTTCATGGTTTAAATAGTTACTCAAACAATAAAAAAGCAACATATAGGGCAGCTGAGCATCCTATATTCTCCATGAAAATTGTCTCCTTTTATTGCCTACTGTATTTATAATGCCATGTAATTGTGATACAGGGTATCTATCATCAAGACAAAGTAATGACTCAAAGAAAAAGTTGTGTTGTATTCTTTCAAGTTTGTCTCCAGGAAGTGATTTTGAAACCTTTGGGATTGAAGTAGGCAGAAAGATGCAGCTAACACAGCCAATTCAGCTGAACAGAAACACAAATGCGATTTTAGCAATGTTTCATTGATGTTCAGAGAGACTTTAAGGCTTGGTTTGAGTCAAAGGCCACTGAAATCATGTAAAGATTTACCAGCTCTGACTTTGAAAACGGTCCTGTTTTGAAAACAAAGGGAGAACTATAGAGTTATGCCAAACAATAGATAACAGGAGGTGCACCTGGAGCTCCTTCTAATAACACAAGAACAAAAGAAGTTTAGATTAAACTGAGAGACAGCTTAAAGTTATTTTAAGAAATGTTCTCATTAATTTAGAGAGTTGATTAGTTAAGGTTCATTGAGGCCAAGATGTACTATTCAAAATGAAAAGGAACACCAAATTTTTTAAGGAGTAGTTTTCTGAAATAAACTCGTAAGGAGACAGTGATATTTAATTCCTGCTTCTTCTCTAACTCTTCTTTTGCTATTGATGGTGGCTTATTTTCAAAGACAATGAAAACAGAGACTGAGAATTTGAGAGTGATTAAGAATCCAGAAAATATGGAGAATAAAATGGAATCTGTGCCAGAATATCACTTAAGACAGGGTTGAGGCGAGACTCAAATGTAGCACCTTTACAGTGATAAAGTTCATTTAAATATAACAAACAAATGAATGCAAAATGGAAGACCTAACTTTAAAAACCTGATGGATCTGAATGTAGGACACCGGAGAGTTAAAGACAGAAATGTCTTTAAAAAATTAAAATTAAAGCCAAAAGAAGTCTTATAGAAAACAAGGGAAATATGTATTTTCCCAGAGGGGACACAGACAAAGGAAGAACTGAGAATTCCTACATATGTAGAGAAAATAAAGGAAAAATAAAGAGGAACCTAAAGTGTAAATTTTCATACAGAAATCAACACATTAAAAGGGTTTATTAACAAGGTTTTTTCTCTTGTATTTTACACTGATGGGCTTTTTGAAGTGACACAACTGACTATGTGTCTTTCAAGTTCTGCTGACACAGCTTGTTTTCTCAAGATTTCTTGCCCAGAAAAAAAACTTCTTTGGAAAAAACATCTTAGACATTTCAAAACCACCAAGAGTTTGCCTGTAAGAATGTCATTCAAAAAATCTCAGGTTTGACTGCCTGATTTAAAAAAAAAAGGCAAGCAAAAAAAAAAATAAAACAACAAAATCACACTATAGTTGTTACTTATTGCAAAACTGCTTAGGTACACACATGTTTCATAGGCTCAAGACAGTCCAAGTTTATAGGAAATCTGGGGTTTTAACCCATCTCTAAAATGTCAGTTCAAGTGGGAATTAACCTGTGAGTGTCTTGTTTTTGACACCATATCTCTATTTTTTATCAAACATACCAAGAGAGGTGTTACCCCATGCAGTCCATATTGCTTTGACTGAAGAAGTCTGGTGTTAGTGTTTGAAGCTTGTGTAAAATCTCAAAATACCAGAGCACACGAAGAACAGCTTGAAAAACTGTTTCAGGAATAATTTCACTATTTCAGATGACAATTAAATATAACCCTCTTAAAGTAGAAACAAAAACTGCCTTGCAAGAGATGAACAAACAACTGTATTATAAATCATTGGACATAACTGGCAAGGTTATGCCAATTTAGATTTTCCAAACTGAGTGTTAAAATAAATATTCAATTGTAATAAACAATCAAAAAACCTACAGAAGTCCTTTTTTAAGGTAATTTCAAAAACTGAAACTCCATTTTTTATTACCATGTATGACCATATTATTTTCTGAATGTAGTCTTTTTTAACTGTAGATATATTGCCATTAATATTGTATGGAAATAAACACTGATATTTTTCCAAAGCTAAAATGTCCCAGTAGGTAACAAAAATCCAAATTTAAATCATAAGATATATAAGCATTTTTTTTAATCAAGTGCATATTGTTCTATTACTGCTTCAAAAAGTTATTCCTCTTATTTGTCTTTTCTTCCTGAGAGCAGTGCAGCATCACCTAGTTTACTGGTTGCTATACTGGAAATACTTTAGAGAAAAATAAATACCTTGGGGTTTGTAACAAATTGCTATAACTTATCATAGAAATATTATGTGTTGCACCCAAAGTAAAAGGCAAAAACCACTAAAAAATAAATAATGATTTCTCTGCATAAAGTCATAGGAAGAGTGGGAAGTGGGCCAAAAAACGTTCCACGGAACAAAATGATTGTATGTAATTTTTAATAATAACTATAACTATAAAACTATTCTGATTAATAAGGAAATAATACAAGAAAAACTCCTGGCAGAGCCTCATCCATGCATATTTTGACATGAAAAGGCATGGCTCAATTAGAAAAATTCTTGTTACATAAATAATAAGGTTTAAAAATTCTTGTTATGTAAATAAGAGCCTTGCCGTTCAGATACTGATTTGGGAGCTTCTTTTCTTTTTACAACTATGCATATTTTTTGCTTTGTTGGAATGTGTCCTTGATAATAACTCTTTCAGAAGTATAAATTGATAAATTTTGGCATAGTTATTTTTCCTGGCAGGGTTCTCCAATAATGAAATAAAACCAAAAGTTTCTCTGCATACATATGATGGTAAGTCTTGATAACAATACTGGTAAATGTGCATCAAGGAAAAGGACATGTCACCCTGGATCTGTTCCGATACACCAAATGATTTCTAGAAGCCAGTTTTAAGTCTCTGTTATTTTTGCTGTTAAGTAAAGGTGCCATTGAAAAAGAAATGTCAGGTCCCTTGGGCCAAAAGTAGAAAAGCTATACAATGCCTGTCCTGTTTATGAACTCTGGTAAAGACCAATTAAGCCTTCAAACAATACATTATATGTTTCCCCAGATGTAAAGAACTTTATTGTATCTGCAGTTTTCTTGCTTTTTCTCCTTCCTTTCTTTCTTGTTGCCTGCTAAAATAATTAGATCTTGGGAGACAGGGCAGGAAGTCCATACTTTCTTTTGGCAATCTTTATTCTCTCCTTGCATTTTTGTATGCTGCAAACACACATAGGCCTTCCTCAAAAAAAATGTATTGGAATATTTATAGTTTCTAAAGATAATGCAACACATCAAATACCTGGTTGAACAAGGGTCAATCCAGGCTGGGGGATGAACAGATGGAGAGCAGCCCTGCTGAGAAAGACTTGGGGCTGCTGGTGGGTGAGAGGCTGGACATGGCCCAGCCATGACACTCCCAGCCCAGAGAGCCAAACGTGTCCTGGGCTGCATCCAGAGCAGTGTGGGCAGCAGGGCAGGGAGGGGATTCTGCCCCTCTGCTCTGCTCCTGTGAGACTCCACCTGGAACCCTGCATCCAGCTCTGGGGCAACAGCATAGGGAGGACAGGGACCTGTTGGAATGAGTCGCAAGGAGGCCACCAAGGTGACCGGAGGGATGGAGCACCTCTTGAATGAGGAAAGTGAGAGAGAGTACCTGAAGAGTACTGTACCTGAAGAGACCCTACAGGAATGGTGGATAAAGACTATTTACAAGGGAATGTAGTGACACAATAAGGGGGATGGCTCTAAGCCTAAAGTGTAGATGTAGACCAGCTATTAAGAAGAAATTCTTGACTGTGAAGGTGCTGAGCCACTGGAACAGGCAGCCCATGGAAGCCATGGATGCCCCATCCCTGGGAATGTTCAAGCCCAGGTTGGATGGGCTGAATCTAGTGAAAGGTGTCTCTGGTCATGGCAGGGAGGTTGGAAGTAGGTGGTGCTGAAAGTCCCTTCCAACCCAATCCATTCTAAGACTGTGTGATTCTCTGGAACATAAATAGAGTTATCATCTTGAACTGTGAACAAAGCAGGTTCTGCAAGCTGTGTATAAACATTACCTGCAGGTTTCATCTAGTCTTTGATAGTACAAAGGTTTTAAGAAGAGTCTGCATACAATAAGAGATGGTGTACATTTGGTCTGATACTATTTCTTAGGATTCAAGTCATGTATCTCAGCATCTTAGCATGTATCTCAGAATGCTAGAAAGAATGTAGTGTGCCAGCTTGGGTTAACTTAACTTTCATTAATGAAGAGAGCTGAACTCCACATAACCACTTCATAGAGAGCATACGACAAGTGATACTTTGGTGCACATAAACCTTAATGTGTAGTAACAAAAATTCAGCAGTAGTCCTTAGAATTTAGAGACACCATTATTTGTTCTTTTCCCTTTAAGGGAGGGTTTTTTCCTACCAATTTTGCTTTCTGGTAGTATATGAACTTGAAAATGGAAGAGACTCTTCAAGTTTCTCCTGTCATAAAAATACTTTGCACCAGACGTTTATCTCTATGGAAAAATGTTTTGTTCACTGCAACCCCTATACTCTGCCATCATTATCCCACTGAGTCTTCCTCCCTTAAATATCCCAAATTTTCTTTTTCTTGCCTTGAACCAGTATGTTTAACTCTCCTCTTAAGCTTCACACGGTTGAAAAATAATTTTGCTTTTTCAGCTTTTTCAGTTGGGGTTTGTATGTACTTTTCCATCTTAGTTTTGGTGCTGCTCTTTTTTCTTCTTCTTCTTCTTTTTTTTTTTTTTTTTTTTTTTTTTTTTTTTTTTTTTTTTTTTTTTTGTGGTTTCTTTTTTTTTTTCCCTGATGACTGTTTTTTATTTTAAGCATTTGGAAGTGAAAAAAATGAGAACTATAATTATGTTGCAGGCCATAGGCACCATGAACTGTCCAGAATAAACAGGGAGGAACACTGTGTAGCACAGAGCCTGCCAAATTAAAGCCACAAATCACTCCTTTTTTTTAAGAACTAAATGTAGCAGAAATGGCAACTTTACCTTCAAATAACTCTGATGAGAACAGAGGATGACCCATAAAATCTTGGACATATGCAGTGGAAAACAGTTCAAGTATGAAATAGCTAAATCATATCTATATATGACTAGATATCCAAAAATACCTTTGTGTTGACACATGCAGACAGGCAGAGTGAGGATGACACATCTGCCAAGTTGGTAAGTATTTACTTTCAGGTTAGACAGCTTCATGGGAATCCTATTGATAGCTTTAAAATACCTAAGCTTCATGAGATGAACTGCAACCCAACAACTTCTTTTGCATATGAATGAGCATACTAAGCAACAAACAGTATGTTGCTTTCCACATTAGTCTCAGTTGTCAATGCCAGTAACTTTTAAAGACCTCAGTGATGATTAATACAAGAAGCTTGGAAGCAGCGTATGGTTCACAAATTATGGAAAAATGAGCATAGTACTTCATCATGTGTCCCTATATAGGTAAGTAATTCTTATGCCCATATGCTCCTTGTATTTCCTAATAAAATCTCAGGAGCAGTCACCTTAATTGCAAAGTTACACATCTTGTGAAAGCGTTTTTGCCCTTTACACATGTTCTACACAGGTGAAGTGTAAAATTCAGAAAACTGGATTTTTAATTAATCACATTTTTCATCTGGATGTATAAAACCTTATTGTGAATACCTTAAGGGTGTTTACAACTCATGCTTTTCATTTATGTGGGTCATAAATAGCAGGCAGAAACTTTAATGAAAACATGTTTTCAGTTGATCATTGTGTTTGAACAGAAAAATCCTTGAAATTGTTTTCTTGTCATGCACAGGAACATGACTCCTGCAATCTCCAAAGAAATGTAAACAAAGGGAAGATAACAATCCATCAGAAAACCTCAGCTGCCAGGGTAAAAATTGGTAAGCTCGTGCCCTTGTGAAAGAACACATTATGAAAATGACCTTTTCTAAGAGGACATATTAAACATAGGTTTTTTCTTTTTTGCCTTCCTGTCAATTAAATGGTGACAATCTCACCATAATCTTGTTTGGTACAGTGACAAAGAATGCCTTCTAAAATTTATTAGGCTTCCTCTGAAAAATAACTTACAAGTTCTGACAGGAATTGCATGCACTCAATTATTTAAGCTGTGTAAACTCTTTCTCACACCAGAGCATGCACATAACTTAATCCATGCTAAAAGTCTGAGAACAGAGATGAGTTACTGAAGTCCCCAGTTATATGCTCTTAAATTCCAGTTTTAATCGTTCAAGGGGGTTACTTTCTTTGGGGTTTTTTTTGGTTTTTCTTCCTTTTGGAAGTCCCTTGGGCAATTCCAAAAAGTTAGTTTATAAGTGGTTAGTGTTACAGCATTTAAGCCTCAGTTTATAATATAGCACCTACTGCTCTCTTAGGTTGAGTAAGATGAGAGGTCACTATCTACTCAGTTTCCCAGTTGTATCTTTGGAACATCTCCTTGCAAGTTGAATAGCTGCTTCTGCAGTGCTACTGGTAGTGAGTGGGGATTTACAACTAACATCTGAAGCACTGCTGTAAAAGAGAGAATGGAAGGCAAGGAAGCAGATTGTTACTCTTTAAAGCAATTCATTATCATTTATGTGTCTCACAAAGACACTAAAATAAATGAAACTATTTTCAGACAAACACAGTGCAGATAAATGTGCTTAAAGTAGATCAGGCTATGTATTATCCTGTGAAACTCAACAATCTGCAAATGCATTCATTTGAGTAAACAGCTTTATATGCAGCAAGCCTCCTAAGTAAATACTTAGACACTTCAGATTTAGGGTTTTAAATAAACATTTTAAAGTAATGCATTTTTATATGATTACTATTTGTTAGGGGGAAAAATGAAATGGGAGAACATTTGAAAAGATAAGGAATTTGGACTAAACAAGATTAAATTGAATTCAGTTTTAATACAGTAGAAACAATATAACTCAGAGATGAATATGCTTAAGCACAAGAATAAAAGAAATCAATATATTAAAAAAAAGATTTTAAGAAAATTCTATGTTAAAATTCTTACCAATTTCATGTTTGTCTAGAATTCAATAATCTGAAAACTTTGAGAATCAAAGATTATTTGATATTACAGTTCTCATGTATACTATATTGTGCCCAAGGTCCCAGGGAATAAAAAAAAAAAAGCTTAAATACAAAATTTGAACATGTCATGTACAAGGAGGTTTAAAAAGTTCTATATAAAATTTCAAAAATTAAAGAACCAACAGTTCTTTTAACTACTTTGCATTATATCATTCTTTACTTTACTGTAATTGATCATATATGCCTTTTTTTTTAGGTGAAATAGTAAGAAACTCCAAATAGCAGTACAGATAAATACTCAATGATGTCACTTTAAGTATACTGGGAATATTAAATTAACTGATGAAACCTAAGACACACAAGCAGCTGAAAATGCTGGTAGTGTTGGGAATGGGAACCCTACTGCTGCTTATGAGATGGAACAGAACACTTCAATATCTTTCTCCAGTTATTTGGGATATAACAAACTTCTTGACCCTTTTCTGATCTACACACTGGCTTTCCGTGGAATATGAAATCACAGTCTTTATGTCCTCCAAGGCAACTTAAAATATATTTTAAAAGATTTGGAAGTGAAAACTAAAATAGGTGTTTTGACTTCTGTGGAAAACTGAACGCTCTGTGGTATGTATCACAGTCATCTGTGGTAGACAACATCTGTTACAGGTTTAACTGTGAGCAAAACAAATATTCCATTCCCCCATCCTCCCCTCCGTTCTTACCACTCTCACATCCAGCCATCATGCACAAGCGGACACATAGACACACACAAAGATCATCTCTTGCTCCTGCATTAAGGAGAAAGCATGTTGCTCCAGAATTATTAGAACATGAATTTCAGGAACATGTATACTTATATGAAATTAATTTGTTTTTATAGGCTCTTTAGAAGAAATAGGCAGGGTAGAAGGGCAGGGGAGTGCTGCTGTATATAATGGAAGTGCTAGAATGTATGAGCTCGCAGCTGGCAACGGCACAGTTGAGAGCCTCTGAGTAAGAAAAAAAGGACAAACAAATAATGCAGATATCACCAGGGAAGTCTGCTATAGACCTCCCAGCCAGGACAATGACACCAACAAGTTATTCTTTGAGGAACTAAGGGACATTTCCAAGGAAACTTATGGAGGACTTCAACTTGATGGAAATCAGCTGGGAACATCAGATAGCTGGTCCAACCTGGGCCAGAAGATTCCCAAAACACCTGGATAACAACTTAATGGAACAGGTGCTAAGGGAGCTGACTCAGTAAGATGCCCTTCTTCATCTACTGCTTGTCTACAGAGTGGATCTCATAAATGAAAGGGAGGTTGGCATCTGTCTTGGTCACAGCGACCACAAAGTGATTGAATTTAAAATTGAAGGGAGGAAAAATGCCAGCAAAACTTCAACCCTGGACTTGGATATGAGAAGAACTGACTTCAGGCTGCTCAGGAAATTAGGGAGTGAAATCCCCTGGGAAAATGTTTTTTTTTTTTCAGGTACTGGGATCCAGCAGTACTGCTCACTTTTTAAATACAACCTCCTAAGAGGTTGCCTCCTACAAGAGTAGGCAATTCCCAGATGCTGGAAATTCAGCAGGTGAGGGAGAAAGAAGGCTTGGCTGAACAGGGATATCTCAGACATAAGGAAAAAATGAAGGTGTAAACCTAGTGGAAACAAGGTCAGTTTACATGGGAAGAAAACAGTGATGCTGCTTGCCAAAGCGGGGAGAGAATTCATGCTTCCTAAGCTCAATTGGAGATGCAGCTGGCCAAAGGCAGTGTGAAAATGCTTCTGTTGTCCTGTTACGGATGAGGACGGTCACCTCACAAACAGGGACAGAGACAAGCCAGAGATGTTTAATGCATTTTTTTCCTCTGTCTTCAACACTGGTGATGGACCAAGGGGGTCTCAGTGCCCTGAGCTGGAGGACTGTGACTGTGATAGTGATAAATTCCCAGCTGACCCTGAAATTGTGCAGGATCTGCTGCTCTAGCTGAATTCCTTTAAATCTATGGGGTCTCATGGGATACATCAGAGAATCCTCAAAGAGCTTGTTGATGTCATTGCAAAGCCTCTCTTGATGATTTTTGAGCAGTCTTGGGAATCTGGAGAGTTACCCCAGCTGATTGGAAGCTGGTGAATGTTGTCTCAGTTTTCAAGAAGGGCAGGAAGGAGGACCTATTTAAACATAGGTGTGTATAAAACACACTCTAGCAACACCCACACTGTTTGTCCTTGTCTCTTGTGGGAAAGAATAAACAATGTGTGACATACACTAACAGTGCAACTTAATATGTTCTTGCAAGATGCTGGTGAACACTGTAAGAAAACTGATATGAAAGAGGTAACAAAATTAATCTGTTTTTTTTTTTTTTTTAAATCTCCTGGAAGCTCATAAAATAAAGATGCTAGGTCCTTTATATAAATAATATATATCTATATTATAATATAATATATATAAATAAGCACTGACAAATTGCACACCACATAGTTGAAAAATTGTAAGACAGCTCCTTTCAATTTCCGAATGTTACTCAAACAAGCAACTATTACAGACAATTTAAATTTCTGGGCTCTGAGTTTAGTAATGTGCTGGCATTTCTTCTGGAAGGTGGAATACTGCACCTTTACAAGCCTTCTAATTACTCAACAGGCTGAACAACAGACACAGAGTAACTATGAATATTTGTGTGAATCCTACACAGCCATGGTTTAAAAATACAGAGAGGGCTGGCAGCTGGATGAAAAGAGATGAAAGCCAACACAGGATTGTAAATGCTATACTACAATTTTCATAGAGAAAATACAGTTTAAGACTTTGGATAAAAGGAAGAATGAATGATTGTCAGGTGGCCTACTGAAAAAAATCCAAAGCCAACTAAGCAAAAAACCTATGTGTGTCCCCTGGACTTCAGAAGAGAAGGCAGAGAGAGCTGTGACCACTAATTGAACAATTTGAATCTGGATGAGAGCAGCAGAAAGAAGGGATCACTGAAACAATTTATTGAAGATACATAATACATGTTGAATTTAATGATGGATAACTGACTCAAATATTACCATGCAAAAAAGCACTTAAATAATCATGATTTTATTTATACAATGTATAGAAATGTTTAATGAAACATCTGTACTAACTTTCTAATTTCTGCAGCACCGTATTTTATACCACTAATCACCAAAGATGTATTTCTAAAATAACAGAGTATCTTCCTTGTTATTCAGACTACATCATTAATATTTCCCATTTTACTAGAAGTGCTGTGACATTTCTTTCAAATTTTTTTGAATTATCATATATAGCAATTCTGTATATTTTAAAAATGTTTGTCCATTTGAAATCAAACAACTGACTATAATACATGTATGTTCTGCAGAACATTAAGTGCAATATAGGACTGGAGAATAAAATTAAACTCAAATACACCTTTCCATTATTAATTTTACTGCTAAAAATTTGGCAAAATAAGGCACCAACAGAAAAAAAAAAATGAGAGACTTTAAAACTCTATTTCTGACTTGCAGCATCAAGAGATAGAAATTATTTAAATAAACCCGATGTATAATCTTACAAAATTTTAATGGCTGATCTTCCTGCCCATTTCCTTTTTAAGAAGTTTCTCTTTCAAGAGAGAAAGGTCTACTGTATCACCTAAGAAAAATGGCAACCAGGACAGTGGAAGTTAAAAGCTCAAACTGTGTTAGTGGCAAGAGACAGCATAGAAAAGAAAACTCTGAGATTCTTAGCACCCACACTAAATCATTTTTCTAACCACTGTGATCTTCAGGATGACCTATTTCCAGCATTTTCTTTGTAGGCTTTTCTTGAGGGCTTTTTATACTGCCAAGACAGCTAGGATTATCTTAGTCTTCAGTCCAGCTCACTAAAGTAGGATAAGGAACCATAACTACTCTTTGCTCAAGAATTAACTGATGTCAGCTCAATGCCTTTATGGTCAGAGATTGTAGAAATTGAAACAATAATTTTTCTAACCTTGGGTTTTTTTGGTAAAATACTCAGTGATTAACATGCTTCTAAAGGGCATTTGTTTAACCCAGTTAAGTCTTCTGGGAACATCTAAGCTCTCTGTCATTTGAGGTTCATAACAGTACTCTTTTAAGTAATAAAAGAGTTTAGTATACTGTAGCAAAGCAGAGAAATATTCATGCTAGTTTAGATTCCTGTAAAAAAACCTGTTACCTTGAGCTCATTTACGTAGCTCTTTCTCAGCATATGCTGTCTGTTCTGTAGATCTACCACAGGGAAGCAACAGACATTACACACAGCTTTTCTGTCACTTCTTCCCCATTTTGCCACATAACAGATTTCTTAACAGCTTAATACACCTTGATTTTATTTTTATTCTCCCTAATTTAATCTGAATTCTCTCACTTTTCTTCTTCCCTCCTAAAGGTATTGATCTTTCCTCATTGTTTAAACAAGAATACCATTTTATTAGGAAAACACTTTGCTAAAATAAATCAAAACAGCTGGGAAATTGGAATCTCTATGGAGGAAAATCCAGGGTACCTTAGAAATCCAAAAGCAATCTTCTGAAGCACAGTTTTTAATCATATCTTTCTATTATGGCCATATTAATAATTATATTATTATTAGTGTCCTTCCATTTTTGGAAAACAAGCAACTTTGAATATATATCACCTCACAATTAGATACTTATAACAGAATGCAAATTTAATCTCCTTTTCCATACCAGTCCCCTGATTAGGAATTCTTGAGTAGATTTTATCTGTTTAGATGGATACCTTCCATTGCTCTCTATTACATTAAGATGATAGTTATTGTAGAGGAAGACAAGAGTGCTTTAGATTTTCATAGCTTCTCTGTTCTATCACCATTCAGTAACAGCTAAATGTAATAACATTTATATTTTCAGCAGCAGTTTGCATGATGCCAATACACAAGAAATTTTAACCGCCCCCTTAATTTATATCAGTAAACTGTCTTGAAGCTCTGGGTAATTAAATGTGGTTTTCATTCTGTGATTAATGGACTCAATACCTCATTCCTAAACTAAAGGAAAAAATCTAAATTAAGGTGTTTTTATTTCTCTGGATCTTTACGTATAATCACATTTTCCTTTTCCTCCAGCATTCACCTTTTTCTGTACAGTCTAGAGGTCTTCTAAGTCAGTCTAGAGTTGTTTTTTTCTCCAGGTAGCTTTCTTTGCAGAAGGGACTTGGTGATGTCTTAAGTCATTTTTACTGTAGACTATCTTCTGAGTCATCCAGTTCTGTGTTCTGCACAGATGCTGGATTGCAACAGTTCCAAAACTTGTTTAAGCTTATACAGCTTGGGGGAAAAAAGTAAAAAAATTACTGAATTTTCTGGGGTTTTATTTATAAATAAGTTTTGAATTTATTCAACAGATAGACAGTGGATATTAAACCTCCCATACTGTTAGAAAATATTTATCTCATGGTTTGGTATTTTGGGTTTGTTTGGGTTTTTTTTTTTTTTCACAACATAATCTTGAAGTCAAAAAGCAGTAAAGTATGCCATACCATCTATGAAATTAAACATTTTACTTTAAACTATTGACGGGATTTGGTTGGGTCTTTTTACTACTAGCAAAGTATCCAGACTCAGCATTCACCCTATAGATAGATATTCAGTCCGCTGAGATGTAGTTGATTTTCTGGAGTCTTCAGTTTAATCATTGTTTGTTAAGGAGAGTTATCATCATTTGTGATTGTATTGTCATGACTTTGAAAAACCAAACTAGCTGCCTGCCACAGACTGTCCAGCCCCATTTTGTGTGTAACCAAAATAATTAGTGTTGGTAGGAAATTGGAATTATGAAACCATGAGGCATTCAAATAGCTCAAAATTTCATGTACAAGGCAACTTGGTTTTTTTCTTCCTTTTAAAAATAGCAAAAAAACCTTGTCTTTCTCTTTTTAATCAATGTGTAACATTTCCACTTATGGAAACTTTAAATACTCCTATAGAGGAAGTTCTATAATATCCATCTGGACTCAAAACCTGTGAACCACAAAAGGAGGAGATGAGACAGAGAGGAATTGTATCTGAATGAGGGCAGTGAGAGATGAATGTGAAACTGCCAGAGCTGGGTGAATTCCAAAACGGATTTGTTTTTCTGGTCCTCTACTTTGGAGAGAAATCTCCTGGCTCTGGGAAATATTTTCTAACTGAAGATCCATCAAAACTGGCAGGTGCCCATAAAAAGCTTGGGTTTGCCAAATCAGCACTTTACAAAAAAAAAACAAAAAACCAAACAAAAACTGTTTAAAAAAATGTTCTAACCAGCTGCCATCCTTATTATCCAGATTTTGCCAAGAGTTTTCATTTTCTTAAACCACAAAAATGTAAAATTATAAAAAGAGAGCCCTTTATCTTAAGGCTTAAAATTAACTTGTTTGTTTTTAAAGTTTGTTCTTTAACTCAAATAACTGTAGCTTCTATTTGTTCCCTGCCTGGAATACACTTCTAGAACTAAATGTTTTAAAATATGATTTATATCCATATATACATTCAGAGGCATGTGTGACATATCAGTGGAAAAAAATATCAGTGAATTGTAAGCACAGGTTAATAAAAACAAGGAAATCACCTCTGTTGCTCTGGACACACTGGAGTTATTAATTCAGTATTCAAGAGAAAAAAAAAAAATATATATATATATATATATATATCAGAAGTGTTTTGAGCCATAGAGATTAACTTTGTTGATCATTAGCATGTGGGATGTTTTCTATTTCACAAAGAATTGTGCTTGATCTTTCCATTTGCAATCAGCTGCATTTGAAAGGCCAAATCAGTGTCAGTAGAAGAGCAATCTCATCCCAGATAAAAAGCCAACTTCTTAAAAAAAAATAAGAAAAGGAGAATAAATAAATAAATAAATGAAACCAAACAAACCCACAAACCAGAAAACTTTTCCTGAGGGGAGTAATTTATCACATGCATAGATATCTGGCTATACAACCAGTCTCAAGCTTCAGGTGTATGGGACTGGAAATAATAAAGCTACAGCTACAGCATGAAATTCACAGTATCCAAGATAATCAGTTACTTCCTGTACTTTATTTACTCAATAAAAACCTAACTCCTGGAACTAACAGTTGGAAGCTACATCAATAGAAAACCAGAAATATTTTACAGTAAGTACACTCACTCCAAAAAATAATGAAAACAGGAAACAAATTATTGAATTTTGTTGAAGGTTTTTTTTTCAGGAGCATAAGCATGGCAGTTAACAATTCTAGAGATTTGAGCAGAAGCACTTAGTACTTAGGGCCAACAATAAATATAGTGATAAGACCTGTATAATTAAGGATTAACATTTTAGATTGTCTCTAAAGATGAAAAGAAGTTATTCAAGGCTTTTATGAGCAGAAGATTAGAACATGCATCACTTGCCAATTCAATAGTCTAATAAAGTATTCATTTATCTTTTTGTTTGTTCTGAACTTGCTTGTTTGCTTGTTTTGTAGGTATGCTATCAAAAACAGTGTTGTTACATGCTAAACAGATGTTAATTTCTGCTCCTAGTAAAACTCAGACAACTGGAACCAGTTAATGAGATTTAGGTGACCAAAAGAAAAAGAACTAAGACGGAAGTGTGAAGCTTAAGAAACACAAAAAATTGTTTTTCTTGTCACCTTCAGTCCTCTGGAGTTTTGAAAGGCTACTAAGGATTCTTAGAACATAGTGGACAATAAAATTATTGGACTAATTTTATTTTTTCATAAATAGTTTGCTTTCCCTTAGTGAAACACTCAAATTCTTGTAGCTGGATCAAGAACAGATCTTGAAACTAAAGCACGTATCCTCAAATCTTAACTGGCTGTAGGTAGATTATCCTTTGAAAACAACAGGCCTAACCAGAATGCTTAGGGCACATGAACTTTTCACAGACTGCAAGGCTTAGTCTGCCAGTTTGGGTGTGTTCAACTTGTTCCTGGATCTGTCTCAAATTTATTCCCCCACTTTCTGCCATAGTCTTCTGTTTACAATAGGAATTGTGCTCTGCCACTTAGACCGGAGATGTTGGTCTTGCCAAACTCAGTAGTTCTTTTGTTTTACATTTAGGTAAGGTATAAATGTACAAAATGTTGTAAAGGTTTCCTGGGGTTTTTTTCATTTCTATATGAAATCACACTGAAGAAGCAATGATCTTAAAATAAAACATTCATCAACTTTCAAATCATCTTTCAGGATGATAATTACATGAAGATTACTGCTTATAAACTGCAAAGTAGGCAGCTTGAAGGCATTATTATAGTATGACCATAATCATTTGGAGCTCATTTTGGAAACAGTGTGATGAATGCTTCAGAGGAACGATCATGTTTTGAAGAACTACTATATTCAGAATTGGCAAAAGTGGCAACTTAAAAATGTGTTCACTTTTAAATTGCTATTATTACATTTCTAGTAAACCATAAGTGTCTTGTATCTTAATCACAGTATCTTAAAGCAAATTGAAAGGGCTCTTCTCCACCCATTTGAAAAAGAAATCATGAGCAAGTTTGCAGGAACCCATTTTTTTTAGAGTTTAAAATACTTTAAACACATTTCAGTAACATTTTGTGCATGAAGTCACGGTGAGAGAGGGTTTTTTTTATTTTTGTTTTATCTTCTATCTTTGTTTTCTGTTTTGCTTTGATTTGTTGGTTATTTTTGTGGGTTTTTTCTTTTTTCTTACTATATATCAAATTTAACACTACAATTAAAAAATGACACTTTCTGAAGTGCTTAAGTTCTAAGCTGTTTTATCAGGATGTCAGTAGGTTGTTAAGTGCAGGGGTGGTATTGTGCAAATGTGACAGACAACATTCTCAGCTGTTGCAAGTTTATAATTTCACTCTTTTCAAAGAGCCACCATTTATTTACACAAATTAGGAGTTAAATATCACAGATGTACTATATAACAATTTTAACAATATTATGTCAATATTATATAGTCTACTAATTGCTGGAAATTTAAGCAATCTGTTAATTATAACAGTAATCCTTAACTCCACATAGATACTGGTTGCCACTGAGTTCAATCTTAACATTTGAAAAGTAGGGAAAATATCAGCAACAGCTGCATAGATCAGAATTGATGTGTGCAATCAGCCCACTTCTTTACTTATGTAAGACTACATTTCGTTGATCACAGTCATGTTTAGAATTACTGACAAAAAGTTCTGCTAAGGGTCACATTCACCCTAAGTAACAGTAAGCCTGAGTAGTCCTAAAACTGCTCTAGCTGTTGATAAGCTTTTACTTCAGAATCTAGATCCCATGTTAGGAAAGCTTGCACTAACTTGAGAGTTTGTCGTCATACTTCTCCTTTTGCCAAGATTTTTTAACTGAAAGTCAATTTTCTGTCTCAGTACACTAAAAAAAACAAAACTCAGATTTATTTCCCTGAAACTAGAATCTGGCAATAAAACAAAGCTGATATGATTAAGCGTATCTCCAGATGATGGCCAAAAAGATAAATAAAAACAATAAATAACATAAACAGTTCAAGATTTGTTTAAGAATATACCAAAAGAGATGATGTTGCTAAAAAAAGCTTTTCTTAAGACTTCAAAAACGTTGAGCAGATTGCAGTTTTTCCAAGTAATCAGTTCTAGAAATCAGCTCCCAGGGTAAAAAAGAAAATGATGAAAGATAATATACTGTGAAGCCAACATTCAGGGAGCAATCAAATGAAGACTACCAATTAGAAGAGTGCATTTCTTACAGTTATAGAGGAAAAAAAAATTGGAAATTATTAGTCAGGAGTTGAAACAGAAAAACATAAAAAGAAACAAGGACTGAAACAGTACAATCACAAAATTAATTTAAAATATAAATATTTCTTACACTGCTGAGTGTAAGCATATTTCAAACCCAAACGTCATGACATCTCTTAAAATACTACTATCTTGGATGAGTTTATTTCTTATGTGTTAATGAATAGCATTTAGAATGCTAATGTTATACTAATGGATTCCATTGGAAGTATGTTGACCTAATTTGAAGAGCAATTAAATAGTTGATAAGTGTATTACATAGTATGTGTTATCAAATTACTCTCTGCATATTCTAGGGATACTTGAAGAACTGTTTATCATATCACATCCCTTCATTTTGATCTAGTTCAAAGTGAAGTATTTAGAAAAAACAGAAATGTTATTCAGTGAGCAAATAATTGATAAACTTCTAATTCTGTTGGGTTTTCATGGTTAGTTTTCTTACTGGAAACTGAATAAAAATAGGGAAAAGAACAAAATAAAAGGACAAACAAACCCCACCTCAAAAATCAAGCAAAGAAGCAAGCAAGCAAAACCCCATCCAGTTTGTGTTTAGATGCACCCTAATACTAGGAAATTCAAGGAAATGCATATGAGCAAGGGGAACATTGTGAAGTGAAGATTAAGTTCCTGTCCCTGCTGTTATTTAGTTAGGCGAGTCACAGCTTTATACGTTCATGTAGTTTTCTTACTGTAACAAAAAAAGTATAACACAAAGAAAATATATTACAAGATAAAAACGTCTGTTGTGACATTCCCAAATTACTTTTTTTCCAGTAGATTAATAAACTGTGACTAGGATAGTGATCTCTACTAGGTTAGGAGAAGATCAAGGACTGAATTATACAGCTGTTCAGTTTAAGTATCATATGAGTTTTTATTCATTTTAATTGAGACCAAACTGTTGTATATTAAGATGATTTCTACAGTCAAGAAATAAGTGATGTCATATTCATGACAGTTTCCAAAGGAAAAAAAAACATACTACATTGACCAAGAGGATTTCAACTTTTTCTACAAATGTAATAAATATTCATTTATTTAGAGTCATATCATTCACTTTCTATTTTACAATCAAAATCTAGTTTCACTTTAATTTCTGAAGGGATACTGTTCAGTGGAATATTGTTCCAAGACATCCACTATTTTTCAATTGCCTGCTTACCTATTAACTCTCTGGGCTGCCAGAATCAGAGCCATACAGAGACTTGGGCTCAGAGGCCACAAGCTCCAGGCTTACTGTCCCCAAATTCTAGGTTTCCATTCCAAATGTCAGATGGTACTTTGGTACCACTGTATCTGGACATCCAAAAAGCCTTGTGGGGTTCCAAGAGTTCCTTGCCAGTAGTATTCAGACACTTCAAACTAGATTAGGTGTTCTCCCTTGAAAATCATAGAACGAAATCTAAGAATTTAGATTTTAAGGTAGTTTCATTAAGAATATTTCTATCCAAAACAGTTTGAATTACTGCTTAATTGTTTCCTTCCATAATTCACTTTTTTTCTTTTTAATAGATCAGTTCTTTTGGCTTTTTAATAATTTTTTAATTCCCATGCAATGAAAACTTTGAGTTATGTTGTTTCTGGTCTGAATGCACGTACAAATTTATATGCAAGCATTAAGTGTGTAACAAAGAAGAACCTTTACTACTGGTAAACTAGAATGACACTTTTAACAAGAATAAAAAGTTTCTCAGATATTTAGCAGTTAAATAATTCAATTTCAATATACTTATAGTATCAAGAGTCTTCACTATGTGTAAACAAATTGGAGTTCTGCATCCTAAACCTGTAAATTTTCCTTCAAAATTTGTTGTCAATATCAGGCCAAATTTGAGTCTTTTATTGGAACCAGAATGTAAAACTAGTCATTCCTCTGATCAATCTAAAAAATCTTGAACTTGACATTCTGTGACAGGAGAAGGAAAAATAAGAAATATACTTTTTAAAATGTGTTATAGATTGACAGAGAAGTTCATGAGTGTTTCAGAGGCTTAGACACAGCTTTAATCTTCAAGTAAGAAGTGTTTTAACGTTTTCGAAATCTGCAATCAGGTCACATTTGATGGATCGATGGAATAGAATCAGAAAAGGCTGATGGAGCCACAGACAGAATTTACATAAGCTGGCAGTTCATTAACCAGACAATTGTATTTTAGCTGAATTAATGGAAGAAGGAATCAAGGTATTAATAAATGTATGTACATGCTTTACAAGATTTGTACAACCAAAATAACTCCCCAAAAATATAACACTGAGATTTTTAAACTGATTCTTCACTAGGGGAGAGGAGGAATAGAATCTGTCAGTCATTAAAATGGAAGGCACATAGCACTGGGGCTGTCTGGAGATGAAATTGGATTTCTCTGTCTGGATTCTTTAGATTCCTTTTCATTCCACAAAGCAAATTGCTTTGCCTTAACTTTGTATTAAACAGGAAAGGATTCATCTGGCATAGGTAGTGCTAAAAGCTTATTAAGAAGCATACAGTGCACCAGCCATTGAACCTTTTGCATTGGAGTATCATCTCTTGTAAAATGCTGGATTCATTTTACAAATATTTCATATAAATTTATCTCTGCTCATTTACAGCTCCTTTATTTTCCCTGCTGTGGAATTCTTTGCACTATTTATTTTAATTTTTTTTATTCCTTTCACTTTTTTTTTTTTTTTTTTTTTGACAGCTGCTGTATTTTTACTACAGGAAAAAAGAGAGCAATTGCAAATTACTGCATTTAAAATAGAATATTGCAAAAGAACTTGAAGCTATTTCAAGTCTGCTTTTTTTTAATGCATTTATCTAATAAACATGCCCCCCACACATAACTGCACTATCCTTTTATCTAATGAAGGGTAACTGCTGACACATTATTAAAAAAACAATTACTACCACATACAATAATACAAAATGCAAGATATTATATCCATTAAGGATCTTTAGCAGGTAGAAGTGCTTACATTATTTTCTCTTCAGCTCTTTTTCTAAAATTATTTGTCTATGTCTTCCAGTAACATTATAAGAGCTCTCATTGTTGCACTTTTCTAGTAAACACTCTAACTGGATCATCTTTGAGCATGTTAATTTCAAGGGGTGATAAAATACTTTATTTATTTTTAGCTCAAGGTCTCAAGATGTTTGCTAGAGTTGACCTGTGGCATGCAGGGAGAAAAGAACCCCATAATGATATTTAGTACATATAATCAAAATATGTGGCATTCAAAAGATAATTCCTGTGTGGGCAGTTCAAGAAGATATTTATTTTCAGTGAAAACAGATTTTTATGCTCTTTTTAAACTGTGAAAAGACATATAACTCCCATAAATTAAAATCTAGGAAAATTTAGATTTTATGCTACTAAACTGTTTTGAAAATACAAACATATTCCATGTATGTGTTCAATTCCCTTGTAAAAATAAAATATATATTTTGATAGTGTAGAATCTTTTTTTTTTGTAGAAATCACTTGTAGTGCTGAAATTTGTCTTTTTCTTATTCTATAATATATTTTAAAATATCCAATGATGAAGATATCTCCAAGAAGTAAATATTTTAGTTTTTTCTTAGTGAATCTTTTAAAGAAATTCTATTCATCCACTTAAAAGTATGTCACATTAGCTCTTTGAATTTTGAATATTTCGAGTAGGCAGACAGTAATAAACAAAACAGTACTTTTTTCCCTTCCTATGAGTGATGATCAAGCCCTTTCCAGCTGTTATCTGACCTAATACAAAACTGTGAGAAGAAAGACTTACTATTTTTTATCTTTGATCACATCTCACTACTATAATTTACAGTCCTGCCATCTCTGACCTGCAGTCTTTATTTTGATTTCAGAATTTTTACTATTTAATAATTAAAGTATTGAGAAATACTGAGGCAAGAATTACCCTCAGAAAACCAAATGAGGAAAGTCTCTAACTGGATAATATTTCCCAGTTAGGAGTTGTGGTTTGTAGCCTGACACTATTTCAGCCTCTCTTCCACTTATACATGTTCCAGATTTATTTTGTTTAATCCTCATTTTTACCTTTAGCCCATTTATTATATTTTTATAATTAAAGTACCTTGTAGAAGCTGAAGAACATTTCCATAATGTTGTTATCTTTATCAACTGGATTTGCAATCTTGTCAAAGAACACCACCACCTTTTTAAGAACTCATTTCCATGGGGCTCAAGATGCCTGAATGATTCCAGCTGGAGTGAGTTTGTTTACGCCAATCCTGCCAAACAACAGGCAATCAACAGTCCACTATTGAAACAGGCCATGCATAAAAATAATTAAATCTGAGTATGTGATGAGCCCTACAAGAAGACTGGAGACATGGCATGAGCCCTACTCAAAAAGCACCTGGGGTGATAGACAGAAAGACGAAAAAAGGTTGAAGAAAAACTGTCAGACCATTAAGTTTCTGTACTAAAGACTTAATGTACAAAGTAGGTTTATACCATCTGGATGTTCATCTGTACATTTTCTGAATTAAAAATATCAAAATAAAGTGGAAGTTCTATTCCAGAGTTCAAAAAAGGGTCATGCTGAAAAGCAAAGGCTTTACTGTATTTCACAGAAAATCACATATTTTTGCACCAAATCTGTCATGACATATATGACATGTATGCCATAACATATACAGAATAATTAGAGAGAAAGATAATATCTCCTATTAAACCAAAATATATTGCTGGAGGAAACAGACACACAAACAGGACTCATAAGCCTTTCCATTGAATGAAGTGTAGGCAACAAAAAAATGCATGTTGGAACACACTGAACAAGTGCTTCTGCCAACACATCAGAGTAGGGAGGGTGGGCTGGGACAGTCCTCTGGCTTGCAGTCAGAACACAGAGGAGGTATTTGCTCTGATCTACAGACAGGAAAGTGCTTCCAGTCTCTGTATTTATGTGTGGCCTCTGTGCAAGAAACTGTGCAACTGTGAGACTACAACCTGACAACGTGTTTTTCTATTTTATATTTACGTTAAAATTTGATATGAGAAAATTATTCCCTGTATATAAAGACAGATTAGGACTCTCAGTACTAGAAGTACTGATGTTATAATAATGTATTTTCTTATGTGGATGTAATTGATAGATAAATCACACTCATTCAACACACATTTTGTGTCTCTGGTCCACAGTCTTCTCTAGTTATATACATCATTCTGGACAGAATATCACTCCTCCCAGAAGTGTGCATGGCAGTCATGGAGAGTATAGAAATATTTTTCTGTGTGACTCCAGAACCAACTGAAACAGCAGCTCAAAGAGGAGCCATCTTCTTTTGGAATCCTGTACGTGTCACAAGGAGTTAAAGGACTATGCAAAACCTGTGTTACAGAGTTCACTGCCTCAATGCTCTTAAAAGAAAATCACACGGCTACTACATTATCTCCCCTTTACTACCTGGCCATGTAGCAGAAGCCTAACCCCTGTCAGAAATTTCTGTAGATGGGAGCCTTTCCTATCATGGTGTTATCTTTTCTAGATGGTAAACTTGGTTTTCAAGTACATGTCAAAGAATTTCCATGGCTTTTGATAGAGGACAATTTGGCAAGAGGTTTCTGCAGATCTAAAAAAAAGTGAAAAAAAAATCAGCTCTTTGAGGCCATTGCCAGCTGGCTTAATTGGTAACAACCTTTCAGTCACATGAGAAAACATCCTGAAGCCAGGTGGATTGAGATCAGAAAGGCACAAAGGATATCTTACACATCCCTTCCTAATCTGCAATTTGTAGACCTCAGAAAAATGTGGCTGACAGCTCAGAAATTCATGGATTTCTTACCCTCTCTGCCAAAGTGAGGCCACATTTTTGGGAGGGCTCTGAAAATCCCATTGCGAAGTTTTATCGACATAATTTACAAGGTGCCTTCACAGCAAATGCAACCTAAGGATGATGACTCAGATCGGGACAGATGTGAAAGTCCTAGAAACAAAGAGCTATTCCAGAAAAAAGGGCATGTGGAATATTCCTAACATATGCTTCATGGAACTCAATGTCTGCTTCAGTGGTGGATAAATGAGGAAAATAAAGTGGGAAGGGTGGGAAGGAAAAATGGAACTCTATGAAGGTGTTAAAATGAAGCCTTAGGCAAAGAAACCTGGGAGCCTTTGTTGTCGTTCTTTTCTGAACGTGCTTACATACCATCTGTCATCAAGGGAATTTTTTATCTTAATTTCCACAAGTTAATGGAAATCTTAACCACAGAGATGGTACTGGAGAAGGGAAGCAGACTGTAAGGCATATATCTGGCAGAGCAGGTGTCAATACTGTCACTCTTCTGAGAGCAAACTGAAGTCTTTGCTAAATGCTCTGCCAAAATGATCTTGCTGAATTATAAAGGTAAACATCCCTAAGTTATGCCCTGGAGAAAGAGTAGCTAATTTCCTCAATTAATTCTTAGCAATTATTCTAGAGTCTGTTCACCTTACAAAGATATTGGTAACTAAGCAAATGAATGAAGTGTAGGTAAGACCTTTTGTGAGACTTGCAATTAAAAAAAACTTGGGGTGTTGTTTATTTTGAAAAAAAATCTAGTACTGGAAAAAAATCGTAGAGTATTTGAATCTCCATGGCTAGTTTTACTGGTACAGTACTGTTGCCTCCATCTGTGTTTCATGTGGTACTGGTCAAGTTATCAGTCACCTAGTTAATATGCTATTTCTATATTATTTCCACCCCTTTCTTAGCCAAAGCTTCTTTATGCACTTAATTTTTCTTCACACACCAAAACTTTAGGAATGTTTTATACACCACTGGCAGGACACTTCATACTATTTTTTTCCTGCAAAATAATTGTACCTGAAAATGTGCATATTTTAATGTAACTTATTGCCTGATAACAGGAGAGGATTTCTTGTAAAAGTATGATAAAAAATTAGTCAAATAGATCTTTCTGATATGCTAATTAATATGAACACATGTTAGAAATAAGTATGCATCTTAGTAAGAAAAATAATAAGCGGCATTTTTATCTGATAAAAACTTGAACAATGGGCTGAATGAAATTTGTCCTAGTGAATTGAACTTCAAAGAATTTATGGTAAGTAAGAACTGCTTTATGACTGACTAATTAACAAGAATTGAGTGTGAAAATATATCATTGTTCTCAGAGTAATCCTGCTGGGAAACTTTCAATTAACTAAGCCTTGCAAACGTGCTTTTCTAATTGATGGTGGGTAGGTTTAATCTTGCAAGAGGCATTATTTTTAACTGGTACTGCCTAGAAGTAAAGTGTTTGTGAAGTGCTCATCAGAAATTATATAGATCTGTCTTTTGCAGAGGGGAACAATGGATCCAGAGGCAAGAATATTTAATCTGACTGGACATTTTAGAGCATAATCTGATAGAGTATTTAAAGCAGTTATAATATAGATAGCATTAGAACTACCCAGAAATTTTTAAAGGAACAAATTTTATGAGGCCCAGTGATCCTGAAAAAAAAACGGATTTGAGTACTATCAGCAAGGCAAGATGCCAACAGTATTTATAGCTGACTTGTCTAAGAGAATATGATTGTGTGAGGATGAATGAGCATCATACCAGGAGAGAAGAGGGATTACAAATCATGTTACTTATTTCTGAATTTTGGATATTGGCCATAATAATCTGAACATTACACCCCATCAGCTATATGTTTGCACAGAATTCAGTCAGAAGGTTTGGTTTGTATGTGTTTATAAAATGGACAATGTTTCTTTGCAGGGATTTCTTTCTTTCAAGGTGTGGGTGTGTGTGTGTGTGTGTGTGTGTGTGTGTATAAAACAACTTCCAGATTTTCCAGCAGCCTAAAACACAGCATGTTTATGACCCTCTTTTAATAAAGACATCTGGGAACTTCAATGTTCTCCTCAGCTGGAAAGCATTCTCACTAAGCCAAAGCTTTATCTACCAATGAGATAAGCCTCCAGTCCAATATTGCAGATCATACAAAGAATATCTGCCAGTGCACTGGTCTACTGTTCAAGTCTTTTTGTGCTGGTCTTATAGTTCAGATTTTTTTATTGACTTGTGTGATTTGAATATTCCATAACACTTTTGACATTCAATATAAGGACAGCATCTGTGATGGTTTCAAGACATTATACAAATGTCAGTCAAAATATTTTCAGCAGATGTACAAAATATTTTTCTAACCAGAGAACAACTAAGTGGCAGAGGGTCTTCAGTCCTTGCAGATATTGGTCCCAAACAAGATAATTTGGTGATAATTTGATAATAAGATGTCTGGAAATTCATAGACAAGATGTAGTTGAACTAAAATACAGAGTAACAGTTTTGAATCCATTAAAATAATTTAACCCTCAGGATGGCACAGGTAAAATGTGATGTTTCTATTCACTCCTTAAGAACTTTGACCAGTTTAACCTTACCCCAACTGAGAGAAAGGATACCACACTGGGCATGTTAATCAGAAAACAACTAAGGTTTTCAGTCTAGTAATTGTACCACCACTTTGACAGTGACTTACTTTTAATTGAACCCTCTCTTCTTAGTTGCTACGTACTCACATGAAAGAGAAATGTGACTAGAAATTGTTAAAAAAAAATTAAATCTACATATATAAGATATATTATGGAACTGGATTAAATTCCTTTATTTATTGTATTTTTAGTTCCGGTGTTTAATTTACAATTTGGATTTAAGTTATTTAGGATAAAAATGCAAAAAAATTCAATTGCCAAGATGTAATGTCAGAAAATCACACTGAAGTGGTCCATACAAAATGATATATTTTTGATTTGTTTCGAAATCAATAGATGAGAAAAATCAAGAAAAACTCATTTGTTTAAAGGGATTAACACAGAATGTTCAGAACTGACTTTTTAAACTCATGAGAGGAAAACTGTGTTTGGGGATGGAATTTTTTTTGCTACATAGTTACCCCTGTCCCTCCTGATGGCTGATAACATTATCTTCTTTATCACTAGTTTTCATAGCCTGTATATATTTTCTGACTCCTTCCTTCTGTTAACTCAAATAGAGGGTCCATGTTCATATCTTGCACTTCAATGTTTTTAAGGTCAGATCTCCTTATTTTTATACACATTTCTAAAAATTTGTCCAGTAAAGAGGTTTAACCTAGATGAGATGAACAGGTGAATGTGTCATAGAGTAGTAGCAAATACTTTAGTATTATTCAGGCTTTTAAAAAGTCAGAAATCAAAGTCAGACAGTGAAAAGGTGGAGCAATAGTCTTGTGTAAAACCACCAGACTCTCTTCTGATGACACTAAGAAACTCAGTTTCAAAGATGCCAAACCTAGTAAAACTTCATTCTTTTGCTTGGTAATCCAGGCTGTAACTGTAACAGTATTTTAAACTGCTTTGAACTCTTACTGAGTTGGAGTCTTTGAAAGGTCTACACTTCCAAAGGGCAAAGAGATAAAGTTTCTGTTAGCCAGTCGTGAACTTTCAAATTTTTGAAGAAAATAAGGTTTAAGCTCAACTTTTCTCTACAACCACAATCTATTCAAACAAATTGTGGGTTTTGTTTGGTTTTTTGTTTTTGTTTTTTTTTTTTTTTTTTTTAATATCTGGGATGGAAATATGTGCAGATAAGAATAAATTAGTCATCTTAATTAGTCATCTTGTATATACATGTATATATATACATACATATGTGTATTATAATACACAAGAGTGTTATAGTGTTCTATTTTGTTTTACATCACATCTGGATTATCATTCATGAATTAACATATCCAGTATGTTTCATTCTTTTGACAGATATAAATGGTCTATACTTCTTGGCTGAAAACATACTAAATTCAGTTACAGTTGTAAATAAAAGGAGGTGAATTAACTCATTTTTGATAAAAGGTCATTTGACTCACTTACTAAAAATTACATTGACTACATAAGGTGATAAATCCTAAAAATATCTAGATAAGATATGGATTCCTTTTTAAAGTTGAAATTTTATAAAAGTTGAAAGATCATCTCATACAAAGTGAAATTCTAGATTTCAGATCATCCTTTGATTCAGAAGAATGTGAGTTCTTCTTACATTAGGAATACTGTGTGAGCAATGCTTTCATATGATTCTGAGACTCCTGTACAAATCAGAAAGTTAAAAATGAGTGGCAAAAAATCCCCTACTCAAAACCAACAATTCAATTTTTATTTATTAAAGAAAAAAGTAATAATATTTTTGAAATTAGGGAGGTAGTCAGTCACGTTGTGTTTTGAGTTTGAAGCGAAGTGGAATCTGTTTGGGCAGGACTTCTTTTGGCAATGGTGAACTGCCAAAAATTGTTTCAGTTTTATATGTGATCATAAAAATACAGTTTTCTGGCTTTAAGCAGCAGAACAGCACTTGCAATTATGAATGCTGTTTCTGCTTCAAAGTCTTAAGGAGTCTGGGATCTAGGAGGCAGTCAAAGATGGAAAGCACTGGTGATTCTCCATTTCTAGTTTATTCAATGCTAGGATTTGGTAACATCTTCCTTCTTTTCTTTTCTTTTCTAATGACCCTACCTTTGTGCATTTCTCTTTGCTTGAGAAACTGCCAGATGCAATGTTTTTCTTCATTTCTTCTAGTCCTAGGAAAAACATGATTCATGATTCACTTTTTTCCCTTCCCATCATGTATTTTTAATAGACCTTTGATCAATTCAAGATCTCCTATGATCTTCTTTTTATCTTATTTTTTTACCTGTTTCTCTGAGTCCTTAAGATTTGCATTCTTAGAAATTTGATCACCAGAAAACTTCTCTGAGTTCATTTGGACCACTGTTTTTGCATTTGTTGGCTATAACTAATGGAGAAAAATCTTCATTCTAGACCACATTTTATCTTTCTTTGTCCATTTTCAAAGAAAGCAAAACATTTGCTTTGTTCCTTTCATGCAGAAGAAAAGCATATAAAAAGGGAGGCACTCCAAACCGTCAGATGGATGTCACAAAAAAGTGCCAACTTTTGAAAGAAAAAATCAAAAATATTTTTGGAACACAAAAATATCTATGACAGGATGTTTAATGGTAAATGCTGTGAATCATTACTGAAAGGAAATTCTGGTGATCCTGAAAATTACAGATTAATATGATTGCCGGATATCAACAAGGTGCATGGCAAATTAGCAAGAAATTAACAATAAAAAATGCAATTTATATTAAAGATTTTTTTTCCTTAAGGCAATCTTATCTATTGTTTGTGCATGTGATATTGTAGAGATGATTTTTTCCACATAGTCAAAGCAGTTGTGTTCACATTAAAGAGAAATATTAGCAGTTAATTACTGTAGGGAAGAAACTGAGATGACATAGAATTCTATTATGAACACTCTTTAAATATATGTTTATTTTGTTATGCACAAAAAATGCTACAGGATCACCTAAATTACATTATAAAACTACTAACTCTTTGCTAGTCACTGTAGTAACTCCTGGTAAGGCCAGTGGTAGTTAATAAATTCTGTGTGAGGAAAAAGTACATTTTGCAGAACCTAAGGAAGAAGAGTGGAGAAACTCTTTCAATACTTTTTCATCCATTTGTGTAAAATGTTTCTTCACATTTCATTCCCTTATCCACTGTATGCTGATTTCTCACTCTTTTCCTCATTTACAGAATTAATATAAAGGCTATATATAGTTCCAGATAGAGGAACCAATTAAACTATAATTTTATTATGCTGGCTTCAGCAGTGGAGAAAAGTAGAGACATTCTGGACCCTTCCGTTCATTCTGGACACAAATTTCCACATCTGCTTTTCATTCTGCCAGGACTGTTTTCATAGCTGTTTAAAGTAGATTGCTGAAATTATCTGGATTAAAAGCAGTCCTAAGGGATGGTTAGCATATAGTAGAAATGCTATCGGGTCCAGATAGCTTGAAATTTAAAGATTTAAAGTCTGTGCATAGTTTTCCTAAATCGCTATCCTACTCTTCCTCTCTTTAAAATGTTTGTGATATTCAGTTGACCTCTTCCTACCTGTGCATTGGAATATGGCCTTCTGAGCATCATAGTGTGGAAGTCATCCCCCAAAAGCAGCAGTAGGCAAGCTCAAAATTAGTAGGCATTTTACACACAGATAATCTCTTGACTTCTGTGTAGCACAAAGAAAGCAGGATGCAGACAGTTTTGTGCAGGTAGTTAAGCCAATGCATTTCAGAAGCCTAGCACTAAAGATTGGGCCAATTTCCTGGTTGCTCTAGAAGGTGTTCCTCAGTGTTAATAGCAGTGGGATAGCACATTAAGTCAGGGCAAACATCTGCCAGTGCACCACAGCTCACATGCTCAGGGTTCTGCTGAAATTCTTGAAAATTCTGCCGTGTAGTCTTGTCTGCTTGGGTGGCTACATGGCTACAATTTGCACAGAAACTTTGGCTTGTTCATTCGGTCTACATAAAGAAACTCGCTATTACCCCCTTTTAAATCGAGAAATACGGTTATCTTGTTTACGCAGCTGCCAAAGCTAATTCCCTACGGACCTAGCTTTCCCTATGGACCTTATTATCCATTCTGTTGCTATGTACTCTGCTACAATGTACCTTTAGGATAAGGCAAGTGTTAATATTCCTTTTAAAGAGTTCAGGTTAAGTTTCCTCTTGTTCTTTTAAAAACAAAGATGAATGCAGCATCTAAAGAGCATAGAAAACTACTGGATTAGAATCTTTGGCTTTGTGGGTGTATTCATGTGTGTGTGTGTGTATGTGTAGACATTCTTCTTAAATGACTGAAAAAAATCTTTTATTTCTCACTAAATCTTTTTTTTTTTTAATTTTATTTTTTTTTATTTTTTATTTTTTTTTTAGAAGAGAGAAATTTTTATAGCATAAGAAGAACTGACATCAAAGTAAAAATCTAGGTATTCCAAATTTCAGCTAATATTGTTCCTGTTCATAGTATAGCTAAATGAATTCTCCTATTTAATGAAAAGATTTTGACAAGACTAGAATGGAAAACATCCACTTTGATGTTTTACCTTTTCTAATCTGTTGTCTGATATCAAACAAGCCTGACAGATAAATAATACAAGTTCAATAATGATTTACGATTTTGTTTCGGTTTGGTTTTTATTTTGGGAAGAATGCTATTATTAAACTCGTTTTCTAATTTCAAATTAGTTGAGAAGCTCTATGAGAATAAAATTGATTTTGTCTTTTAATTTAAGCTATCTCGCCTTATTTTGGCTGGTAACATCACTTTTGTCAGCATTAATTGCACCTAACACATGAGCATTGGCATATGCTATGGTTCTACCTCTGTGCCAAAGTGTGAAGGAAACACCTAAAATGTCCAAGCAATAGTCACGTGTTTTACACATTCATAGTGTTGACACTTAAATAACATTTTACTGATTGTCCTGGGTCTGGCTGGGCTAACATTCTTCACAGCAGCTCATATGGTGCTGTGCATTGCACTTGTGACTAAAGCACTGCTGGTATCACACCAAAGCCTTGGTTATTAGTGAACAGTCCTTACACAGTCTCTGTGCTTTCTTTTTCTGATTCTGCACACAGCGATCCCACCCCTGCCTGGAGAGTGGAGGGGTGGAGGCGAGAAACAGCCTGGAAAGCTGGGCTAAGGGAGAGGGGAGGGAGGTGGGGAATTGCCTTTCAAAGTGGCTATTGCTTGGAGGCTGACTGGCCATTTGTCTGCTTGTGAAAGGTGGTGAATGATTGCTTTTGCAAGTGCTTTTCCCTCTTTTCTTTGCTTAGTATACAGTCTTTATCTGAATACCTGAGGTTTTTTAACTTTTATTTTTCTTATTCTTTGCCCCATCTCATGGCAGGCAGGGGCTGTTGAGCATTGAGTGAGTGTCTTTGTGTGTGCTTTATTTCTGTGCCGGGTAAATCCACCATCCCGATCTGTATTTCATTATGTGTTAATTTTGTCATTTTAAGCAGTCATATTAAAATTAAATTAATATAGAAAATACTTGCACAGTGGTAGCAACAAGATACAATATGAAACATCTATCAAAGTAATTATTCCTAAACTCACTTCAAAATAACGCTCTGTTCATTATAGTATTCAGAGCTGGTCTGGTATTAGCAAGAACAAAATAAGAGGTAAATCAACCTTATCTCTTGAAAGTAGCTCCTCTCTAACCTCTAGATACTCTCATACATGAAATACCTATCTCAATAGAAGGTAATAACATGCAATGGAATAGGTATTTTAACATTTCTCAAATCCTAATGTCAGGCTTACTGTGATTTCACTTATGTCTTAGCAGAGCACTTAACTCTAAACACCCTATTACTTTATACATATCTGACATCATTGGAGATGAACTCAGTGTAATATTAACAAACAGAAAAAAAGAGAAGCATTTAAAAGAAACAAAGTTGTTTCAACAATTTTAATTTCTACTATTGCACCAATTAAAAAAAAAAAAAAAATCTTTTAATTTACAGGCCAACGCAGAAAATACCCAGGTTTTATACTTAGTTATGCTGTACTAAATACATTAGATGACATGAGAAATATTTTTCTGCTAGATGTTTCTCTTGTATTTATTTAAATGCTGACTTTAAAATAAATAGCGAACAATCATTAGCCATTTAGAGGTATTTCTTTGGTTGCTGATAAACCAAATCCAGTATTTATAATGTTGAAATCTCAAAACTTCACTAGCATATTCACTAACATGTTGACCCATTTTTATGCTAAAAAGACTTATTCGGAAATTAACTGAATCTTGCAGCCTAAATCTTTAGGTTAAAAAGATAGATCTCTAGGTTAGAAACCTTTTAAAAATCAGAATAAATTATGATCTTTTTAGATAAGCCTGGGAACATGAATCTTACTTTTAAAAGGGTCATAATAATATTCATGTCAGGCCAAGAAACTGAATCAGAAAGGCAAGACAAAAGGATATCCAGTCCTCCAATTCTCTGACATCTTTCACAGTAGGTTCAAAATTTTGCTTGCTGACCTTTTATTTTGGCTTGAGATCCAGCTACAACTTATTCCCAAATCTATTTAATTCAGGAAAGAGAATGAAGGGCATTTCTTGATCATGAATCTTGTATGAATCAGTCACACAAAAGTACCTCTGGCCTATCTGTCTTGCTAACATCTCAGGCTGACAAAGCAAGGGTTGATTTGTAAATCATTTATAAGGTTTTGTTGAAAAACAATAAAGACAAAACAGATGCTTGGAGCGCCTCAAAAGCTCTGGGGCAGCTAAGTCATGCAGATAATCATATTCTGGTTAATAAACATTTAACCAGAATTATTTCCCAAACGACTGGAAACTGATACATGTAAATCTGATACATTGTTCAGACTACTTGGAAACAAGTAATACATCACCTTTCCCTGGTTAGCATCACCTCCCAAATCACTGAGGAGTCATACATCTCTAATCAATGCTGGCAACAATTCTTTAAGTTTTGAGTTATCAGCTCGCTGGGATTTCTGTCAGTTGCAAACCAAAAACTGATGCAATGATCTCTTCACTAATATACCAAAGCCTTTGTATATCTCCCACAGTGATTCCCTTCAACTGTGGGTTGTTCTTGAAGGCCAAGACCTGTCTGACTAGAACTGATCAAGAAGGCCAAAAGATCTTCCTGCATTAAAGGACAATATTTGCTAAATTCATTAAGTAATTCTCCTGTTCTACTCAACACTGGTGAAATATCCAATAAAATATTTTGCTTCAGAAAAAAAAAAAAAATCAGAAATCTGTTTATCAACTGTGAGCATCTTTGGAGAGTAATGTAGGAAATATAATCAGTGAGGGAACACTGAAGAATTTTCAGCTCAAAATCCATAGAAAATGAAAGAACATTCAACAGCTGTACTCAAATTTTTGTGCCAACCATCTCCCAATGGCAGGAATAATTGTTCCCCTTGTTTACTGAGCAGACAGAATCTTGCTAAGCAGAGATAATAAACTAGGTAGGGATTTGCAAAGCAATTTCAAATATTAAATTTTTTCTAAAGTTAAAAATAACTAATTCTTAGTATAGTTGTTTCCACTGTTTCCACTGTAAGTATTAACCAAGCAAGTGCTTCCATATATGACCCTTTGAGGTTTCTTTTAACCTTGTTTTCTTACTGTTGCAATAGTAAAAAATGCGTTAAGGGTCTATTTCAAGGGTTTCTTAAATTGTAGTTCCATGATAAAAAGAAACTATTTGAATATTATACTTTTCTCTGCAGTCAGCTACAGCCTAATGATACCAGTAACAGCTGTAATTTCCATAACTCAAAGAGAGCCATAACAGGAGAAAATAGTTTCTTATTTAAGTACTTTCTAAGATTGCTAGTTCTGTTTTTTTTGACAGAATTCTGTTTTCTCTGCCTCTTAATACACAATTCAGCAGTGTTATTCTTTGTCACAGTAACTGAAGATATTGTTTAGTTGGACTAAGAAATCAATCCCTAGTGTGTAGCATTTTTATGATTGGGTCATATACAGCAGAAATAAAAGGGAAAAAGAAGGCCAACATGACTAAAAGGGCAAAGGAATAGTTACTAGGATTGATGACAATTTATATGGCCTTAGTCTCAAGAAGGTACTTTGAAAATTCCTTAAAGCTGAGTAGCTTTTACCCTTGGGCTGAAGAAAAGAAAGTTCACATGGTCTAAATCATGATTTCCATTTGGGTCAAAAGTGCATTCTCAAATGTAGCCACACAGCATCCCTTGTTTCATATCATTGAACAGTGTAGGAACATGCAAACTTTCTTTGTCTCAGGCGTAATATTTCTGTACTCTGCCTCTCACTGATATGTGCTGCTATACCTAATGCCCATCCAGTTCATGGGCCTAAATTAAAACTGGTCAGAGCTAAATATGATGAGCATATAACAGATTTGGGATTCTCAAGAACAAGAGTTTTACTCAGCAAATTTGCTCTTATTTCTCCATTCTGTTTTCACATATGGATGGATACACATCCAGAATCCTTCCTTAGGAGTTACGGACTACCCTGGTGGACTCCACCACGATAATGGTGGATCAACATTCCTCTGCTGGTCCTTTTTTTGCCTTTAGCTCAACTCCTGATACATGTCCTGCAGAGTCCAGTGTGTCCATGATCAAACAGCAACAGGCAGGGTGAAAAAAGTGTGAAGAAGCAAATCCACAGCCTCCAAGGAAAAACTTAGCTTTTTTTTTTTTTTTTTTAAATCAAACCAGAAGGAAAGCAGAACACAACTTTCCATTTCTTCCAGTGGTAGTGATCCTGATCCTTTGCAATTATGTATTGCAACCTCTGTGACCGGACGGTGCTGATGATGTCAAGAGGCTAATGCTTCATGGGGCCAACAGTCCTCCACTGCATTGCCTTTGGGATGCAAAACGCTGTGAGCATTTGAGTATCAGTGTATCAGCAGAAGGATCTTGTGGATCCTTCATTAAAAGCAGGAATGTACCAGCTTTAACATATTTATGTATACACACACAGACACACACACACATATGTATATTTTATAATCTAAATTCTATCTCATCATAGTAACTTTATTAAGAATTGATAATTTTGTTTGATTCATAACCTCAGAAATAATAATCTTTCATAAAGATGTCCTCCTTCTTTTCTTGTTACTTTCCTATCTCTCCTTTTCCCTCATTATTCCTCATTTCCTGTGTTCTTTTACTCCTTTCTCACAATAATATGACCAATAAGAGTCTTTATTGTTTTAATTTCTACAATGGGCTATCAAGCAAACCATGGCTTTCTGAATGTGCTTGTGTTCACTAGCACAGTTCACTAGCAGGTTCAGAAATGCTGAACATCCCAGGGAAAACTTTGATTAAATGCAGTAAAATTCAATGTAAATTCAGTCTATGAAATGTTAAGTTGTAGATCTCAAATATCCAAAGTTCAGTTACTATTTAATTTACTTTACTTTATGTTATTTTGGGTTTGTTTGATTGATTGTGGATGATTTTTGCTGGGTGTTTTATGTTGTTTTGTTGTTTTTTTGTTTTTTTGGTTTTTTTTTTCCCAAAATAAGAATGGAAGTAAATAAAATAATATGGCTTTACTGTTTAGGGGGGGAGTGGGAAGAAAAATAGAAATAGGAAAATGAGTTATCCCTTTAAATTCCACAAAAGCTATTATTACTTGCAAAGCTGTCTCTCATAATTACATACTCATTTTCTGAGAGCTGCAATACCCCTTCTCAGCAGACAGCTGAAAGCATCCTAGATGACACAAAATGTTTGCTTTTATTGAACCCATCATAGATCCTCTGGCCTCTGATACTACACATTTGTTTATCAGAATTAAAATGCAAAATTATTTTTTATTGCTCTTATTTTTCTCAAAGAAATGTTGTACTTGAACTTGTGAGCTCTTTGTTGATACAGCTTGAACTATAGATCTACGTTGAAAAATGGTGTTCCTTTTAGCTCAGAGGTTTTTCTAGGAAAATAGAAAATTATTTCATAGAAAACAGCAAAAGTACAAAAAAACCCCTAAACCTCAATACCATACATTATGTCAAAAAATTTAAAATATTTCCATCATCAAAACAGCGGCTGAAGGTGACTGACTTCTAAGGAATAGAGTAAACTGTATTTGATGAATTGGGATTTCTAATTGTTCTTTGGAAGAAAGATCTGACTTTTATTCATGTGGATTTAATGCTTAGAACAACTGGGCACCAAATCCCATCTGCGTATTACAAAAAATAGAATTTCTAGTTAAAAGAAAATTAAAATATAGGTGAAAAATTGAAGATTAAGTTTCTTATGAGTGTTCAGTGTATGATGCTTTCATAAAGCATGTAGGCAGTCTCTGCTACAGGTAGAGAGGAGATGGTCCATCTCAAGATAATTTTTGAAAAAAGAAATTGCTCGTAGAAGTTACATTTGACACCATTAAGGAAATTTTTTCTCTATCATGGTTACAACATCCCTCCTAGATTGTCTTTCTTGTCATGCCTCCCCATCTGCGCAGTGACTAAATTTGCTCAAGGAAGTGCTAATCTCCCCTCTTCAGAGTCCTGCCCTTGGCAGAGGAAGCTGCCAGGACATGGCAAACATCTGGCCATCCTTCATGCTTGTCCCACTCCAAATGTGATGTATATTAGACTGGTTAACAAACCAGATGTAATCTGTCCCTGGGATTTTCACGCAGATTATATTGGTTACACTGGGGGAGTAGTAACAGAAAAAATGTCCTTAATAAAATCTCAAGCTGAAAATAACAGTGTTATGTGAGTTGGAAGATTTTCATTGCAGATTTTGAAGAAAAATCATGGGGATTTGGAGAGGCGGGGGAAAGTATTTGTGTTAGAAGAAAACATTTTTTCACTAATGAGGTGAAAAATGAAATTTTTTTGCTAAATACCAAGTTCTGTACAAATTTTGTAAAAGCTGCAGGCTTACTTCCTGTTTTCTTTTTCCTAGGAACTTTAGCTGGACTGGTTTTCCCATGATACAGAACTGCCAAGGAAGCTTAAAATGAATTATCTCTCAACAAGTTTAATTAGAACTATTGCTGACAAAAAATGGGGGGTTTTGGCGGTTTTTTTAACATTTGTGAAACTTGCTGAGTTTTTTTTCTGGGTCAGGGAAAGGTCAAGAACTGAGAATCCACATCTCCATCAACGGCAAAATAGCACTGTAGGTGGACAAATTTTGGAAGGTTCTTTGCTTTTCTTTGGCTAGATGTTTGTTCAGAAGATGAAGATATTTATTTTTAGTAACAATCTGAAATTTCATTAGCAGGTTTTAATGCATTTTAACCTTTTAAATAATTGATTTCACAGTTCCTGATTTCTATTGAAGACTACAATTGCTGCAGAGCTCACTGGCTTCTGATGATGCTTGTGCTGTTAACCATAAATCATAGTCAAACTATGAAATCGTAACCATTTATTTCTGATACTGCTCCAGGCAATGGAATCTCTGAGCAGGACATCTCCTGCTAAAAGGGAAAGGCGTATTTCCCTCCACCATCACCTGCAGACCTGTTCAGCTGCGGTTAATGAATAGCTACATTTGTTACTATGCAGCAGCTTCTTATTTCTTTGCCTCACAACTTCCATCTTGGAAGCTAGGTTATATTTCTTTCAGCTATTTGTTTTAATGGCTGTGATTAAGTGCTTTGGTAGTGTCCTTAGGCTCTGTCTGTAATCAGTGAAGAAAGGCTGCTCCAGAGAGTTGAACGGGAGCACTCATATCAGGTGCTGTTCAAAATGCTCAGAGTGAACCATCTTCACTTTACTGTGGAAACTGAGTGGGATGAATACCCTGGAGAACAAAATGTTGTTATCAGTCTATCATTAAGTAATTTCCTTCCAATTGTTTCTTCCACCATCCCATCTTGAAAATCAGTTTGGAGGTTTGTTTTGTTTCTTGCTTTCATTTTTGTCTCCCGGCTAGCTGTTCTGCTTCTTTCAGTAATTCTGCTTCCTTGCTAGATGGTTTGTCTGATAACATTTTTCCTTTAACACATATTCTATGCAAGTAAATAATTTTGAGACCACCTTTGTCACAACAGTAGGAGAACTACTATGGGAAAAATTGAGAACAGCTTTGGGAAAAGTCCACAACTGTTGAAACTAGATGATCTTCAAGGTCCCTTTCAAAACCAAACCAATATATGATGATGATTTTATGAAATAATGACTCCTCATACTTACAGTTATCCATTCTGAGCATAAATGGTTCTTGAAAGACTACTGCCTACAAAAAATAGAAGGTTGCCCAACAGAATGAAATACCCAACCACTATTTGATTGAATGGCATAGTCTGGAAAACAGCATATGTGAAAAAATGCAGTCCACAACTGGAAAGGTTTGAAAATTTAAGCATGTAAATTTTCTTACATATAATACAAATATCAATAATTTAATTCCAGAAATCCAAATCTATTTATATGTAAAGGTCATATTGTGCTTTGTAATTGCACAGAAAAAGTTGGGGTTTTTTTGTTCAGTAAAATATTAGCAATTCTATATAAATGATTCTTTTTTTATTATTATTCAAAATAATCTCTTATTTGAGTGCTATGGGATTCTGGTCATAATTTCTGTGTTTTTTCTGTATTGCTACTTTTCCTATATTGAGGTTATTCCCTGTATATTTTCTAGGAAAAAAATAATTTACTGTTTGTTACTGTGTTTCATATTTCCATATATTCAGTCCAGATTATTGTATTTGTATCTAGAAAAATCAAATTTATTGCAAAGGGAGACTTTACCAGGTATTTCACATCAAATATTACATTGAAATAAATTTACTATGGTTTACTATGATCACATACATTTCCTTCTGTTTTTTTTCTTGTTCAATTTGCATCTCTTATAGTTTCTTTGTATCTAAAAAAGACTCATGTGTTTCTTAATGTCCACTCCCATGGATTTGGTTAGTCATATATGAAATTTAAAATAAAAAAAAGAGAAATAACTTGTTGGGGTTTTTTTATAAATCAATGGTGGTCACTCTTAGACCACTTCTGTAGACTGTTCAAATGTAGCAAGATTAGTGGAAGGTTTTATAAGACGTTTTATGTTGCTCATAGAGGAACATGTTGCCCAATATTATCTCGGAGGTTATATCGCCCTCTAGTGCTACCGTTCTAATCTCTAATCTCTTTTTTTTCTTTTTTTTTTTTTTCTTTTTTTTTTTTTTTTTTTTTTTTTTTTTTTTTTTTTTTTTTTTTCACTCTAGTTCTAAATATGTAAAAGATAAATAAAATTAAGTCACACTCAGGGATCTAACCAGTGTCCAGGAAGTACAGGGGGTACAGTAGTAATCATGTGGCATAGTTATTCAAAACTACGAGTGCTTATGAATTTCAGAGTCAATTTCCCGCATATTACTCTTGGATGATGGTGGCCTTTACACAACTGTATGCAAAGTCTAGGAAGGAGTAGTCTCTCCTCCTAGTGGGAGAGGTTGAGAAGTATCTGACAAACCTGAGAAAATGATTCAGCATATTCATTTTGGCCCCCCAGTATCTGTGAGGTAAAATATTGCAACGTTCTCAGTACTACAAACATTGCTTTGAATTGTTGCAGCTTGCTTTCACGCTGTTCACATGATGGCTGAAGGATGAGTTCAACAAGCATTTTAGAATTTGTTGTGTTAGCATCAGAGACTGAGGGGAAGCGAAGATGGACTACTACAGACTAAAACAATATGGGAAGGAAACAGACTCATGAAAGAAAGATGAAAAAGCAGGGAAAAAAATCTTTAAAAGGAAAAGAATTAAAATTCTGTTATCTACTGCCTTAGGATTAACAGATTTTATGAAGTGAATGAACAAAAAAAAAAAAAAGAAGGCCCATTTATTCACATTTTCTGTTTATGCACTGAATTGGTGCTGCAAGTCCTTGTTGTTACATATAACTATTGTAAAATTTGTCAAAGTCTGTTGTCTGGAACATTACATGTATGCTTTTTTTAGACTTTATATCAACACCAGTTAGCACAATGGTTTTACATTGAGGTACTTCTAAAATTCTCATTTTAGAGTTAAACAATTTTGCTTGCAAAATGAGTTTTGAAGGATTGTTATTACTATCTTTCTTAACTTTGATTTATATGAGGATATTCTTGTTAGAATTTTCATCCTTGAATTGTCTTCCCTGCCTCTGTTATTAATTTTCCTAAATTTATTCAGTTACTCAATTGATTTTCTGAGTTCTCTTGTTTAGTTAGACTTTCTTTTTTGAATGGATACATTCTGGTGATGGGTATACACTTCAGATAATTAAATTATATTTCTCTCTGCCTGGAAGTTTCAGGGTTTTTTGTTCACCAGCACAAGTAGAAAAGTCTTACCTTCACCTTTTTAGTAACACTTTTCATGAAGAACAATTAAAATTTTGAAACTTCTGAATGCAGATATTCAGGTTTCATGAATTAGTAGAGTTGTCTGGTTTATATAGATAGGGTGAAAACAGAATTTATTTCATTTTAATTTAACCTGGGTTCTATCAAGAAACTGATGAGGAAATTTACCTAATATGTGATATCTTTTGTGTCCTGTGTGTATCTGTCATGCTGCACACAGTATTCAGCATGATTTGGAGCTGACTGTCCAAATGTCATTAGTGAGGAAAAGGAAAAGGAAAAGGAAAAGGAAAAGGAAAAGGAAAAGGAA
>CM031879.1:38868044-38948572 GCA_018697195.1 Certhia americana
AGGAAAAGGAAAAGGAAAAGGAAAAGGAAAAGGAAAAGGAAAAGGAACACCCTAACCCACCCCCCTATATTTCCACTGGTCTGTTTTGTCCTGTTTTATCTGTAGATAGGACAAGGGGCCAAGTACACATCTGGGAAAAAAAGCTTTAAAGTTGAGTAGCTCAGCAGCCATACAGAAACAATACAAAGTTCACTTTCTACAAAGACTTCTAGCTGTGTAAAGCCTACAATTCCAAACCAGTGCATGTAGTTTTACACTGTTCCCTTCTTGGAAGCAAGGAATATAACTGTTTTGCCTAACTATAACTAGACTTGTATGTACTAGTCTATCGGGCATCAGCACCTACTTTTAAGGTATGCAATAGCTTTCCATCTTGTTGGCAAAGCTATATTAAAGACCTCCTTTGAACTCATTCAGTAGAGGGTTGAGGAAAATGCCTCTTGTTTATGTGTATTTCTTTTTAGGATTTATTTTCAGTTCTTCATTGTTCCACTTTGTGGTATTTAATTTAATGCACTAGAGCTTCCCTGAGTACATCTGATGGATTTCATTGCTGCTTTTGCAAGAGAGTGTGCCAGAAAAAAACATCTGGTTTTAAATGACAGTGAATTAAGCCAGCTCTCTGATCTGAATCCTGTGAGGCTCAAACATACAGAGGCAAGCCCTTTCCTTTTATGTATGTAGTGCAAAAGACATCTCTGTTTATTATTTGCTTTAGAAAAGCTATCAAAGTGTAAACAGAAAGTGTAATAAAACAATTAAAAAAAAAAAAAAAAAAGCAACAAAATATCTAAATGTCACAAAAGCTCTTAATAACCCAGTGGTGACAGGCACCATTTGTGGTATTTCCAGGAAGTACTGTACCATGTACTTCAGCAACAGCACAGTTTCCATGAGGCAGCAATGACAATAGCACACTGTAATTTATCTCACCCACGTTGTACACACTGCTAAAGCAGCAAACTACTTGAGCCTTCAGTGTGTACAGAACCTGGAAGGTGCCTATAAGGCCAGGCAAACTTTACCTTATAGCTTAAAATCAAGCCTTAGATCAGTTTATCAAATATATTAAACGCTTTATGAGCATATATTTGCAACTCTGCACTTTTTACTTTCACATGTGGTTGCTTGCTAGAGCTCCATGAAGGGGGTTCGACACTGTTTTGTTCTAAATGCTTTAGACAATTCTGAGGAAATCTTGAAGGAATCAGCACAGCAGAGTAATCTTATCCCAAAACCAAAATTAAGGTCTTTTCTTTTTTTAATTCCCTATCCCTTCTTCTCCTGGTAGAAAGATAGAAAAAGAATGAGTTGGATTTGTGATGGAAATTCAGTTTTGTAGACTACAAATATTACTTTGAGAAACATTGCATGAAAAAGAATATGACAAGCGAGGCAAATTTTGGAAAATATATTCTGGGGACTGTGGTAGAGAGACTTCCATGTGAAAATCAAGAGTGACTGTTCTAAAATGGGCAGTAAAAATAATTAAGTAAAGTTATAAATACAACAGACTTTGAATTTGCCACTACCACTGGAAAAGAGAGGATACAAACAGACTTTTCAAAAGGTTAATTTTCCTACAACTCTGACTTACATGGGCATTTGAGTCCATTATAATATTTTGAAGAACTTTGTGGTCTTGTGCAGCTGAGTAGGTACATTATTCTGAAAGAGATCATGAAGCTTGTAAGAAGACTCTACAATATCCATTATTATAAAGGAAATTTTTCAATAGTAATTGTGTACTACAGGACACAAGAAGTTCCCCAACAGGCTGACAAATACGAAAATTATTCTACTCTTACAAAACAAATCAACCAAACCAAACAGCCAAAAAAAGCAAGCAAGCAAACAAACAAAAACATCCCACTACTATGAGAAGTCCCCAATTTTTTAACCCTTTGAAAGACATGTATAGATAACAGTACTACAAGTATTACAATACACATTTCAGTTTATATAAACATGTCTCAGGCATTCGCTTTGTGGTGGGTTGATCCTGGTTGAATGCTCCAGTGTGATTCTGTGTCCATGGGGTACAATCCTCCAAGAACAGGGTGCTCTAGTGTGGGTCTTCCACACTGGCCAGGTCCTACCAGAAAACCTGCTCTAGCGTGGGCTGCTCTCCCTGTGAGTTGCAGGACTGTCTCTCAGCACAGGTTTCCCAGTCACAGCCCCCCTCATGCATTCACCTGCTCAGATGGGTGGCCCCCACAGGGTGTAGGTGGATCTCTGCCCCACACTGACCCCCATGGGCTGCAGGGGCACAGCTGCCTCACCATGGGTGCACCCTGCACCACGGGCTGCAGGGGAATCTCAGCTCCAGTGCATGGAGCACCTCCTGCCCTCCTTCTTCACTCACCTTGGTGTCTGCTGAGTTGTTTCTCTTGCACATTTTCACTTCTCTCTTCTTGGAGCTTAGTACAATCTGTGAAAGACATTTTATTACCTTTCTTAAATATCTTATCACAGAGGCCTTACTACTTTCTCTGATGGGCTTGGCCTTGGTCAGCAGTGGACCACTCCTGGAGCCAGCTGACATTGGCTCTCTCAGACATGGGGTAAGCTTCTGGCAGTTTCTCACAAAAGCCACCCCTATAGCTCCCCACTACACCAAAACCTGGTCATGCAAACCCAATACAAACTTTAAGTGCAAATTAAGCCAGAGTTTGTTAAGATTAGTCACAAAATTGTACTACTCCTCCTTTTTTTTTATACTCCCACTACCTTTATATACATGGAGAGGCTGTCCATACCGAAGAAATAACTTTTTAAAGAAAATACTTTTAGTTTGAGAATATGTATCTAGTCCTGCTGAGCAGCACAGTTGTTTCAAACCTTCTTCCTGATTTATGTCTCCTGCAGACTGGAAGGGTAATGGACTTATATGATCATTCTAGTTTTTAAATTAGTGATTTAAAACTCCGTAGGAGACAATGACTAGCTCTGCGTTGAATGCTGTGGTTTTAGTGACATCCAGCAGTGTACTTGTGGAGTAACTTCACTAAAGTCATTATGTAAAGCCCACATGAGATAAATCTGCACATTTTGAAGTGCTGTGTTTTATTATTCTGTTTTATTATTCTAGTTTTATGCAGACTATTTTTTGACAGGAAAACCCATTCAGCCCTCTTTAAGAACTTGCTCTATACCCTGCAACAGAGAAAATGAGGACGAGTAGAAGTAACAATCAGGCATTTATGCCAATTTAGAGTGGCTAAGATACTAAGATCAGCATCCTTTCTCTGAATCCTTGTTGACTAGGATACAGAAAAACCAATTCATCCAAAATCCTGAGTATTCCAGCGTTATTTTTACTGATTTAATAGCACTGTGCAGATTCATTGGTAGTTTGTGCTGTGGTACATTTCTCAACTCCATGAAGAAACATTTTCACCTAGCCAGACTTTTGGACCAGTAAATATTGTCTGTTCTACATTCCTCATTGCAAAGCAAATGAAGGATAATAGTTAATATGAAAAATAAAGATTAAAACCATAGACAATAAATCATTTGTTTGACCGTTTTGCCAATCTATAAATAATTTCTTCATGCTGCTTTAAAAAGAAATCTGAGGCAAGAAGCTTTTTCAATCAGTGTTCAAGCTTTTCCCACATTTGTTCAACTTTTGACTTTGGCTATTGGGCATTTTTCTAGGCTTAGTTTCTATAAAAATTTGATAATTTATTGACAGAGAGAGTTCATGAAATAGATAATTTGGAGTCAGAAGTGTGGATTTTCATAGGACTATATGCATTCGAGCAAAAAGCCACAACAATACATAAGTGATCTGTCTGATGACTACTATCAATACTCAAATATCAAGTTCTCAGTATAAACTGTGCAAGGCTTTGTTTGCTCCATCCATGTTCCCTAAGTTCTGAAAAAGGTTGAAGGCAGGATGGGACTGGCTGGGTGTATGATAAAACTTGCAATACACACTCAGATTTGCAGGGCAATTAAAGTCAGACATTTCCCTTGGATATAGTGGTTCTTCATTCCTTCAAACTATTCACATCATCCCAGAGGGTAGGGTAGCCCTCTGAGAGGAACAGAGGAACATTGTTTTCTGATGAAATTAAATATAAAAGTAATCAAAGATTCTGAAGACAAAAACTGCTTACAGCATAATTTGAGGACAATGTATATCTATGCTTTTGCCTCAGTAGCCTTGTGGCAAGCAGATATATGTCTTACTTCAATGTGAAAAAAAGCCGCATTTAAAAAAAAAAAAAGGTAGTTGTTTCCTAAATTTGTCTGGGCATAGAAACTACCAAATCAAACAAACTTTTCAGTTCAGCTATTTCTACCATCCATCTGTGTTAAGCTATGAAAAAACATAAGATTAATTTCATTGTCTCTATCATTCAGACTGTGTAAAACGCCCAGAATTTTGACTATGCGTTTTATTTTTTCAATGCTACATAATAATACTTAGTGGGGCTGTAAGTCAATCACAATCCAACAAGAAGCAATGGAAGCAATGGAGAGGCAGGAACCATGTTCTGTGCTGAGTTGCTCTGTTCCTTGCTAACATAGAGGCAAACACAGAAAACAGGAAAAGCAAAGCTGAAAATTATATTATGTAGAGGGTCTAAGTAATTCTCTTTGGCCTTGGTAAAAGATAAATTTCAGCTAAACTTTGCTTTCATTATTTTTTTATTATTCTAACAGATAGAGAGCTGTAGATGTTGCTGCATGTTAATTGGTTTAAAACCAAAGCAGGAGATCTCAGTAAGTGATGTTTGACATGTTCTTATAGCAGGATGAGAACTAGTGTGGGGTTAAATTTGCCTACCAGGTGCTCACCAAGCCACACTTACACTCCCCCTCCTTAACAAGGGAGAAAATCTTAAAAGATCTCAGAAATTGAGATAAGGACATAGGGATAATTTACCTATTAATGTCATTGGCAAAACAGACTTAGGGAAGACAAATTTAATTTATCGCCAAGTTAATTGTAACAGAGTACAATAATGGGAAATAGGATTAACTCTGAAAACCTTGTTTCTACACTTCCCTTTCTCTCATACTCAGCTTTGCTATGAATATTTCCCCCTCCTTCCTGTATTGTGAGATGGGAGCAAAGGTTGCAGTCAGTTCATAACAATTCATCTCTTCCATTTTTTCCTCTATATTTCCCCTACTCCATCATATATTTCTTCTCATTGAGTAATGTTCTTCAGTAACATCTCTGGTGTGGATCCTTTCCACAGGGTGCAGCCCTTCAGGAACACTCCTCCAGCATGGATTCCCAAAAGGTTCACAGTCTTGCCAGGACCTTCAAAGTTGCACATGCTGCAGCTTTGAGCTTACACCCACCTACTGCTCCTGGCATGTGGTTCTCCATGGGCTGTGGGTGGATGTTTTCTCCACCATGGACCTCCAAGGTCTACAGGAAGTCAGCCTGCATCACCACGGCCTTCTCCACAGGTCTGCTCTGGCAGCTGAAGCACTTCCTTTCCCTTTTCTTCACTGACCTTGGTGTCTGCAGGATTGTTCCTCTTACTTTTTCTCACTCCTCTTTCCCAGAAGCTGTTGTGCATCATATTTTACCCTTTCTTAAACGTGTTACTACAGATTTGGTACAAATACATGCAAACACGTAAAAACACATACACACCTATGAAAACCAGTCCTTTGTAGAGCGAGTTGCATGTGATGCATTCTTTTCGTTTGTTCAGCACAGCAAAGCGGATCTTTAAAACTCAAAACTTTTTGTCACAAATGGATATTTTAAACTCAATATTGTCTAGAATTCTCTAAATAAAATTTGCTTCTTCATTCGCACTCTAGAAAGATTAAATGTTATCCAACACATGATTATTTCAACCAGTCAGAAATCCAGTACTATTTGTGTGTCCTCACATTTAAAATCTTCATGCTAGTAATATCTTATTCCTTTTTATTGCCACTAATATTTATCCTGAATTAAGTATTTATCCTAAATTAAACCAGGTCAGAGAATCTCATAGAAATTCCATTATCTTTTAATATGGAAATGTTGAGTGATTGAAAACTATTACTTTCACTAAAAATAGACTTATATAATTCTTGAAAGAGTTAATTTGGAACAGTTTAGTGGGGTTTTTTTGTGGGGTTTTTATGTTTTTTTTAAAGTCATTTATCCATACTAGAGATAGCTTTACTCTTCTCTCATTATACTCTAAGTCTATGGAACTGAAAAAAAAATTATACAAACATGAAGAGGAGAAAAAAAAAAAAAATCAATGGTTAAATTAATTTCTTTACATAACTGTTATGCTTTCCTGAAACCCAGCCAGCTAGGAGAGGTCTTCAAAAGTCACCATTAGCTACCATTTGTGGGTTTGTATCCCCTCAACAGAGTATTCAGGGATCAGGTGATAAATCACCATGTTATCGGATTTGGAAGTGCAGGGCAAGAGCAAGGAAGAAAGCCTCTGAAGCCCCAGGGTGAATTTTGCCTCAATAGATATTCTGTTCAGGAAGGAAGATGTATGTTTCGAATCTACATTCATTTCACGGAAAAACAAGCCTAAGGATAGAGCTTGTCAAAAGAATATGCTCCATCCCCTGAGGAGGTGTGTGAAAAATCTTGAGAGTTAGCTTAATTTGACAACCTTCTAAACTGAAGAGAGCACAGGAAAAATATAGAGGCAAGCAACACATTACTAGATATAAGAGCACACAGTAGCTATCGTCCTATACTATTGGTAAATACAAAAGCTATTTTTATTTTTTATTTTTTTTTATTAGGATTCCTTTTGTGTCATTTACATTGGCATAAATTATTTAAGTGGCCACTGGCAAAATTCAATCTTTCACATTCTTTAGGCATCAGGAAACCTCAAACAGAGAATGGGCAAAAAACAAGCATACTGTAGAAGTTAACAGTATTTTTTCTATACATTCCTAACCAAGTATATCTTCATATCTGGGTGGAGGGATAAAGAAACATGAAGGGGAAAATGCTGCTTGATCTTTTTTTGTTTATTTATTTGTTTGAGAGATTTTTGTAGGAGTTTATTTGTGGGTTTTAGAATAGGGGGGTGTTGGCTTGTTGGTTGGTTTGGCTTGATTTGGTTTGTTTATTTGGGTTTTTTTTTTTAATAACTGAAGCACAATTACTGAACAAAAGAAAAGATCATGGAACCAACACATACTCGTTTTATCAAAACCAGTAAAATTCAAGTTATCTCTGCACCACTTACAGAAAGGGTCTAATAGGAATGGAATTTAATCATTCAAAGATATAGGCAGATGCCCGGAAACAGGAAATATATAAAACACAAAAGATGTGGAAAAAATGGCTTCCATTCATGCCCTGATTTCTATTCCTCTAAGAACTCACAGAACTTCAGTTATTGTAGTCTGATAGGAAGCTCTGCTGTCTATTTTTTTTTTTTTTTTTCACTCTTAACTGGTGGCAAAATCTCTCATATAGAAATCTGCCCCTTCCTTGAAGAAACTCACTGATGTCTAGACGGTAGATTCTGGGGGAAAAAAATTATGTTTCTCCCCCTGTAATTTTACCATCCTTAAAGATTTTGCTCTATCTCTGCTTCAAAAGTGAAGTTGGTGCTCTATTCCTCTCTTCTATTGAGTTAGAAGGGATTGAACTACAATTTCTTTCATTTCCAGTCTTTTTCAAAGTTTATTTCAGAAATTTCTTAGAGCAGAATTCAATATAGTTACACATGCTTAATTGAAATATTCATGTATTAATATATTGAGGTCTTATTAAGCTTATTTTTCAGCAAAATTAAATTTAAATTGTTTTTAAATTAATAAAGAAAACTCTTTTTGCATGATGCAAAATATTAGTATGAAACATAATAAAATCCTAAACTGGCTATATGACAATAAAAATTCATTAAGCCAAGCATGAACAAGGATTTCTAAAAAATCTGCTAGCTATGTTAATATTTGTATTTTTCTTTTGATATTTGATCTTTAGAGTTTTTTAAATGTGCCTGCCATATGTCTTTTTTCAAAAGAATTCAGAAAGAATCTGAAAGCAGAAATTCCCATGTTATAATATCTCTCCTGATGGCAATAGGCTAATAGAAAACACTGAAAGAATCCTGTTATGGACAGTGACATGACATGTTGAACACTTTTTTACCCGTTTTAAAACTATCCTTAATCAGTAACAATACTTGGTACAAAACTGTAAGGCCTTGTTTCACAGTAATATATAACACAGTGGAGATCGTGCTGGAAATTACAGTGTGGTGTCCTACTGAGAGACTGAAGCAGTGAAACTGTCTTGGAAGACTCATAACAGAGACTGATGATCTGAGATAGAGTTTTATGCTATTAAGGCAATATGAATAAATGCTGTTGCCTGTTGTGGCAAGGCAGGATAATCTGATCCAAGATATCTTTGCTAGTCCCATGTTAATAAAATCATTCTGAGTACCCAACATAAAAAATAATATCTGATAAAAAGCGTAGCTAAAAAGTTGCCTTTTAGGATATTTTCATCCGGTACTAAGATGCTCATAAAGCTCTGAGATTTAATTATCTGGATATTACTGTACAATGGATCTTTGGAAGCTCATCCATCCCTTCTGCCAGATCATATCAATTGTGACATTATTTTCTGCAATCTGGATAGGCCCATGAAAAAGACCACCCACTTATCCCTTTCAGGCCAAAAAACCAAGTTTCTGACAAAACTACCGCTAATGACTCATCAAATTTAACTGATTTACCTAAACCCACATTGTAATATACCACCTGTATTACCACATTCCTTAACTCACATAAATTAAGGAAATGTTTGATGACAAAATGTTCATAACTGTACTATTCATTTATTCACCTTTCATATTATTGTATTCATAAATAAAAAATACCTGAAGGATAGAACTATAAACAAAATGACATGTGACTTCAAGAAAGTGTGATCAAGAAAGACCACAAAATGAAATTTTTCTGTCACTTTCCAGTTTGCCTTTTAGGTTGTATGGTTGCTGGTGGGAGGGGAAGAAGTTGACATCCAGGGAAGTAACTTTGCTTATCCTGAATGATGGCTATATCTCAGAGCATCCTGCTAACTCATAGGCACTATTGCTGCACTATAGAAAGTATTTGGGAGGAAAAAAATTATTTCATAAAAGATTAGTCACAGCTATAATTCAGAAGTATATGGGTTATATGTTTTCAATTACTGGAGGGCTTAGTTATCAAATCGTTCTTCTTGGATTTGCTGAGAAATGTTTTATGATCCTTCTTTGTTTCCAGCTGATAAACCAGCAGCTTCTTGTGGCTGCAGGAAAGATTCCAATGACTACTTCATCTGTATTAAACCATTTGTCATGGAGAGTTAATGGATTAGATTTTTTTTTGCTGCCTGTGGGTAAATTTAGTACACACTGTTAAAGAAATGCACTAAAACCAGAAGTATTTAAGCAAAATAATAGCAAATAATTTTTAAAATAGAGATGTAATGGGAAAAAATAGCTTCAGTAGTATCAATTGTATCTAGTAATTCACTAAATATATTTCAAATATGAATATAGGAATAATTTTCATTTATCTGTTTCTCATTGGAAAATTTTATTTCTGTGCCTGTTTCTTCATTTTTTTATTAGACATGCAAGATTCCCAAACAATTAATATGAAGAGGACTTTTCCTTTCTTTTTCCCGGAGGTGGGGGGGAGGTTTACCAATATTACTATAAATTCTTTAAAGAAATACCAAGGCATGTATGCAAATATTTTAGTTAAAAATGCTTCTCTCGAGTGAGTATTCTAAAACAATGTTTCAGAGCATGGTTCCAGTTAATCACAGGTGCATACTTGTAAAGGATGTATCAAGGACCTATGATAAACTGAGGCTTGATTCTAATGAATCACGAAGAGTTTTTCTGTATTTTAGATACAGCACTCAATCACATCAAAATAAAAAGCAAAGTATCACAAGTATAGTCTTTCTATTTATGAAAGTAGGAATCTTTAAAAACCCTTAGAATTAAGATTTAAGGGTTGCATTTCCTCATGTAACAGAATAATACATACTTAATGAAAAATGGAAATCAGTCACTAAAACAAATGAAATTTAACTACAGTTAAATGTTTAGTTGATTGAAGATAGTGGAGTAAAACAAATAATACCATGGAGCTGATAAAGTAAAAATATCTTTTTCATGGGGCAGCTAGGAAAGTGATTAGTTCTTTTCACATGGCGAAGTGTTCATTGTCTCCCTTGAGTCCTACAGCAAAACAATGGACTATAATGAATGGATATTATGCATACCTTCTCCCATATAAAAAAAATAAAAAGTGAATTTTTATTTCTAAAAGGTTTCATGATATTTGTGAAGTACAGAATGTATAATTAATGAAAAATATGCTGATGTGAGTTTATCAAGATATGTAGAAACACCTCTGCAATATCTTAAGGACTCGACAAAGATCATCAAATAAAAACATTCCAATTAACCTGAAATTTGAGCATTATTAATGCATCCTTCTCCACATTATCATCAGTAACACAACCACAGTTATTAAAAATAAAAAAAAAAAAGGCACCTTTTGTTCAACAAGACTGCATTTTCAATTCTGTAGTTGTAATTAATAATGGGACTAAAATACTCATAGCCATGTTGTATTCTTATAATGAAAAAAGGATGTTTGTAACTATCTTTTCTTTCCCTTTCCCAAAGCTACACTAGCAACACCTCAAACCATTTCTAGCAGATCTTAGAATTTCAGTAAATTCTAAAAGCACTTAGCAATGTTACTGAAAATTAATACTGAAATGACACTATTATACTTGCCTCCTAGTATATGCGTTATGTGCAGTATACATTGTACTTAATGTGAAGTACAAAGAGTAACTGGGAGAAAACACTTTTTCTTGAGATTGTTTCTCTACACAAAGTCCTAGGGCCTCTCTTGTCCCTGCCTCCAACGCAAATAAATCTATATGAAGATTTATAGAAGCACCAAATTAAGTGCTTCTATAAATAGATTTAAGGTAACAAGGACTATAACCTTGATAATAAGCTACCCTAATGAGGCACATGAGTCTTGGTGGACACATCCTAGAAAAAAGCGGTGAGTTTTTAATTAGATTTCTAGAACCATCTCAGAATGTCCTCATGGAGGCAGAATTACCTCATTGCAAACACAGGCATTCTGCTAGGCATATTTTAATCCTTTCTTCATGTTGGTTTTATTTTATAGAATTAGCCACTAACCTCCTTGTTGGATCTTACTGTATGTCCGGTCTGTGCTCTGCCACATCACCCTGTGGTTGCAGAACAGAGAGCCTCCCAACAACCACTGATGGCTGTTGCTGCAACCTGTTGTATAACAGGCCAGATATTGAATCTTGCACGGATTTATATAGCTGTTAGCTTTCCTTCTCCATTTTTTTCTCTCCTGTTAAGCAGCAACATGAAATGCATCATTAAATATCTCCTTTCCTGCTTGTGGTTTGGCCATAAGAGCATGTGAACTGATGTGTCACCTCTGTCCTGTTCTGTATGGTGAACTATTAGCATGCACTACAGGTATGTCCTGGGGACCTGTTTAACAGGTGATAGCATTCTGAATAAATATACACAATTATGGAAGGTTTGCTTAGAGTAGTTTCAATCACATTCATATGGGAAAATTTGAGGTTCAGATATAAAAATTCAGCATAATAAGCCCTGATTCTAAATTACAGTATTATACAAAATGTGTATAATACCCTGCAAAAAGCAGAGAAAACAGTGCTATGTGGTATTTAAGCTTAGAGTGTAAATGAAAGATTTTGTTCCATGTAACCCCTGATGGGGGATCTCCGTTAAAACATTCATATATGAATCCAAAGGGCTCATTTCAAACATTTATTTAAGCAGTACAAATGCATTAACAAACTAAATCAGCCTAATATCATAATGTAATTAGCAGTTTGACCCCTTTCAAGGCTGATTATTTTCACAAAGTAGGTTTCCATCTTCTGTATGTTGGCAGAGCATCAGCATCTAAACAAAACCCAGCACAGAGTGATCTCTGTTTCATATTTTGAAACATTTCATTATAGCAAACGCAGAAGCTCTCAACTGGATCAAATTATGATTTGTATTGTTGAAAGCCAGTTAGACATTGACCAAATTCTTTCTCTAAACAAGGCAAGAAATGAAAAAGTTCTAGAAACTGCAGTTATATTACAGAACTCACTTCTGGCTACTGAATAGCTATGAGAGGACTGGTTCCACATTTTGGATGCATACTTTATCTCACAGAGAAGGGATATAAGCCAAGTGCTGGAAATTCATCAAATCCTATGCCAAGAGACGAACATATTGTATAACATTGAAGAAAAGAAAAGATGGCTAGGCTTTTGGATAATGGTCAATTAACTTTTTCTGCAGCAGTTAGAACACGATGGGAAAATGTATTGAACCTGTCATAATTGGTAACTTCTGTACAACACATGCAACATGTATTTCAGACATAGTTCTGCTGTTCTTCTAGGGAGTCAAAATATTATATTGTTTTAACATAAACAAATGGTTGTAATGCAATTCAGCAGAAGCAGAAATGTTTCAATAGGATTGAGTGTTGCAGGGTTTCATACATTCTCCCTCACTGCTAAAAGGAAGTTCTCAAAAACCATTGTGTGACTGACAGTAAATTATAGGCTGGTATTGACCACTGTATTGGGTTTTATAATCTGACATGAATTCAAAAAGTAAATAATTTGTCAAGAGTATGAGGCAGTGATTATAGGTAAATTTGTTTATACATGAGTTGCATGAGTTGCATTTTCCTGACAATATCTTAAGAATGATGATTGCATTGCTGACCCTTATTTCTTTCTCAATGATCTAACTTTCAGTTTTTTAGCTTATAACAACTGTATTGCTTTTAATATATTACAAAATACTCAGATTACACAGATTCTTATGAGCAAGCAAACAGTCTCAGAACATAAGACTGAGTAGTTACAGATAGAGGTTGTGATTCTACACATTCTTTTCACAGAGATGAAAAAGTTTCCAAACCATCAAGAAGCAGATGAAAAAGCTTTTTGTGAATATATTATATAATAAAAATGGCGCTTTCTGTTCATTAATAGTTTTCAAGCCAATTATGATTAAAAACTTTTATTTTGTTCTGTACAGACACACGTAACAAATGGCTTAAAGTGATTTCAATTGAGTATTGATTGTTTATTTCAACCAATAAGTATTAAATATTTAATATGTCTGACAAATCATTGAAATATCTTGTGTGTTTATATATATATATACCCCAAATAGCTGGTAGCTATACAACCATTGCTCATGGCAACTTATTGTCAGCATTTCACTAACCATTTCAAAGAAGCAAGTACACTTCCTTTTGATTATTTAAAAAAGAATGTGCTGCTTTGATGATGTTTTTTCCTTTAACACTGTGTTAGTCCAATCCTTTTGGTTAAAAAAATAGAAAACCATAAAGCAGATCTGGTCCTAATGTTATTTTTTATGGTCAAAAAATCTCTCTGAAGACACAACCCAAACTGAAAATGATAAAAATATGTCTGTTCCAGCTGTGAAGGAAAACAGTTTAAGAGAACAAAGTAAAATCTCATGCTCTTTTGTTAGCATGCAGCCAAAATCAAGCTGTCCACTCAGATCCCAGAAAACTGCATGTCCACACAGCACAGAGAGGTGTCAAGCTGAAATACTAAGTTAAGAGCCCAAAGGCATGATAGTGCTATCAGCGCGATGCTGGTACAGCTGCACAGAGCTGGCAACATTGTCTCCACCCCTCCAATTATCTCATTCAAAGCTGTATCTCGCTGTCATGTGACAATATGTTGAACTGTCTGCATGGCTTCTGGTGATAGATCAAAAACAGTTTGGCTAAATAATGTAGAGTGCCAGTCCAGATTGCTTCTATTCCGCTGTTTTCAGATATCTTCAAGCACCCTGATGAATTAAGTTTTATCGGTGACTATGCTGAATGAAGCCTAGTCTGTTCTCCTTCATGGAATATAAAAAACCCATAATAGTTGGCATAAATATGAAATTAAGTATTCTGACTAACTTGACAAAATAAAAGCATTTGCCCAAGCCCATTAAGAGCAAATTGGTTCTTCATTTCTCCCCCTAGCACACAGGTCTGATGGGGATATGACCTGTTTAATGTGGAATACAGACACAGGGAAAACAACAGCAAACCAAAACCACAGAGAACTGCACTCTTCCTTCCTTCTTTGGAGTCCAGTGGATTGCTTACACTGCTCTCTATTGCTGTTAAACATATCAGGAAAGAGAAACTAAGATAGCATTTTGCTGAGCAATGACTGACATGACTGATAAAAGAATAATAAACAAAAGTGTTTATAACAACTTCTAAATTGACAACATCTGGGTCATTTTCCCACTAGTTAGTATTTCATCTTTTATATTTCCTACCTTGAAAACAAGTAAAGATTTAACAATCTCATACTTTATTACATATTTTTTTTTTTTTGGCATTTACTTTTATAAAAAGTTCAGTCAACTATAAATAGTGAGGAAATTACTAAATATTCATAATCTTTTCATGAATAATACATAAGAACTATATTTGTCAGAGAAACGTTTCCTAAAAATATTTTGTTCATCTCTAAGCAAACAAACAACAGATATAATAAAAAGTAGACTGTAGTTTTGCTTTTTTCTTTGTTTTACTGAAATATTGTTAAAAATGCAGTTAGAGAGAGGATTTCAGCAAGTATCCCTTAACATCCTGAGTTTAATTTCTCATGTGTGGAGTTAGTAGGCTGGTAAGGAGAGATAAGTAGATGTAATCAGACCACGGCAGTTACAATCCTTAAAGTGGTGCTTTGCCCTGTTAAGTGGCCCCAAAATAAAAATCTAAATAATTAATAAAGGATTGTGAGTTTCTCTTTTATTGTCTCTCAATGATTTCCATACTACTTCTGCTCAGTTCTCAGTTTAAATGTAAAAAAGCTGTGGTATTTCCTTCTAACTGTTCCATTCTCAAACTCATCCTAGACTCTGAAAGTGAAGCTGGCTTTTCTCTGGCTCGCATGTCTCCTACAAAGACCCTGCAATCTGACTGTTAGGAATTTGGTTGATGAGGTGCCAGCTGGAACCAAGCCTGGTTCATTCCCTGAGAGATGCATTGGTTTTGCAGAGCAACAAAAGGCAAAAGTAACAGCAATTTTGTCTAGCAGAGTCTGAACACATCAACAGATAAAGTATTGTATATCTCAGAAGACCTTTGTTACCTTCGTGACTCTGCTGCTCTAGGTTGCTTAGTCACCTTGGACAAATCACTCCACTTGTCTTTGCTGTGTTTACTACATCCATAAAAAGAAGTAGTCGGTCAAGTAGATGGTCTAAAGTAGGGCAAAGACTGCACAACAATTACTTGATTTAAAGGCAGTCAGAAAAAGGGTAACTATATGCAACCTAGTTTTTGTTAAATTAAAAACCATGAATACAAATATTTAAAAATAGAATAAATCTGAATGTATTTCTTATAAATCACATACTAACTCCCCCAAGAGAAAAGGAACACTTCAATAGCTAATAATCCTGACATGAAACCAATTAGCATAGAGATGCTGAGGACAGGTAAGGTATAAAATCATTAACAGCTATCTACCATTTTCAAAACGGTTATTGTATTGTAACAGCTACTGTAACAGCTACTGGAGCAAACCACAATCACTGAAATTTTATATTCTATACAACAACAAAGTTATTTGTTATACAAAATTATTGGACGATGCCATTAATACTGTCAAATTTCCTAGTTGAAACTGATTTAAAATCAGACAAAAGAAAAAGGAAAAAAAAAATGGAATTGAAAGAAGACCAAAGAAGACAAATGCCTGCTGATATGCTTGCACCCTGGGAAGCAATCTTTATATATTTGTTGTCCACAGTCTGTTAAGTCCTAAAAAACTTCCTGCCTCACCAAGTAAGAATAGACAAAAAAAAAATAAAATTTGCAGTTTCTTTGTACTTTGATGTCTGTTACCTTTCTTCATCATGTGATTAAAGGAAATTATATACAAACTCTCTGCTAAAAGCTTTGAACTAATAAATTTCTAATTGTCTTCATAACTTGAGGTATTTTTGTGTTGTCCACTGTAGTTCTTGTAAGACACCAAAATAGGAAGTGAGGAAATAAAAGTAGACTCTTTTCATTCACATTGTTGATATACTTGCCCAAATCATTTATTAACAAATGACAATACTTGCCAGATAAGAGAAGACATGATGAGACCAAAAACTCCAAGTCCCGCACCTGGAATTTTTCTAATGTTACTTTGATATAGAAATAAAAATTTTGTTTGCTATGGACATTTTACAAAATTGCAGGTTTCTTGAGCAGAGAAAGTTAAGACCCCAGATGGGAGCATCTGTTCATGAATGTTGAAGGACAGAACACACATTTATTTAAGGACTTACTTTACAAGTGCATTAATGGGTTCAGGAAGGAAGCATTCAAAGATGGTCCTTTAAAAATAATCTGATTCTAGGGTACTCCAAAAGGAATGAAATAATTTAGGAAGAGCTGCCCTTCACTACTCTAGCATATAATTTGGCTCATACAAAGGAAGATTCTTCCTCATTTTAACTCTATGCCATTTCATCAAAGGTGCAAAATAGGGAGCAGGTACCATGTAGTCTGAAAGAGGAAACCTGTATTTCAGGATGTAATAGCCTGAGTGTTTTCCTTGGCAGATCCAACCTAATGATTGACATTACTTCATTATTTACCAGTGAATTTAACTTACAAAGGGCAGAAACTTTCTGGTGTCTGGAAAAGATTGAACAAGAATTAAAATGTTAATGAAAAACAAGAGGTTTGGTTTCTTCCAGGTTTTTGTTTATTTGTTTTGGGGGGTTTTTATGTAGAAGATCCAAATGACTACGTACTTTTGTTTTACAGCACTTTTTCCTTATTCTCAGCTCCTGGCTGATTGAAGTACTTGTTTTCTTATTACTTTTGTTTCCACCATTCTACTAAGCTTCTGTAAGTTTCTAGTACTTCTGTCAGGGATTACATTTAAACCTTACTTGCCAATTTGTTAAGCCATTGAAGGCCTTATTGTAAAAAAAAAAAAAAGCAGGAAAGAAAGGGTCATGCATGAGAAAATTAAAAGAAACTATTTGAAATAGCTGGGTAGTGCATAAAAAGAAATTCTCTATTTCTCCCTGTGAAGAATTTGATCTCACGTACGCAGAACTTTACAAACAGCTACTTTTTGCTAGTAATTATTCAACTCCTTCTTTACTATCTTGATCTTCCTCTTTCACTTTCTACCAGCTTATCAGAAGTGATTTTTTTAAAGAGGCAAAAAAAATTATAATCCATTATAATAATCCCTTGCAAAGATATCATAAGGATAAATCTTTATTCATAGTCCTCATCCGTATCTTGACAAAAAAAAGAAAGAAAGCTATGAATTCTTTAGACACTCCTCTGTGACACAGAGGTTGCAAAGTCATTACATAATAATAAATACCCTATATCACTATAACTGCCACAGACATATTGTTCCAGAGGTCATTTTATGTCATTCTTACTCTTCTGTGCCTGTCAAGATCTCAGTACCTCTCTTGTTTGACACATGGAGAACACTTAAACCAGGGTGGTAAAATGTGAAAGGAAGTGTCTGTGCTCTTCAAAATTGAACCAAACGTCTTTACTCCAAGGAGACAAGTTCCTGGGTGAATGCCAGTGCATTGAAAAGGTCAGCATTTCTAAGGAAACGAATGTCTTTGACAGAAGTTTAGGCTTGGCTTGTGAGTGAAAAAAACAGAAAATAGTCATGATTTCTTTGAAAGTACATCTACTCTGAAAAAAAGATACTGAAGATCAGCAGCCTGAGCTAGAAGAAGTATGTCTGACAAGCCTATATGGCAATGAGCATCTCCTTGTAAGTCTAAATTTAGATTTAAAAGCAATGCAGCTTCATTTGCAGAAAATGTGCCTGAGCTAAAGCAACTTGCCTTTGCAGGACATGCATATACTATTCATCCAGCTAACTCATTCAGCTACACCTGACTCATTCCAGACATGAGGGAGGTACATAAATACTCATCTCTACATTTCCTTGGTTAGTCCAGGCAGAACAATCTTAGATCACATTGTACCTACTGGCGTACGAACAATCGTAGAAGAAAGTTCTTAAGTTCCTTGCTATGAAGCTTTGTAAAGTAGTTGGAAAATTGCTCTGGAATGATTACACTCTCCAATTAAGTCTTTTTTCATGGTACTTCTGTGACATACCAAGGAAAAGGAGAATCTTCCATGTGGGAGTGAAGAAATGCATCAGAATGTAAATTTCCTTCTCAAGCCAAGAACACGAGCAGAAACCAGGAACTGCTCTATGCTTTTCACGGGACTCTATTCTAAAAATGAAAATTAGCATATGCATAAATGGTTGCAAAAATGAAATGTAAGGAAAGAAATATATTAAAAGCATATCTGAAGATTTACAATAAAGCTGGGATGAGTTTTAAAAAGTAATTATACTGTGCTCGTTGAGTGAGTCTGAATTCGCAAGGTGACTAATAGCAGCTATTTGCTGTTAGCATAGCAGTTTAAATAATATAAACTGTAGTACGTTTTCTGCTGGCCTTTTTTAACATAAAAAAACAGTTTACAAAAAAAAAAAAAAACTAAGAAATTAGTACTGTTATTTCAAAGCTAAACATCACAAAAATACATTTATTAAAAGAAGTAGATTCCTTATAATGACTTTCAGCCTTTTATCATTATTTCCAGTAAGTCAGTCTCAGAAACAAAGTACACTCTGGGGGCAATCAAGCACAAACATGGCATTTGTTCTTCAGCTAAATACAATCTCTGGCTGCCTCCTTTTTACCTTTGAGATATAAATCCTCATGAGGCTTCAGTCAGATGCAGCAATGTTCCAATAAGTCAATCCAGTGGGATGCCTGTTCTGATTATCCCAATTCATCTTCAGTGCAAGCTGCTGAAATATGCACATAATAACAAACCAGTAGGGAGTACTGAAGAAAATCTACCTTTTTTATAATTAGACATTTGCTATAAAGAGCTGCAGAGTTATATAATCATCCTAGTAGATATAGATGCTTTAGTTTGTTTGCTACTGAAGCATGGATAATTTGTCATCCATTTGATCTACTGTTTTCAACAGATTTATTTCTTTGCATTGTGACTTTATATGAAGATATCAATAATCTAAGCTTATAGAATTCAAACCACTATGATAAGATCTGAGCATATTCAGTACTGTCTTTCTAGAAAGGTGTAATTGGTGAGAGAATCAGATTGGCTGATCTTATTTATTCTAGCTGCTTAGATGAAGAAAGCTATAATAGCAGAAGCCATTTATGTGCTATAAATATCCTAATGAATACGCAGTTGCTTCCAGGAAAACATTTTGTAAAAGTTGTGTCCTTAACCAATATTGCCTCACTGGCAAGCATTTCTAGTTCTAATGTGGTCACAGTCTTAGCCACTCTACCCTTTTCAGAAAAATAAGATTTTCAGGGGAAAATTAACACCCATCATATGGATTGCCATCAGTAAGAGTATAAAACTCCTGAGTAATTAAGGGATATGAATAAAACCATTTCTTTCTCGTTAGAAGAGATTAACACCCCACTAAGTCTGAAAAACTGAAAACCTTCAAGAAATAAAGAATAAAAGATGCTTCCCTGAAAAACAGAGACGTTTTCTGAGAGATGATCATCAGTACAGATTGTGAGGAATAGGTGCCAAACATCATTATTTTTAAGAGAAAATCACCCTTTATGGCATGTATATCTGCAGAGAGATGAATTCAAACAGATTTCAGAGTTTGAATCACAAAAGAAATGTATCCCAGAAGAAGCAATTTTATATACCTACCTCCCGTTGATTTCAACATCATGTAACACAAGTTACCACATACAATAAATATCTTCACTGCTTTACAGACCATCACATCATTATTAAAAATCTTTTGATTTAGGCTAATCATCATCTGGTTCTCTTTTATGCCAAAATCTACTGAAGTGCAAATATAGACAGGATTTACTGGCATAATAAGTAACCTTGGTGAGGAGAGTAGTCCTCCCCAGAACTAACTGCAGTGTAAAGCAAGGTAGAGTGTGTCATCTCCATCTGCATTTATTTAGAGGATAAATTTGCTATTTCCTATTACTAATGTATTCCCTGAAAATAAATTTTTAAAGATTTCCCTTTTCCCTTTTTTTTTTTTTTTTTTTTTGGTGTCTTCTTCAGCAGCAGTCTGCCTTTATCTGTTCTTTGGTATCACATCTCAGGAGATGTTCCTACTAACATGCTACCATCCAGCTAGAGTCTGCAAGAGGACACTAGTGATTATTTAAAGTAACACCAAAATCCATTTTTAGCCACATTTGGCCACTGAGGATACAGTGAACAATAAAAATAGAATTATTTAAAAATCTAAGTTCTTTTTCCTTACTGCAACAAAAGCATTTTCTATTCCATAGTTAAAATATTTATGTTGCTGTTCATCAGCTGGATTCTGCTTTGGACTTGGGTACCTGATTGTCTTTTGGCTCTTAAGTACCTGCAATTACACCTTATTGAATTCTGTTTCTCCATTTAATGCAAACCAAATAATAACTTACATGTCTCAATGATAGAATGTCATAAAATGACATTATGACATCTCATACATTATGAGAGAGAGCATATTGGATTTCATGGGGATGACTGAACAATGCTGCTTTTTAATTGTCTTTAGTACCTGTTTTTCATCACTTGCAGAAGACCTAAAATCAATTGATTTTTTTATGAAATGTAAAAATGTGTCAAACGAATATATGCATGCAGTGTAGCAGCAATGGTAACACTAATATGTCTCTTGCAGTAAGCTGTGCAGCAAACTCTCTGTAGAAATTACCACATGCATCACAATTCCTGATAGAAAATTTACAGGAGAATAGTTAATTTTACTAATTTTGGAGGTTTTTCATTGCTTTTTTTTTCTTTACTGATACCATGTCATATTCCAACTATCAAAAACTTTTAGTTTGCAAAAGGATGCAAAAATACTATGAGAAAAAGAATAGACTTTGCAATATCCTTTAACTTTTAAATGAAAAAAGATAGAAATTTATAAAATATTCCAAATTTTGTAGGCTTCTGCCTGATCAGATGGAACATCCCAGAACAGAACAGGGAAAAGATTAAAGACATAGGAATTAAGAATTAGTTTTGCGGCTAAGTTGTCTCTGTGTGGGAAACATATCTGTGTGCTCATATTAGGAAGTCAAATAGACATATATCTATCTCTGTGTTGATGGACTTTGCTCAATACGAAGCCATAAATATTTGTTTGTGCACAAACACTTTGTAAAAGTAAGATGTAAGCTCTTTGTGTTTAATCTAATTCCATGTTTTTGTAATGTAACAGACAGCACATTTGTTATCTATACAGACAGAACCAAAACCTGTCTTCTCGTATTAGAGAAGAGCAAAATTGTTTTCTCGTTGTTAAAACACACATGTCAATTTACATTTGAGATGCATAAATATTTGACCAATCAATAAAAAATATGGCAAACCTTTAGAAAATTTTATGTTATTCAAAAAATTGCAGTTTATATTGCTTCCTATCCTGCCTTAGATTGCACATCCTTACTATAAAAACACTTCAGGATATTTTGCAAAAGAATCTAAGGATACTTTTTATGCTGTAGGACTGTTTTTTAATTTACCTTTGTTTCAAGATTTCTGGGGAAATCTTCACTTACAAAAGAGAAGGACACACTGCTTGCTATTAGCATTTTAGGAAAAATAGTTTTTCAAAGCAATTGCATCATACATTTTTAGCCTAAGATTGTGAAATAGCACAAACAAGGTTTCATTTCAATATATGATAGCCCCTCATTGTTCTTTAATTCATGACATAGTGTGTGTAAAATTCTTATAGACAGTTTAATTCTGGCTGAAATATATAGGTATGAAATTATATGTAAAGTGTACACTTAAATAATGATATTATAGAGGTGTCAGTTTTCCTCTCTCTTTACATCATTGCATACATATAAGGAATGTAGAATTTTTCTCAGCTAAGAAAAGTTGATGTTCTTCCTCATTTGGTGGTGGAAAGCACCTACACTTCCATCCAAAAGCCTCAAATCATCACAATCTCAAAAAAAATTGCCAAGTTCAGGAACATTCTGACAAGAAAACTTAAAAATGTATTTCCATCCAGTGAAAGTTTATGGCATCATTCATATCTGATTTCTCCATACTAAAAAAAAAAAAAAAAAAAAAAAAGGTTTTTTTTTTTGCTTTATTTTAAAATTAAAGCAATTAAATTTCAAATATTGAGCAGAATTCATTATGCTATATAAAAAATATGCACTTTTTTCATCAGTGAAACAGAAGCTTCACTTGTGCAAGTGGAATAGGGTACTGATTTTCATATAATACACTTATAACTATTATTAGAAAAAATGTATTTCACACATGAAGTATACAAGAGCCTGCAGAAAGGAAGGAGAGCTAAGGGTGGCAGCAAGGCCTCCTCAACACAGGACACAAACTTACTGTGGCTGAACAGATCTGGTCAGGTGATGAAGAGCAGGGTTGGCCACAGTCCAGCCAGCCAGGCAGGTCTGTAATGGGAATGTAGGTCCCAGGTCAAGCTAGGGAGAGGATTCAGCAAGGGCAGGGATGGGCAAAACACAGATGCAAGAAGAACTACAGCCTAATTTGGGCAGGGTCTGATGGTGTAAATCAACAGCCAGGCAAGGGGATGCTCATTTAATCTCTTCTTACTGCTTCTTTGTTTTCCAGAGATCTGATCTAAGATTACATGGCTGCACCACATCAGAGCAAACTTTGAACAGGGACAACTAAATCCCTGAGGGCTGTTAGGGTTGCAAAGGCTGAGTACAGAGAAAAATATTTCAGGACAGCAAGATCCTGCTACCCTCAGAGCCCTAAGAAAGAGCATGGCCTAGAGAGAAAAAGCAAGAAATTTGTTTGAAATGTCACTGAAATATCCTAGCAACAGTCCAAACTGGTGGCTGTAAGCAACTTGTTCAGATGGAGGATATTTATTAAAGCCAGAGTGTGACTCTAAGTCCAGGAGATTTTGAGTAATAGCATTTGACTTCTCAGAAAAAAAATACCCTGCAGATTTCTAGCTAAATATTCCCCACAGGCAGTTTCCACGATGTGCTACTGTTGTACAGTGTAAGTATACTTCCATCAGCTTCTACCACTTCTCTCTATAAATTATGATTCCTGACAGGACTATACCTCCAACCATTCAATTGCTGTTGTACTGCCGAAGACTGCCCCAGATATCTCCAGATATGACACTTCAGCAGAAATGTTTACAATTAAAATCCAGCATACAGAAGAAGGTACGTGTGAAATATAGCTCTCTTGAGAAGCAAAAAATCAATCCTAATTAAGTTGTTGTCTGAGTATTAGGCTTTTGTAATTTTTATGAAATATATCTCTTTAAAACTAATATTGATTCCCCTCATAAAACTTCTTTCTTCTTCCTCTTACACAAGCACAACATTCACCTAGACGTAATATTGCTTTCCTTTAGAAGACATTTTATAAGCTGATTTATCAAGTGGTTCTTAAAATAAATAATTTATTTAATTGCTGCCTATTATTACTGCCAAAATTTTTACCTGTTTAAAATGTAACAGGATATTGATATGTGTGGGGTGGGAAAGAACTATGGCTATTCCTGAGCCAGAGAAGAAATCCCAGTAGATTGGCATAGTATGAAGACAACCTGGTAAATATCTGCAGGAGGACCTGTCAAGATTTTCCCTTGCAACAGTACTGTACATTTGTGAAAATTTTTCAGAATAGAATGGAGAATGGAATCACAGAATTGAGTATAGAATGGTTAGTTTTGGAAGGATACTTAAAGATCACAAAATCCTAGAATAAAATATGTTGGAAATGACTTCTAAGGTCACTGAGTCCAACCATCAAACTAACACTGCCTAGTCCACCATAAACCTTGTCCCATCTTGTTACCTCCGTCCCTCCACTATGGGCAGGAACACCTTCCACTAGACTAGGCTGCCCAGGGTCCCGTCCAGCCTGGTCTTGAACATCTCCCAAGATGCAGAGAAACCCATTCCAGTGTCTCATGAATTTCACAGGAACAAATTTCTTCCTTATAACTAACATAAAACTAATTGCAGCCAGTTTGAAGCCATTCCCTCTTGTCCTATCACTGCATGCTCTTTTAAGAAGTCTCTCATCAGCTCTCTGGTAGGCCCCCTTTGGGTACTGGAAGGTGCACTATGGTCTCCCCAGAGTCTTCTCCAGGCTGACTAAACCAAGCAGCTGTGTGTAAAACAAAAGGATAAGAAAAATATCATAGATGTGCTGCATCCTCTGGTGTGACTTAACGTGGGTATGTAAGTTGAACTAGACCCACTTAATATGATAAGTGAAATCAAGGTTCTGAATGGTTAACCATTTCCATCTCTTTATGTAATTATATTCTAATTGAATTTCTTCTAGATTTAACTGTGATTGTCTTATGCTGGGGTTAATTTCCTAGCATTTAAAATTCTTTGTGACACTGTTTCCATATTTGCTTTTTAGATGCCTGAATTTTGTGTTGAATATTTTCAGAATTTGGACAATAAAGAACAAAGCAAGCTCTCATCTTGCTCAATGAGACTACAGGACTCAACAAGATAATTACTGAGTAGTGTAGTCAATATATAGCTTGATTTCCAATTTCTGTAAGTCTGTCTCACATTAATATTAATATTTAAGTTATTGTCAAAATTCAATGTATTACTAATATGTACGCTTCATTCTTTTTCAAGATAATTGTAAATTATGTTTTGGAAAAAGAGATAAACAGTGAAATAATTAAAATATTGGAATTACATGACTTGTTTCACATGGAGGAAGAGTCATAACTATCATCTAAACACTGTTTTAATTTGCTTTGCTGAACTTGAACCACCCAATGTAGTAATTCCATGAAAAATGACTGTGCCTCAGGCTGAAATGTCCTTGAAAATGACACTTAAAACAATTCAGATGTTTCAGAGAACAAGATCAGAGAAGAAAAATCTATTGTTTTGCCCTTGCTGAAAGCATCAAGGCAATCGTTTTGAAGATATTTAACCATCTCTCACCATCTCTCTGTTTCAGAGCATGAACTTGAACTTCAGCCTTATCTTAATGAAAAAAACCCAACATTTGAATCAATTGCCTATCTCTGAAAATATCTGCGGATCTTCTCAGATTTTCAATGTGAATGGGTATACTGTGACCATTGAACACCCAACCAAAGGATCTACACTTTTTTGAAGGTCCATTCCAGGTCATAAGATCAGTTATGTCTATAAAATTTTTTCTCTTATTTTCAAGTGGCTATTATGGCTCCACAAACATAAAATGCTAGCTCTGTATGTAAGCAAAGAGTTGCACTATAATGTAAAGAAATATGACTTAAATTAAGAGATTCAAGTTAAAGTTCCGCAGGTAAGAATGACTATGGAGTTAACTGTCTTAAAGATAAATGAGTAATAAATGATATTTTTTCTTGTTTAATGTTGTGGTTTATTTAGTTTTGTTCATTCGAATACAATGAAATACCAGCAGCATGCTATACATACACATACACATATTTTAATATTGTTGCTATTGGTTACAAAATGCAAAACAAGAATACCTTGCATCTTTATGGCAGAAAGAAAAGCAATAATAGCTGTCCTATCTGTACAAACAAAAGAATGAAATTAAAAGCAGCTAACAGGAAGAAAGAAAGAAAACTTAATTTGATTCTGTAATATTTTCTCTTCAACACTTCTCTTGGAAATGAAGAGCAGATTTCATTTTTTGCACTAAAATATCAGTCATAAAATTTTGACCCCAATCAAAAATCTTTTATTTTGTTCTGCCAGCTAATTATACAGAAAGAAAGCATAGCAATTAAATGAATTTTAGTCTCTTAGTAAAAAAAAAATTTAATAGTCTGAAAATTAGGGTCACCAATTTAAAAAAAACAGTTGATTTTCCTTAGTTTTTACTGCTTCATCAAACTTTTATTCTGATTTAAAAGTGCTTGCTTATCCTACCCATCTACTATTTTAATCCTCTAATTTTGTCTTTTTTGCTCTAGCCAAGTTTGCAGACAGAGGTAATTTTGTAAAAAATTGGTTTAATTTTTTTCTCTGTATGATCCAGTCAGCATGGGTTTATGAAAGGCAGGTCCTGCTGACCAAACTGATTTCATTCTATGACAAGCTGACCTGCTTAGTGAATGCCAGAAGGACTGTGGATGCTGTCTGCTTTAAGCTTCAGTAGAGAATTTGACCCTGTCTTCCACAGGGCATTCTCCAGAAGAAACTGGATGCTCATGGCTTGGACAGGTACACTCTTCCCTGGGTTAAGAAACTGTTGGGATGGCCAGGCCCAAGGAATGGTGGTGAATGGCTATGCACCCAGCTGGTGGACAGTCACTGGTGGTGTTTATTTGGCCTCAGTACTGGGACAAGATTTGTTTAATATCTTTATCTGTGATCTGGCTGAGGGCATCAAGGGAACCCGCAAAGCTTTTGCAGATGATACCAAGTTGGGTGCAACAATTGATCTGCCCAAAGACTATATGTTGGGACCTAGAGAGGGGACAAAGACTATATGTTGGGACTGATGGGCCAAGGCCAATTGTACGATGTTTGTCAAGGCCAGGTGCTAGATTCTGCATTTGCAACAGGACTTTTGCAGGCAGCACTGCTGTCTGCGGGCAGAGTGGCTGAAAAGCAGCCAAGGTGAGAAGGACCTGAGGATGTTGGTCAACAGGAGCTGAACATGAGCCAGTGTGTTCCCAGGTGGCCAAGAAGGCCAATGTCATCCTGACCTGGATCAGCAATAGTGTGGCCAGCAGGACCACAGAAGGGATTGTCCCTTGTATTTGGCACTGGTGAGGAATTACTCAAGTTCTGTGTCCAGTTCTGGGCTCCTTTGGGGGAGAAATAGAGGTTGCTGGAGTGTGTCCAGAGAAGGACAATGAAGCTGATGGAGGATCTAGAGCACAAGACTTATGAGGTAATGCTGTGGGAACTGGGGTGGTTTAGCCTGGGAGAGGGAGGGAAGACCTTTTCACTCTCTACAACTACCTGAAATCTGGTTTTAGCCGGGTGGATGTTGGCCTCTTCTCCCAAGTAACAAGGGATAGGATGAGAGGAAGTGGCATCAGGTTCCACAAGGGGAGGTTTAGATTGATATTAGGGAAAATTTCTTCATAGAAAGGGTCATCAAGCACTAGAACAGGGTGCCTGGGGAAGTGATGGAGACACCATTCTTGCAGGCATTTAGAAGACATGTAGGTGTGGCATTTAGGGGCATGGTTCAGTAGTGGACTTAGCAGTGCTGGGTAAGAAGTTGGATTTCATATTCTTAAACGTCTTTCCCAAACTAAATATTTCTGATTCTATAGTTACATGAAAACTTTGAAGATTTTTTTTTGTATTTTACTAATTTGCTAATGTTAAGCTTTCCCTCTTCTTTTTCACTTATTACTGCTCTCAATTGATCTTTTTTGTTGTTTTATTCTCCTTGTATTGTTATTCTCCTAGATATAATAATTCTTTAAAATCTTTTCTTGCTGTTTCATTTTTCTAACAGAGACACAATAGAATTAATACCTATTGGGATATTTGAAATTATATTAAAAATTACAACATTACACAGTTCATTTACAAAAAAAAGAATTAAAAAATATAGACTAATGCTCTTTAATTTCCTTTATATTTTGTAGTACTTTCTTTCTTTTGTTTTATTTTTGGACCATAAATCTTGGATAGCTGCACAGTATGCACAATTCAAAGGAAATATGATTTTTGTCACAGCAGGACCTAAGCCTATGTAGGATTATGAACACATGTCTTAATAGTGAAATATTCAGTGGAAAAACTTATTTCGTGTGGCCTAATTTTCCGTATGTCCTGCCCAAAGCGGAATGACTTGGCAATCTGAACATAAGGTTTATTAGGACGTACAGAAATATCTTTTTTCTGTGTTGTTTTGCATATATTTAAGATCTGTTAAAAATCATAATGGGAAAAATTATGTAGCCATGTATTTTGCTGAAAAAAGTTTATCTGCTGTCATTATGTCAATGATATTTGTGATATGGACTCATATATACCAACAGAAAATAAATTTTATTAAATTAATTAATCTTGCTGCTCATGACAATGATGAAAGAATTTAAAAACACCCACAAACTTTTGTCTTCTAATCTTGTTAGTGGTAGACTCCAGTATAATAGCAGTCCTTGCAGTGCAGGTAATCTCTAGAGGAGCTTTCCACAGCTTCTTGCATAGACACATTATTTTCATTAATGAAACCATTGATTTCTAGGTTATAAGTTCCATGTCCCTAGTTCTGCAAGAATTCACTCAAAATGTATGAGATTCAGACTACTTGTAAGACTGTCAGACAAGACAGCTCTTTGTAAGTAAGTAACATCACTTGCCTGAAAAACATATCAGATATTAACAAAATAAATAGCATAGACAGCCACCATTTGTGTTATGTGTACTACCTGGAAGGATCTACTGAAGCAAAGGCAATAGCATGACAGTTGAGTGTTGTTTTGGGTGTTCACCAAAATGCCACTTTACATACCTCTTTATCTGTCACTCACTCAATCTGTCATTTATACCAATTCATTATTCAAATCCCATCATTAAATTTAAACACTATTTAATTTATTATATATAAAATGAATCTTTATTATAGTTACATCAGGGATAAGAACAGTTAGATCAAATGAAGGGATCCACCATGTAAAACTTTCAGGGCACAATTTATCTGATGAGCTTTAGATGTCAATTTTCAGAGATGACCAGACAACTCAAAGTGCCTTTACCACTTCATTAACCATGGAGCCAGTCTTGAGTATTTGACCTTGAAGTATATAATTTATACCACAGAAAAGCACTGGGATTTATCTAACTTTTTGTGGGTTTCTCACATGAATATTGAAATATCTGACATTATCATGTTTGATGTTTTTTAGTCTATGGAGATGTTGGGATGTCATTGTATTCACATGAATCTAGTGTGCAAAAAAATCTCATTCTAGATGCCTACATTTAATCAAATTTAGCCGTAAACAAAAATGTAGATATGTAAAGCTAGGTGAAATAAATCTCACCAGGGGCTCACATAATTTTCTAATCAATACAGAAAATTACATCAGGACATGGAATAGGCAGTGTCCTTATATCTGAAATATGTGTAAGAAATATTTCTTCATTTCAATGACCAGCAGTCATGCTATGGGAAGGAACAAATGCCCAGTTAACACAAAAATCCTGTCAAAACTTTTCAAATTACCTAAGAATTTTATTTGGTCTTTAACTAATAAGCATTTAACTGTTTGAATTCACTAAAATTCTCTGCTAAAGATGTATTTATAGTTATTGTGTGATATGTTGCAAAGAGTAAAAATCTGAACAACAGGTTATCTTCCCCCTGATTAAAACAAAAGTGTTTTCTTAGGACTGTAATGAAAAGAAGGTGAGATCATTTGATAAAAACTTTTCAACTAGATTACACTGTGAAAAATATTTATATACTAATGTAGTAACTTTCAACAGTAGAAGCAGATATCACTTAAAGGAAGCTAGCACACAGAATTAACTAAGACTTTTGAAATGCACTTTATATCAGTGACGGTAATTACCAAGTCGAAAGAAATAGGAGATCATTTATGGGAAGATTTTTTCTTTCTTATACTGAAAACAGGGCTGACCCAAAAAAAACCCATGCAAACTATCTTAAAAACTGTTTAATTTTGAAGTGGCTGATAATTTTAATCAGAAAATATTATTTATTCAAAGTCAGAATTTTTTTGTTGCTGTTTTGGTTCTGCTTGGAACATTTCTTTTTCAGTGAATGTTCATGGAAAATAAGGGATTTTTATTAACATAACCAGTGTCATATGTTTTCTAAATGACAAAATCACTTTTGTCTTTTAACCAAAGGGATATATAGTACTTAACTCTGACTGGCTTATCACAAGCATGAATAATCAAATCATTTATCTACTTGCTTGCACTCCTATTTTGTGTTTCCCATTGAAAATTCATTCTTTTTTATTGATTAGATCAGTAGAAGTGATTTTATTGCCAGATGGTTAAAGCATTCACAGTAGGCATTTCGTGATCCACTGCAAATTTATTGTGGATAACTAGGACGAACCTAGTTACAAGACTGAAACTTATAGATGAGTAATTAGAGTATTCATCTTCAAACTGAAACAAATTTCTGTATGACTTACAGTGTCGGTGACTGGCTAATGTCTGTTTTCATGTAAAGGTCATTCTTTTTTTTTAATGCCAGAAAGTTTTGTGAGGAAGGAAAACCACTTTCCAACCCACTTGGGTCACAGTTTTAGTGTTTTGATTTGAAATGAGTTCTACAGGAAACCACAGGAGAGTTAATTCAGCATGTAAGAGTGCTTGAATATGTTCGTCCTTATTATGTAAATTCCTAGAAAATGAAATACCATTACAATTTTACTGGTTTTATTTCATTTTTTGAGACTTTCAGTATCATCACTTGGAAATACAGGGAGGATTTTCCCATGAGAAAGATCAGAAATTTCTCATAGGAATCCAAAACCCTTGCAGCAAAGATGATTTTTGCATTGAAATCAACTCATGGAAAATTTCATGGTTTTGCAAGTTTAGCACAGAAACATGAATATCTTACAGGAAAAGAAAATTCCAATTACCCAAAGTAACTCTGAAACACATCCATTTGCACCTCACTTCATTTACATATTTCAACAGAAAAATTAACATTTACTACAAAGAGAACACACCTGTTGTCACAGAAATATGGTAAAGAAACCACTAGCATTAACAACAACTATAATGACTGAAACTTTCATAATTTTTGGACTTGGATATGCAACATCACATTGTTTCTATGCAACAATGGCCCAGCCCCAGACTTATGGACAGAAATGCAAAATCACTTTTTTCTGAGACAAAATTTTCCTGGTGGATAGGAATGAAACTAATATGCACTACTGGTACCTTTGATACCCAGCCTGAAGGATACAAACCCAGTGCTAATGCCAGTGATCAAAATGTAAGTGTAGAGAAATGCAACCTTTCTTCATATGTAGCAAGCAGGTAAGCTTGTCTACTTTTTAAATTTACCATATTACCATATCTATGCCTTTATATTCCTAGACACACCTCCATAATCCTGTGAAAATAGTTAAGGTGCAATGCATGTCCTCTCCTGAATTTAAGAGCAGCAGTGTGCCTTTGTCTTTATACAGCTTGTGTAAAGTGCAGGGACAATCATTGTGTCTTTTCTTCTCCCCCTTTTCCTAGAGTGTAATATCCACAAAACAAAGAAATAAAACTTATTCTTTACCACAAAACTATTAAATATTTTGCCAGTATAATTATGATGGCATTATAGTCAACCATATTGATTTCAAAGATTTGACAAACACAAGAAGTTATACTGGCTAAAGCATAAAATGTTGTGATAATTATATCTGTTTCATGGTTTTCCCAGGATAAGAGGTTGATAAAGACACATTTTCTCTCTTATGCTGGACAGGAGCTTCTAGATTGCTCTACATAACTCACAGTAAAGAAAGAGAGCTTCTTTTTGAATGAAAAAGATAATGCTTCAAAGCAGGCACTATTCCATTCAGTGAGTTAGATAGATTTTAGGCTCAATAATATAATACAATATGCATCTTAATGAGGCAGCTGTAGATTAAATAGGATATCTCCTTTGAAAGACACTCATGTACTATTGAAAATTACCTCTCTTCCATTGTGGAAGGAAGGAAACAAGAAAGGGAGGGAGAGACAATTGGAGGAAGAGAGGGAGAGTTTGTCACAAACACAATATTTTTATTTGCAATAAAGACACATATTTTTCATTTATCTCAGAAAAGCCAAAATGCTCCAAATTATTTTGAGGAAAAAAGGTTCTCTCCTTCTTTTGTTTTTCAAGGAAAAAAATCCCACAGAGGATATTTTTAGTTCATCTTAACCTTTAGAGATGCTCACACTTCCTTAGTGACCCCACTTAACCAGCTTTCTAACTCATGTCTCCTGCTGATACCTCCTGCAAAAAGCAGTTGGCGGGTTCATTTGCAGAGTAATAAATGCTGTCTCCCAGCCTGCAAGAAACTGATTGAAAGAGATTACCTCCCAACAGTGCTTGTTACCTATGATTGACATATCAATATGAGACATACTTTTATTTTCAACCCTGTCCACCCTCAATTTCAGACAGAAAAGCATTTTAAAGGCACTGAAAAATAACTAATATAAATTCTTTCTGGAAAGACTGATATGTGTTTTCATGAGTTTCAATAATATAATTTCCCCTTCATTTATATCACTTTTTTTTTTTTTTTAAGAAGTCAGCCTGTAATGGAGAAGCATGTCCTATTATTCCCAAACTTGCTCCATATTAAAGGTTATTTTAGCTGCTTTTTTTAAAAAAGCAAAGCTAGGGCTTATTGTTGGCAGTTTTCTTTCAATGCACCAAGTTCAGAATCCATCCAGGTACTGATCAGAAAACAAATACGTGAGATGGGATGATTACCTGAATTGACTTTAGTATTGCTTGACAGATGACACAGATAAGCCAAACAGAACAAAGTTACAGGCAGCTACTCAGTCCAAAGTCTGTGTAACATGATGACCATATTTCATTTTGGAAATTTACTTAAAAACTTCACTGACATAGCCTTACAATGAATGGTTATCTTTTAAATAGCTCAGCCTGTTTACTAGCTGGCAACTATGAAGTGTATTTTGGAAGTAAGATTTGTGATCTTGGTGACAGCTCTGTATTACATAAACTACCACCCCCACAGCCAGAAAGAAGTCTGCACTTTCAACTGAAATTTATTGACAATTTCAGCTTAAAGGCTAATGCTGAGAAGGCTCCACTTCTGTGACATATTTCTTCAAAATGTGGTCTTTGCTCATTACCAATTCCTGATCCTGAAAACCCATTAACTATCAGCACTATGGGGAAAAAAGTGCTTTGAGTGCCTTGTAAAATGTTACAGGTGTAGTCATGTGAATCAGAGTTAACATTTAAAACAGCCAGAATACATGTGCAGGAGGAGCTGGGGAATTCCCAATTCACTCATCTTACACTTATGTACAAATGGTAAGATCCAAACTTCTCACTCAGTTGCCACCTAATTCGAGACAAACTCCAGGTACTTCAGTTTTTTCCCTTCTATTTTGAAAGCCAGCCAGCCCAGAATGTTGTCACTTTCAAAAGAATTATTGGTTTTCACAAGACCTCTGAAGGAGAAGCTACTGGTATCACTGATGCTTTGTTTTATCTAGTAGTACAGAACACAGCAAAGGTTTACCCCAGAATACAGAAGTGCAAGCTTCTGTTTCCCAGGAGGCTTCCCATGGCTCTCTGATAGAGAGTGTGCAGGGCAGAAAACAGAGCAAAGAGTTTTGTGCTGGAATTATTCCTTTCTTAGAATAGCTAGAGATCTGGTAGATCTTTCCCTGGAACATTCACCTACTTCACTCTAAGACCTGGTTCCTGTTCAGGGAAATGTTTATGTGACTTTTTCCAACCCCTACCTAGTGGAAAATGCACAGTCTCTGAATCATGCCTGGAAAGCTCTCCAATAGCTGAAAGGTCAATCCCCAGCCACTCATATACGAACTTTTGCTGCTTTTTTGTCCCTTCTCTCTGGTCTAGTGCAGTACAGATTTTTGACAAGTAGTAAAAGAGATTCAAAAAAAGGGGAAGTGGTCTCCTTTTATCTGCAGTCCAGTGGCCACATGACTCTCCCAGAGGGTACGAGTTTGAGTGCACTCTGGTAGAAAAGGCATTGAGCTCAAGTGCATCAGACAGTTAAAAGAGTATTCAATCTAGTAACCAAAAAAGCTGCATTAAAAAACCACCAGAACTTCCCTTTGTAACTATGCTTAAGGAAAGGGATTAAATTAAAAAAAAAAAAAAAAAAAAAACAGAACATTTGCTTTGCTTCAGATGACCATCATGAGAACTTGAATTTTGGTTATGGAATGGAAGAAGGTGGAGAGATTATCACAGCATTGTAACTACACATAGACTTCCGTACCCCATATGGGGGTCTACCTCAGGTGGAGTTAACTTTGCCCCCAGCACTGTGTCATTCCCACCAAGGCTGTCTCTCCATTTCCCCTTTCCAAAGGCCAGCAGGCTGGAATTGGGCAAGAAGCTGGGAGGGGTCAGAGACAGGACAGAAACTGACCAAAGGGATATTCCATACCATATGGCATCTCCTCAGCAATAAATGCTAGGAGAATGAAGGAGGAGGGAGCATTATTTATGACACTAATCTTCCAGACCAGCCACTTCATATACTGAAGCAGTACTTCCCAGGAAGTGGCTGGACATTGCCTGCAGATGGGAAGCAAAGAATAAATCTTTTGTTTTCCTTTGCTTCTGTGTGTAGCCTTTGCTTTTCTGTTATTAAACTGCCTTTATCCTGACGCATGAGGGTTTTTGCCATCTTATTTCTTCCCCTCCTTCCCAGCTGAGTAGCATTGTGGACACCTGGCATCCAACCAAAATCAACCCACCATACCCTTCCCCCTAAAACAAACAAACAAATAAACAAAAGTACCACAAAAAAAGGAGAGATGAAGTGTGTGAGAAATTAATATTAGCTGCTAATCTTTTTCTTTAGAGTAAAATATTGCAGAAAAAACCCAAAACAGATCATTACTCAGACTGTAGGAAAATATGAGTTAAGGAAACATTTTAATCGGTAAGAGACTATTTCATCAGTAGGCCAGAGAAAATCAAGTAGATGTTGACCCAGCTGCTACTGAAGCCTGGAAGCTTTTTGAATATTTCCTGCAATTACACAAATCTCATCTGAGGAACTACAGATTTGAAAGTAAGAGCTAAATCCTCTAAAGAATATTTCCCCAGAGGCATTTATTTCTAAAGGAAATTATTCCTTCAGATGTTTGAGTTAGTTTACTCCAGAGAATTTTGGGATTTTTTTCACAAACAAAAGGTTGGAGAATAAAAAATGTTGCTAACCACAGGTAGCAGTTACTATTATTCCATAATCTTTCCACTTTTTCAGTACATTTATTTCCATGATGCTTCAATTTGATAAATTGTATTCCATTTCTTAAGAAGTAGCAAAAATTTCACAAAACCCAGCTACACAGGGACTGAAATTGTTCAGATACAGATGAAAAAAATCTCCTTGCAAAAATAATTAAAGCTGGTCTGCACACAGCTGCGTGTGAGTGATTCTGTTTAGGTTTGTCTCTAGGGGAAAATAGGTCTCACAGGTTTGTTACTCCTCATTTAGATACTGTGTTCCACATCTGTAGCTCTTCTATATTTTGGTATATGATTTATGTATATTCAGCAATACTTTTCCTTAAGTAATTTAAAACATAACCCTAGAATCATACTTGCCAAAAAACCTGTTATGGTATAAGGAAGACTGGAACACATTTTCTGAAAAATCAGTTAATGAAGAGAGAATGGGGATGTCTGTGTGCAGATGCATCAGAAGGAATAGGATAGGGCTCAGGGCTTATTAACAGGAACAGGGTTCTCTGACGGCCTCTGCTAATGGCTACCAGATCAGCCATTCACTAGCTATCACCAGGATCCCAGCAGGAGAAGGCATATCTGTAACTTGCATGTAGTCCCCATCCTAGGAGAAAGCTTGGAGGCATAAGGAGAATTTGACAGCTTATGTCCCTTTTCCACCATGTCATCACAATGGAACCTGGAATTCATGCCTGGATTAAGCTCCAGGTACCTGGCTGCTGGGCAGGCTTTGCACATCCTGGTGATTCTGAGTATGAGACAAGGAGAGAATGAGGGTAACAGAGGGAAAACTGGTTTGTTTCAGATTTTATTTTAAATAAATCACCTCATGCTTCTAATAACATCTGACAGGGCTATTTCCCACAAGGCTGGTGCATAGTGGCAGTAGTATTTCCTAAAAGCACTGTGGCACATAATTGTGCTAAGGCATTATAAGTCACAAACACAAGGAGACTTCAAAAAACTTTTGGCTGTACAGAGCACTTGACATCATTTTCTCAGCTGTGTGGGAGAAAATCCAGCTCTGCAGAACTGCATGCAGACTTCTTCCAGTAAAGAAAGAAAAATGTTTCTTCCTGATAAACTGAAAAGAAAAGGGCTGTGAAATATGCAAATGGGAAAAATGTATTGGGAAAATAGAAATACTAAAGTAGAAGAATTATAATAACAGTTGGAGTATAGATAATTTTTTGTTCATACACTTTCTACCAACATTGTGCACAATTTTTTAATATAATTTATGAATTAAAAAAACCCCAAACCCCAACAAATTTGCAAATAAGAATTTCAAGAGGGAGAGGTTATGTGACAGAGAAAATGATGCCTGTTAGAGAACCAGTGTCAGAGAGAGCTAGAGCTTATTCCTCTAGTTTCAAATCTTAACTCAACCCACACAAATTTTGCCTATTCCTAAACAAAAGAGATTCCGTAAAAGCATAAGGATTTCTTTCCCCAGGCTCCTCCCTTACTTTTCCTGAAGACATTTATACTAAAGATATTCCAAGTGTTATTATTTCAGGAAGTGATGGCTCCAGTGTTTGGAGTTTTCCAAACCTAGCTGGCCAAATAAACAATATATTATTGAGAAATGCTCATCATCTTTAGTGAAAATGCTTCTTTGCAGTCTTTGAAGCATTTTTATTAAATTGATTAAGATACACTAATGTCAGATTTGTCACACTGTAACAGGATTTCTTTTTTTTTTTGCACAAAGCAAAATCCTTTCATAGAAAAAAATTCAAGAATATATATTCATTCAATGTCTGAAACAAAATCAATATGTTGTTCAGTCTTTTTTATTTTTGAGTTTCCATGAATAAAAAATACTTTGGAAAAACTATTACGCTGCTACTAGGGTTTGACCTGGGTTTTTTTGAGGCTCCAGCCACATTGCCAGTAGAGCATTAAATCTCAAATAATCTTTCCAATGTTAACATATAATATTTTCATTTTTAAAAATATTATTAAGGACTTGAAACACTGTAATTTTTAAAAAAACACTTAGCATACATACTAGGGGCTAAAAAAGAAAAATCAGGATATACTCAGGAGTCAGGTTTCTTCCTGGCCATGTGGAACGCTTAATCCATACAAATGCTTCTCTCTCATGAGGTAGTAAACAGGGAAAGGAAGAACTCTCATATGATAGAATGGATTTTAAGTTCCTTCCACCATTTTATTTCCCAGTGAACATTTCCTTCAGTATAATTAAGTCTATAACATATTATAAAGGTATCTGACAAAGACTTGCTAAATATCTTAGTTTCTAAAAAATATTAGTCCAGCACAGCCCAACAAAATGGGAACCAGTTCTTGTGAATAGAGAAGGAATATGATTTAAACATCTAAGAGCATCTTTGGGCTGTTCTTGAGATTAACAAGACTGGGGACAGAACCACCCTTATCTAATGAATACATACATGTCCTAACACCGTGAAAGTTAATAATCTTAAGGAAGATTCAGGAATCCTTAAATAACTTACTCATTGAAGACGGTAAGATCAAAATTAAATTCTTGTCATAGCTAGACACACAAATATTGCTGGACTGTTTTTGTTGGTAGGTTGGGTTTTTATTGTTATTATTTCTTTTTTTTTCTTCTTTTTTCCTGTTTATTAAAATTCTAAATTTCTCCCAGGAATAGTTATTATCACTTTTATAGTACTTGAATTAACTTCTGGAGCTTAATAAAATTTAATATTTTAGGTGTAATTTAAAGCAACTTAATGAACACATCTAAAACGTCCGAGAATTTTTGAGAATATTTGAACTAGTCTTGTCACATGTGTTTCTGTAATGAGAATAATCTTGAGCCCTCATTTGGGCATCAGAAAAAAGAGATTATTTGAAAAGCTTTCTCTAGAAATGCTATTTGTTATCTAATAAACAGGGAAAATAAATGAATAATAGAAAGAAAAACTCATGCAACCATTGAAAAGGCATGAAGATGGTTATTCTTCTGATCATTGAAACCAAAACCAAACGTTCATAGCAGTGTAAAGAATGGAAAATAAATATTTTTCATTATGTTTTCTGTAGCTGAAAGAAAAGCTTATTCAATCAAGGGCATGACATTTAAGATTGAAAAGAAAATCTGCCAATATATATTTTGTTCAGACTACTGAAATTTCAGAATATTTTTAGTAATTATGGAGCCTCATGTCTGCACTAACTCTGAAAGGATGCCTGCAATAATTAAACCTTTCATGTTGTGGGATTTCTTTAATCAGGACTATGAGACAGACATAGATGCATGGGTATATAAAATGCAGAATGGACAAAAGAGGTCATAGTGAGATAGGTGTCACAGATTTATATTATTACATCAGGGAATGGAGAAGAGAGGTCAATTTTGTGTGACTTGGATCCTTCAAAAATTTTTAGTTTTAATTTAATTATTAAAATGAAGTCTTCTGTATCAGGCAATTCATTATTTCCCCCGTCATTTTCCAGCACATTTTCTTCTTACAGCCCTCCAATGACGTAGTTGAATGATTGTGGAAACCTATTCTTTCTATAATAGTTTGAGATCTGAGAAAGGGGATAAATATTTGCTTTTAGTTGATTAAACAACTATCTGTATAAGTCACTGATTTGGCAAACACAAAATTACACAAAAAACATGTAACTTCAGGAATTTCCTTCCTGGTTCTTAAACGGGGCAACATAGAGTCATAGTCATTAAGACTGAAAAAGACCTCCAAGGTCATTAAGTCAAATATGAAGTCCTCTTCACAAATATTACTACCCTTTAATTATATATTTAGTATATATTTAGGATTTATATATGAGATATAGATATAGATTCACAGAAAGGGTGGGAAGGAGGATCCCAGCAATTATAGACCAGTCAGCCTGACCTCAGTACCTGATAAGGTGATGGAACAGTTTATACTGAGTGTCATCACACAGCACTTACAGGATGGCCAGGGGATCAGAACCAGCCATCACGGGTTTAGGAGGGGTAGGTCATGTTTCACCAACCTGATCTCCTTTTATGACCAGGTGACCCACCTAGTGGATGCAGGAAAGGCTGTGGATGTTGTGTACCTGGACTTCAGCAAGGCCTTTGACACTGTCTCCCACAGCACACTCCTGGAAAAGCTGGCAGCCCATGGCTTGGACAGGAGCACTCTGTGCTGGGTTAGGAACTGTCTGGATGTCCAAGCCCGGAGAGTGATGGTGAGCAGTGCTGCATCCAGCTGGGGGCCAGGCACCAGTGGTGTCCCTCAGGGGTCTTTGCTGGGGCTGTTCAATGCTTTTATTGATGACATGGATGAGGGTATTGAGTCTTTCATTAGTAAATTTGCAGATGACACACAGCTGGGAGCCTGTGTCAATCTGTTGGAAGGTAGAAGGGCCCACAGAGAGACCTGGATCAGTTGGATGGATGGGCAGAATCCAATAGGAAGAAGTTTAATAAGCCCAAGTGCAGGCCCTGCATTTTGTCTACAATAACCCCTGCAATGTTACAGGCTGGGGACGGTGTGGCTGCACAGTGCCCAGGCAGAAAGGGACCTGTGGGTGCTGGTGACAGCCAACTGAACATGAGCCAGGAGAGTGCCCTGGTGACCAAGGAGACAAAGGGCATCCTGGCCTGGATCAGGAATAGCGTGGCCAGCAGGAGCAGGGAGGTCATTCTACCCCTGTACTGGGCACTGGTGAGGCCACACCTTGAGTGCTGTGTCCAGTTCTGGCCCCTCAGATTGGGAAGGATGTTGAGATGCTGAAGTGCGTCCAGAGGAGGCAACAAGGCTGGTGAGGGGCTGGGAACACAAACCCTGTGAGGAATGTCTGAGGGAGCTGGGGGGTGTTTAGCCTGGAGAAAAGGACACTCAGGGGTGACCTTATCACCCTTTACAGCTCCCTGAAAGTTGGGTGAAGTCAGGTGGGGGTTGGTCTCTTTCTCCAGGCAGCAACTGACAGAACCAGAGGACACAGTCTCAAGCTGCACCAAGGGAAACAGAAGTTGGATATTAGGAAAAAACTTTTCACAGAAAGAGTGATCAAGTACTGGAATGGTCTTCCCAGGGAGGTGGTGGAGTCACCATCCCTGGATGTGTTTAAAAAAAGACTGGATGTAGCATTCAGTGCTATGGTCTAGTTGAGATGTTAGGGACTCGATTTTGGAAATCTCTTCCATCCTAGACATTCTGTGAATTCTGTGATAGAGATAGAGATAGAGAAAGATAGATAGAGATGATATAGAGATAGATAATAGAGATGTATAGATAGATATAGATATAGATATAGATATAGATATAGATATAGATATAGATATAGATATAGATATAGATATAGATATAGATATAGATATAGATAGATATTTGTATTTGTATTGCTTTACCTGGTGAAGTTTTGGGGCATGAGGAGGGTGTTTTTCATTATTTTGTTTTTAATATTTAAAATGCTTGGTATGAAGCTCATAATTCTGCATCTTTCTTTCTCTTTCTCTCTCTTTCTTTCTTTCTTTCTTTCTTTCTTTCTTTCTTTCTTTCTTTCTTTCTTTCTTTCTTTCTTTCTTTCTTTCTTTCTTTCTTTCTTTCTTTCTTTCTTTCTTTCTTTCCTTCTTTCCTTCTTTCCTTCTTTCCTTCTTTCTTTCTTTCAGCTCTCTCTCTCTTTCTCTCTTTCATTCTCCTTCTTTCCCCTTTCAGTCATGTATTAAAAAGACAGCAGAATAATTTTTTAATGGTCTCAACTTTAGATAAATTTATCTGGAAACCTTATAACATTAAAAAAAAGACTGACCTGACTGAAATTTGAAATGACAGTAGTTAAATCTATCACAATAAGTAGTGGAAAACATTTTTTTTTTTTCCTGCAACCCCCTTGTGCAAATATCTGACATGCTTCACTTAAGCAAAATTTCATGAACTTGGATGTCTTCCTTTCCCAGTATGTCCAATGCAAATGAGGTGAGAAGAGGAGATGAAGGAATTCCCTGGTGTGATATATATTTTATGGAGATATTGAATTTTTTCTTACAATTTAAAAACTTTTGCTTAGCTTGAATAGCTTCTTCTTGGGTTAGGGAGAGAGAAGGGTCTGGATACACTGTATACTGATACACAGATCCTTTTAGATGAAGAAATTTCTGTACCATATAGACTATTATTTTATTATTTGCACTGTAGTAGAGCCCAGAGGTCCAGTCAAGCCCATTTTTGTAATGAATAAAAAGACAAGCAAAATTGTTTCCAAAAGCAAGTAAAGACTTTTCCAGTTGTTATTGGCAAAAAGTCAACTTCTGTGTTTCCAAAATAATAAAATTCAATGTTACTTCAGTACATATTACATAGATCCAAGAGGTCAATAAGATTCAGGTTACTGGAAAAAAACCTCTTTTGGCTTGCAAATAAATAGTTTCATACCTTCTAAATTCCCATTGATGCTGCCTTTAACTTACTACCTTTTTCTGTTTTTTGCTATTTGTATTTGTGATAGTAAATAGGAAGATATAAAACGTAATTTAAACCGCTCTCTGCTCTTATTTTCTTCTTACGGAAACTCAATATTATTGGACAGTACATCAGTGAAAATATTCTAAAATTAAACGAACATACTGCAGCTTATATGCATTTGTTGCTCGAGTTTCTCTGCATGCAGTGTCTTAATCCAATTAAACATTATAGCAGAGTTTTTTCTAATTGAAACAGAGCTAGTTCTCAAAGCTGATTATAAAAGTCTTCATAGTGCAGTGCAAGAAACTGAATTAATTCATCCATGAGTGATTATCATTTGTGTTCTTTGGTGTTACATGATAAGGAAGAGCTATTTGGATGCAGATAGAGGAAAACAGCATAACCAAGAAAAGCCATCAAGGCATGCATCTAGTTATGGTCTAGCTCCACTAACTCACTTTGCCTCAGTCAGAATCTACCTGGACTGACTTCTCTTCTCTGTCTGGACTGTCTTCTCTGACTTGAACTTGACACTGACAGCCCCTAATTTGTGTTAGAGGTGGTTTTGCATAAGAAAATTCAACTCCCAGTATTCTTAATTTGCAGGAATTTTCTGCTGCACACATTTGTTTTTCAGAATTTATGTCTCCCCAGGGGAATGAAACAAAGAAATTCACATTCATCATATATATATATATATATATATATATATATATATATATATATGCCCCTAAGATCACCTAATATTTATCTAAGACATTTCTCCATAAAATACATTAAGTCAACAGTATTCTGCTTCTGAGGTGCTGTCTTTTAAACTTGACCTTGTTGCTGATTTATGTATTGTACTTGTACACTGAGGAGAGAAAATGCTTCAAATATTAAGCTTAAACATTAATTATTAATTTTTAACACATACCAAGCACTCTCCTATTTCTTTGGAAACTTACACCACTTTTCTATACTGTACATGCAGCTTAATTGCGTGGTAGTCCATGGCACGCTAATAGAGTATCAATCTGATGACAGAACCCTTTGAACTATCATTGATGAGCTTATTGGAATGTCTCCACATTTTTTCTTAGAGAGTAAATGAAGTTGTGATTATAAAATCAATGTAATATTTTGAAAATCTTTTATTTATAATGCAGTCATCTCTGCTACTTGTGGGTTCATTAGCATTTCAGAAGGATCACAGAAGGCATGTAACTTCAGCTATTAGTTTTAGAGGTCACTGCACCAGCACTTGATTTCCAGAGGAAAAATAGACCTGCTGAAAAGCTCCTGTGCTCATGCATTCTTGAGTTAATATAATACAGAATTGATAAATGCATGAAAAATCAAGTCGGGGAAACAAAGACTACATCAAAATATTCTGAAGCAGTTCTCTGTGGTTTTCCACTGTTTATGAGTATTCAGACAGTAGTAAGGTATTTGTGAAAATTTTCATGATATTCGCCAAGACTTATGCTGCCATAAATATATGCTATCATCTTTCCATTTGTGCTTTATTTTAAGTTATTTGTGATGCAATTCAGGCAGTCACGACTACTCAGGTGACTTAGAAAACCTGCTGTACCACAGAGCCCATGAACAGCAAGTGGATGTAAGCATTTATTAGGCAGTTTGCATCCATTTTGCATCCTGAAAATTGTAACTTCACACCTTTCAGTGAACAGCAGGTGTGGTGTAAGGGATTGAGATTGTGTTTTGAGTATCTTGCAAAAAAAAAAAAAAAGATGAATACTTTCACAGTATACTTTCATTAATTGATTCAGAGATATTTTTTTTCTAATAAATTTCTAAGTATTTTCAACATAGTAGTCACACAGGACTCTATTGGATATGGAATCTCTGTGGAACAAATTAATCTTGGCATGCTTATGCTTGATATGAAACTGATGCAAGGAAATTAATCCATTTCATTCGCAGTAGAAAATCACATTAAATTTATGAAGCTCACATATAAGTCTTTGAAATAAACACAACAAAATTAAATGTCTGGTTTGATTTTAATTTGTGTCTGACAGTTTTCCTGCTTGTTGTGAATAAAGTATTTTCCCAGGGGACCTTACTCACTAGCTTCCTGAGCAGCCTAAAGTCTGATCTTGCCATGTCTAGGGCTGAAGATTCACTGGAACTTTTCCTCCTGTCAATAAAGATTTTAAACTTGATCACTTTGTGATCACTGTGGCCAAGACAGCCACAAATCTCCACTTTGCTCGGGATATCCACTTTGTTGATGGAGTGGATCAAGTCGCAGGTCAAGGAAGGCACATTTACAGGTCAGCACCTTTACTACCTGCACCAGGAAACTGTCATCCAGGTGTTTTAGGAATCTTCTGGATCTTGGCCAGCTGTGTGGTGTTCCCAGTTAAGACCTGGCAAGTTGAACTACCTCATAAGGACTAAGGTGGTTGATTTAGGAGTGTCCATTAGTTCCTCAAAGAATAATTCACTGGCACCATCATCCTACCTAGGTAATCTATTATAGACTCCCACAATGACATTTGCATTATTTATTTGTACCTTAATCCTTACACAGACAAATGTCATGCCATATCTAGCTGTAAGCTCCTTCTATTCCAGACCCTCCATTACATATAATGCCAGAGAACATCATGATGCAAGCAGTAAGCTCAACTACTCTAGCTGGCCCCTCTATCCCAGAGGGATACTTCACTTCATCAGTTGATTTCCCTTCTAGATCTAGGGCCTCATCTCTCTTGTAAAAGATACCAGTTCTATTTGTTACCTTCAAATTTTTGGGAGGAGAGGAGGTTTTCTCCTTGTGTGCACAGTGACCAGCCTCCAGACCTCATGTTCAACAGACCTTTCACTAACCTCTTGAGAGTGTTCTGAGATCCCCTGCACCCCCTGCACTTCTGTGGAGGTTTGAGGCTCCTGAGACTTCAGCATCATCAATCTCTTACTCTCTGCATCCTGTTCACTTCCTCACATGGTTCCTTCACCTGTTGACACAGCACACCTTCTGCAAAAGGATTGATTGTCCACCCATTCTGGTAGAGGATCCTGTGATTTTGTGAAGCAAGAAGAATCTACATGTTACTCATGAAGTTGATGAAAGGATGCTTCTGTTAAAGCTGGTCCTGACACAGACCATGTCCTCCTTAGACTTATTGTTCATAAGAAATAGTCTTAAAAAGGGGATTGCACGGTGGTCTAAATCTGCTACTAAAGCTTTAAAGGATATCTCCCCTCTCACAAGAATGCAGCTGGACACAAGAGTTAGTGGATGTCTGAGTCCAATACTGGGTTTTTTATTGTCAAAGTTCCCTGCTTTTGAATCCTGCAGAGGAACTTTAGATGATGAGTTCTCATTGATTTCAAGATTTTCCAAGAGCAAATAACCATTGCAAATTTCAGCAAACTCAAAGATTTTAAAGCATCTAGAATAGGAGCTATGAATTTTCCTGCAGTATGCACCATTTGCTAAATCTTATTGAATTAGAATCAGAAAAAAGGGGGGAAGAAAAGCTGTGGGGTGGAATTGATTTTAAACTGTACTGTCAGCATGGCTTGTTTATAGACCATTAGCAAGAAATTGCAACGTGAAGAACATAGCTGATTTGGTTAACAATTACCCTCACAAACTTATCAACTTTCTGTCCTCATAACATGAAACTGAGCTCATTAAATGGGCTCTCAATTAACAATTATTCATACTGTCAGTTGACAGTGTTAAACTGCAGCAAGACAGATTGAATAACTGGCTCATTTTAAAGGAAAAATAGAGAATGAATTCTTTGTCGAATTTGTAGCAAAGCAAGAGACAGAAAGAAGCTGTACCAAGTGAATTTCTGAGATAAGGCAGCTCATCATACAGGACCACAGCATCAAAAGGCACAGGAAAACTTTCCGACAGAAAGAAGAAAGAGGTTCATTTACATGTGCAGACCTTGAAGTTTTACAGGTAGATTTAGTTCTTAAGTCTGTTAGCAACTTAGTTCATTAGATCCAGGGGGATTTTGCAACTGAATTTAGGGCTTCTTGGATCAGATCCCAGTTGCGGGGCTTTTTCTGTCTTTTCCATACTCTCAAAGGGGCTACCTCTTTATAATTTTGGTATCTGTGTTACTGTTTGCTTCTTTCAATCAGCCTTTTTATCTGTCAGGTTTGAAATGTTTGGTCACAAATGTTTATTTTATCCATCAAATCCTGACTTTATGAAAACTTTTTTCTTCCTTCCGTTGGCATCAGTAATAAGTTGTCTGAAGCTTTACCTTAGCCACCTATTAGTCACTCAAACTTTACATCATTTTCTAAGTAAGGACAGAAGATATAAAATCATTAATCATTCAGTAAATATCAGGCATATGTACTGTGTATAGTGCTTCAGGTGCATATTATTTGAACCCTGCCTTTTGATTTTCTGACTGACAACATCCCTTTCAGGGTGAGTGAATTTATTTCCTCTAGTTCCTAAAATTGATTGCTACTCAGAAAAACAAATTAATTGATCTTTTCCATTGCTTTCCTTGACGAAATTTAAAATGAAAACATGAATGTGAACTCTCTGAATTTCAGAGGGAATAGTCCAATTATTTTATGTTGTCAATTCAAAATATATTTTGAAGTACCTACTTAATGATGTGACTGAGATGTTTAAGAAACTCCAGCCTTCAATATGAGAAAAACTGATAATTTCAACAACTTATTTTTTCCTCTTTGAAAATTCAGGGAAAAAAAAAAGAAGAGAGAAAAAAATACAAGGACTCCAGAATAGTTTGTGGAAAAGATATTTTATAACATTTATACTGAATCAGTGAAATCACGTTTTACAAAACAAATCAATTAGATGAATTTTCTACTGCTGGGAAAAGGATTAACAATGAATAGCATTGCTATTTAGAAAATTTTTCTGGGATAGCTTTAAGCAGCATGAAAGCTGTGGCTCAGAGAAGTGTTGCATAATATTGCAAGATTTTAACTTACAAACAATGAAACTGTCTATCCATCCATAAGTTTTCCTGAAAGAGAAAATTGTTTTGGTTAACAAATGGGTGTTCTATTTGTTCCATATATAAAATCTAAATACTTAAATATTAATATTTAAAATCTTAAAAAGTAAATTTTATGGTAGAACAAAATAAGGGCATGTGAGATACTTATTAAAGAGTTCTATGATTGTTTCTATGCAAAGTTGAATTTGTAAGGAGATAAAGATAAAATTCTTAATTAAACCATTTCTAAGGTTCTCTAGAGTCAACCCTTTCATATTGTTGTTCTCATTTATTTTTAATATCCTTTGGCTCCACACTAGGCAGTGGCTTTTGTCCTTAATGTTGTGTTTTTCACTTCCTTCCTTGCTACATGTACATGAATTTCTCCATTTGGATTGTATAGGCTACCACAATTAGCAGCAAAGTGTTGATATTTCCAGATACGACAGAGAAAATTGGCTAAATTATGTCAGCCACCTCCTTTTTTTTTTTTTTTTTTGCTGTTCTTCTTGAGTGCACCCTCCTGAGTCAGGCATCTGTAAATGTCCCTGATGATCTAGAGGATGACTTTAAATGTGCCTTCCAACCCCAACTATCTTATGATTCTGAGATCTTACATGCACACTCCTTAAGGACAAATTCTGAGTTTGCCTGTAGTTATATAATAATCAAATTCATTAACTATCTTGTTTCTGACATAAGTTAGCACTTAAAAATTCTTTTCTACTAGGGGCTTGCAACTACATTTGCTATCAGGGATTGTCACACTTTTCAAACATAAGAAATAAACTTGAGCATGTTGGTAATTTCTATTTAAAGGATTCAGTGATAGAGGGCAGACAGCTCTTTCCTACAGTCATGTTCAATTACAAAACCTAAGCAGAGATGCCTGCTTTCTTAAACACAGTGAAAATTAAATAACAAATGTCATTAGCCTCAACTTTAGAGTTCTGAGCCTCTCATTAACCAGTACTTGATCCCAATATCTGTTTTATGGATTCTTTTTAAGGAACAGTCTAAAGATTTCTTCTCTGGGATTTCCTGAAATTCTGATTTTTTTTCACACAGGTCTGTAGGAAGATTTCTAAGCAATCCCTGTCCCTACATTTTGCTTGCTATGAGAGCTTTTAAAATGACCTTGCACAATTTTACTTCTCCAAACTTTACTATTGTGGGTAGCAACTCTTGATATTTAAGCTAGTTGTTCTTTAATGATTTCAATAATTTTTATACTTATCTTGAGAGTAAAGTAGTTGTATCCACCAGCTTCATTGTAAATAAGCCAAATCATGTTGACTGCGAAACCAATTCCAGAATAAAAAGTTATTTTGTTTTATTCATTTGAAGTTATACAGCATTCAGAGAGAACAGAGTGTTGTAGGAGTGTTTATGCCTGCTTCCTTACTTTGCTGAACTTGACCTACTGACTTGAGTTCATGGCTTGACCTAGGACCTCTCCTGCCACTGTAGACCTGCCTGGCCAGCTGTGGTGTCTGACCATGGTCATCTTCTCCAGACCTGGTCATCTTTTTGCATATGGGTGTTGTGGGGCTGTGTCCTCTGTCAGTGTGGGCACTGTCCTGCCTGCCTTGCTTTAATCTTTGGCTCCTGCCTTGCTTTTCTTCAGAGCAGACACCCTCTGTCTTGAAAATAAGGGTTAAAAAACAAATACACACATACTTGTATATTGTGCATTTATATGGAATTCTAAATTCTTTGGTTCTACTGCATGGAAACAGTTCTTAAAATGTAGGGAGACACAGCACCTCAGCTGGGTTATGGTCTTGCACTTCGTTGCAAATTACTATAATGAGTAACTTGGCACTTGGGCAGTAATTCACATTCTTAAGCATAGTTTAGCAGAGGCCAAATCAAAGATGACAGTTTTAGGCTTAGTCTTGCCTTCAGGCCTGAATATTTTTATATGAGTTCAGACTAAGAAATTCAGCTACAAGCAATTCAGTGTCATCCTGTACCTACTTTCAGGAGTCAACATCTCTATCATGCATAAGTATTAATGTTCAAATAAAATGTTTTAAATTGTAGGCTGAATTTGAATAGTCTTCACAAAATGATGTGGGAAGTCCCATAAAATAAAATAAAAAATGTCAAAAAATATTAAAAAGCAGAACAAAAAGGAAGGCTCTTACACAAACTGCAGGCTCTTACATAAACTTACACAAAGTTATGATAAATAAGGAGAAAAGTAACTTACATATCACAAACATGCTGAGGAAAAATTCTAAGTAAATCTCAGCATAAATGAAGATGTAATGAATGTTTATGATGTACATATTTATTTAAATTTCCACTTGCCAAGTTCTTAACAGTTGAGTGTAATTAATCATATTATCAAAAGAAGTATCTATAGCAAAGAAAATGTACCATTCTTGCAGATATGGCATTTTTTTAGGGTACCTCAGTATGATACTTCTGTGATAGATTCAGGTCTACGCTGAAGTCCCAAACTTGCCTTCCCAGATTCGCAAAACAGTTCTTACACAAATGAGAATTTTACCAGATTTTGGGAAACAGCAGCTAGAATAATTAGACCTCTGCTATTCCTTAATACAGGCATATATATTCAAAGAGAAAGCTATTTACAGTGTGTACAGGGGAAATAGTGCCACTTGGATCTTTTTCTCTTGCCATGATGTCACAGAGCCAACAGCCAGCAACTGAGGCTCAGAGGTGACACTTGGATATTACTTTATATATATATACAAATCTCATTTGCCCTTATAATTGAGTCTCTAGGAATCTCACATCTACATATGGGTCTTACCTGGCTTTACTGCTAGACAATGCAGAAATCACATGGCTGCTTTCATACCACCTGCTTATGATAAAGCTGACAATCCTCTCATCAGACTGTTTTTCCTTAGAAGTGAAGACATTTAACGTGTCTTTATAAGACAAAATGCATCAGTAATGTATTGACAGGTCAAGGACCTGCCTCATCTCTCTGTGTGATTACATCCAAAAAAAAGTTTAATAGTAGCTTTTGTCTTGGTGTGGCTAACACTTGACCAATGTTTGTCTCCATCTTCACGCTAATGTAGGTCATCTTTCTCATGTCTGATTTCAAAGCTTCCAGATGACTGAAAACCTGTTCCTGTGGTGCTCAACAGATGTTATATGAAAAAATAAAAAAATTGGCAAGGCTGCTAGGAAATCCATCTGCAAAAAAGTGAAAAAAACTAATAAATGTTTGCTGAAGTAGTTCATTGTTTTGGGATGTCTGGGAGGTTATATCTGAATCAAAAAAATGCAAATGTGTACTTAGTGTTTCACAGTCACTATGGGGTCTAACAAAACTATTCCCTGAACTCTGCACAACTGGTAAGGAAAACTTTTCAAAATGTCACCCTACATCTGACACTGATAGAAAACTGTACTCCCAATTAGTTCAATATGTTTTCTAATAAATAAGTTATCTGAATATTCTCAATGGGGAAGTACAATTCCAATCCTCTCTATGGTTCATCTCTTCATGAAGTAAAATTTCTCCTAATGAAAGGAAGTATTGTTCAAAATTTACTATGTCTGACATCAGAATTGAAATAATTTAAATTGAGGAATTGGCAGAGAAGTTTTAAAACCCAGAAACAATACAAAATGCAATAAACAATGAATAATAATAAAAAAAACTCAGTGGCCTTTGAAAACAGGTTGTTATTTTCAGAAAACTGCATCAATAAAAAAATGAGAAATTGTGACCACTGCAAGCATTGAAAACATTTGCACACATGCCTTAAATAAAAATCATACAATTATATAATAACTCAAATTAAACTTTAATGGAAAGCTGGCAGTATCATAAGAAATGAATTCAAAAAGTTTAACTCTCCAAAACCAGTGCATTACTCTTTTATTTTCCTTCATGGTAAAGCAGTTTATTATCTTGCCTTAGTCAAAATTACAATCTTTATGATGCAAATCCAAACAATAAGAATCCTACTAACAACTTTTGATAGTTTGTATAGTGCAAATTATAGATCTGTAAAGAATCAAAATTTATCCTATAAATGGTAAAATTATCCAGACTAGACTTTATGAGCTAACACTTCAAAGATACTGCCCTGATGATTGTCTCAACAGCTTAGAAAGAACTGCTGGAAGCTTAAGATTTTCATAGGATATGTTAACTATTATTATGAAAAGTAACTTTAAGACTCAAAGTCATTGTGTCTAAAAGTAAGCTTTCATACGTGGCATCACTTGGTCCTCTTCACAGAACAGCTTGAAATGTCTTAATCTGGTTGCTACATATATTTTCAGCTAAGTGTTCAGTTCAAGCATTTATTCAGTTCTACTTTGTTAAATTCCCTTTTCTACTTCAGACCTATAGAGGAGATAGAATACTGGTCTATATTCTCATCTTTCCAGCTCCTAGAAGGAGCTTTATGCTTTAAAAGCTGTCTGAAGATACAGTTATAATTTATCATTATCAAATCTATCACAATTCAAGTGACAGTAATTTTATTCTTTAGTAAAATTTTTATAATAATGTTTTGCTAAAAGGGTTCCTCAAATATATTCCTTGCTACAGATACCTGATGACTGAATTAGAGCTTAAATTAGAAAGCCTACTTGTTACCCTACACTATACTGCTGTGCTGCCCTGTGTAGACAGCCCTAGCAGATCTTTCATGAGGAGTACTGAGACATGGTATTCTAGACTACCACACCTCCTTAACATCAAAGCTGGGATTCCAGGCCCTGTGTTTGTGTCCCAAACATCCTTGCAGCTCTCCATTGTGCCACGAGCATGGAGAGACAAAATTTCTCTTCAGAATTGTGGTGATGGTATCCTGTTGCTTCTGCCACTTCTTTTGTTTGCCTGAGCTATATGTGATGGGCACAGTTCCAGGGTTTCAGCTCACACATCCTTTCAGCCCTGCATATAAAGCATATGTGAGCTTGCCGTGACAGGCAGAGCTTGTAATGAGGGAGAAATGGGGGGAGGAAAGGGTGTCAGAACCTAAGAAAATTGTCACATCACAGTGGGCCAGTGTCAGTGAAGTCACCACATTCATCACCTTTGGAGAGGTTTGCCAGCCATGTATGCACCTAGCAGCAATGAATGTCATTTACAGCAGACAAACAGTATTGTAACACTCTGGAGCATAAATGAATCAGAGCTGCAGATACATACATATAGCACATATTTCCTCCAGTGAAAATCCCCCAGACTTTTAATTTTATTGCAGATAGTGAGGCTAGCAATCACCAGGGCAAATTCTGTAGACAAACATCAGTTCTGCTCTCCATGTCTACTTCCTTTGCAACTGTCAACCTGTTGGTTATATGAACATATTTTCCCCACTTCTGCATTAATTGCTCATAATTTATTTCTGTCATAATTGTTCCTACTTTCAACCAGCTGTTCCATTCAGGTCCTGCTGTTGCACTCTGTGTAGCTTTATTTGGAACACTCATGGGAAATTCAACTTCACCAAAACTAAAGAAATCTACATGTCTACCATTAAAGGAGGTTTTTTTCAGGCAAATATCAAGGGTCTGTGGGGCATATTAGGCCTTAAAGACCTTACACAACATTCAGTGTGGATATAGACAGTCAGAATACAATGACTTATGGTGTACTTGGACTAGGATCGCTTTTGGAAACAACCTACACAAACATTGACCTGGCCTGTCACAGCCACAGAAAGAGAGAGGACACCTCCTTAGTTGCACTGACAAAACTAACTTTAATCAGTCTAAAACTCACAGGAATAAGGTAAAATCCCTTCTAGAAAAGAGCAGGGTACAGGGAACATCTGTTAATTAACTGCCCCACAGCTTTCATTAACGAGATTAGTGAACTCAGTGTACTTTCCAGGTGTGCAGTCAGATGCTTATTCTACAGAAGGCAGAATTTTAGAGAAAATGCTATAGCTGCAAGCAGAAAAAGAGAGAGGAGGAGAGGGACAAAGAGAAGAATGCTGCAAGGGCAACACTACTTTCTATCAATTTTACTGGCACCTAGTGAATTTTATTAATTTGTTAGGATTTTTGTTTTGCTTTGTTTGTTATCTCTTCTTAACTATGTTAACTTGATGAATGTGAGAGGCAAATTCCATATTCTTTTTACAAATAGTCACTTTCCTCACAACTAAAGAGATAATTTAAATCCAGAATGAAATTAAGGAAACCATACTGGAGAAGGGCATAGATTTTGAAATAGTCTGCAATAATCAGAAATATCTGCCCATTTGGGCTAGTGAACTTAGGTCAAGGAAACAGGAACAAATTTACTCATAATACAGGGAACTTAAAACTACACGCGGAAAAGAACTGAAGAGAATACCACTAATTTCAAAAAAGGAAAAAATATAGAAAAATTACAATAGACTTACGCTTATATTAGAACTGTTTTTCTAGAACTCATGGAGAAGCAGACATAAAGATGCATTTTATTCACCATAGAATCATATGTAAAATATCCAGTGTTAAAAAAAAAAAAAAAAAAAAAATACTGACAGGCAAGGCTTCTGCCTTATGGGAATCCCAGAAAACGAAACTAGACCATTTCCAATCATTATTGCAGTTTCCCTAGAGGGGTCAATATTGTGATATTTGTCCAAGACATCTGTAATAAAGTAGATTGCCAGAAGCTGTACGTGTCTGCAGGCAGCATTCACACAGTTTCCAGCTAGTTGTACCACCTTTCCCACCCACACTTTATCCTGTAAATTCAAAGCAATTAATGTAGTTAAGAAAGAAGTGATTTGTAAAAGATTTGTTTCACTATCTAGGTAGAGATAGAGCTGAAAAAGCCTAATCTTTTACAAAAAGATTGATAACAATTATGTCAAAATCTCATGCAGCCAAATAAACTATAGGACTGATTTAGGCAAAGGATGCTCTATCATAGTTGAAAATATATTGTCAGGTTGCCTATACCATTAGTATAATGGGCAAGGAAAAAGGAGACAATGTGCAATATCTAAACAAAGAAACATTCAGGCTCAAAAAATTAAATAACCAGTCATTAAAAATCTCTGAGGACTGCTTTGAAACTTTAGTTTAATCAATTTTTAAACATGAGTCATTCAAAAACAATAAAAATAATGAAAAAAAAACCCGAAGAAAACCCCAAAACAAATAAATAAAAACTCCAAGCCAAAACAAAAACAAAAACAAAAACAAATTAAACAGAACAAAACAAGAAAAACAAAACATTGATCTAAGTCAAAATCTTCTACCATCAGAAACAGACAGCTAAGGTCAAGAACTTTCCTTTATCCAGAGAGAGACTCCACATCCAAAATGCTAGTAGTAAAGCCACCACAGATAAAACTCACCTGTCAGAAACAGAGCAGTAAAGGGTACAATATACTCAATCAATGAATTGCAGAGCCTCTATAATTCTTCAAATTATTTGCCAAGCCCCCAGAAAGAATCTTGTAATCAGAACAGAAAAGTTGAGTTCAGTGACACAAGCCACAAGGGTCTCCTTTCATGAGCAGGAGGATACTGTCCTCTGACAGCCAAGAAACAATTCCCTGTCACACACACACTACTATTAAATAAAAAATGAAAGAAATCCAAAGAATGTTTACACATTAAGAGAGAGGTAATCAGTTTAAAGTTTGTCTTTGGTGGGCACAGATGCAGTGTTCTATTTTTGTTCTGTGACAACAATGTTATCTAGTTTACTGCAGTTTTCTGTAGCATGTTCAAAACTTAGGTGATGACCTTTTCCCCCCCTGTATCTCATCTAAAGCCCATCTATCAGCAGAGGCCATACGCAGATGACAGATGGCAAGGTAAGGTGACATGTCTGTATTTTAGGTAACTATAGTATAAAAAGCATTCACACCAGCTGTTCTCCACGGTTGGCTGGCTCCACAGTTACCTAAATTTGATCTGCAAAACCCAGTTGATGGACATTTTCTGTTCAATTGTTCTAAACACAGAATTTTTTCACTCCACTTATTCTTATGTCTAAACTCCATCAAGGTTGTCAGTAAGCACAGGGATGCCTAGAATCCATCTATTCTTTTTTCTGTGGTGCATCATCTGATTAGAGGACTAGCATACATATCATCTATGTACACATGCAGACATATAAAATGCATGTATACATATACACACAGGTATTTTATGTGTATTGAAAAATATAATTAAACAATATGATAGAATTTTATTTCATTTGCAAGAAAGAGAAGAAATAATGTAATATTCATTGCTGCAGTAGAGTTTATAGTTATTTGAAAACATACTGGTCTCAAACACCATATCTAAATGTTCTGTTATTGTGAAAAGGGTTAAGTAAGTGCGAATATTCTGTGTCGACCCTTTTGTGAAAATGAACTTAAGAATGGACTGAAGTCCTGTATCTGAAGGAAGACCAGAACACAGAAGTTCAGCATACTCGCCACAATGAAGCAAGCTTTTCAAAACTGAGTAGTACATCTGATAGTCACAACTAAAGGGAAATTAAAGTGCTCTGCAAAAATTATGACTCTTTTTTTATTTTGCATCACTGAAATAAACAAATGCTAGTTATCCAGACTATCTGTTTGTCCTGGATCTGTAACATAAAAAGATGTTGAGGGGTCTCAAAGCATGCCATTTTTGTAAGCTGTGAACCTGGACTTCTTTTGCTTCAAAAGGATAGTGTGGGAAGTGATGGTGTCCCTTAGCTCTGCTCTGCCTGGTCTGGAACAGGGAGAGTAGCCCATGTCATTATTTCCAGATGGAAATTACTCTGCAAGTGGGAATACGTATGTTATATTGTTTACCACCACAGGACAACTGAGATTTTCTTCAATCTTACTTGTGTTCTAGAAAAATTCTACAGTATTCCCTCTTCATAAAATCATGACTTGCTGTTTTTCTTCCTATTCACTTTCTACAATTCGTAAAGGAATTATACAGGACATGGACTGAAAATTCAGGGATTGTCACACTGAACAGAAATTGAAAATTCTGTTAAGACCTCCATGACCTTGAGTAAGTTTCAGTTACCTTTATCTACTTTTAATCCACAAGATTCTTGGCTACAATCAGGTTTCCAAGACACTGAGGTAAACACATTAAAAGTTAGCGAGAAGGAAAATTTCTAATATAAAATACGTGAAGCTAAACAAGCCCATGAAAACTGCATCTTAAAAATTGAATGCAAATTATTGGAGAGAGCATAACATGCAATCAACATTCTGAACCTGCTTATATTTTCCCTCACAGTAGCAGCAAATTCAAATACATTGTTGCTTTTTTGTTGAAAAAAAAAACTTGGTGTAAAAAGAAATAAAAAAAGAAAGAAACTATACTTCTTCAGTTTTCACAGGTGGAATTATTTAGGTTTGTGTTTTGGATATACAAGACTTTCTTATGTTTGATCAACAAAGAATTAAATTTAACTTTAAAACCTGGACTTTATTTTAACAATATTTGCCCTACTTCAGCTTTTAAAATGTATGCTATTCTTACTCCAAAGTCTTGAAACACAATCTTTCTTGAATGAAATTATCTGACCAGCTAATGATTTTATTTCTGGCATTCATATTAATAAAAGATATAAGAAAATGAATTACCAATTAATATAAAAGTAAAATTCAGCTCATAAATATAACAATATTATAACTGTATTCTTGAGAACCTTTTAACACATAATAAGAAAAAAAAAGTGAATAGTTGCAAGGTATTCTCAGGATTATATGGGTAAGTGGCAATCTTGACAGATTTCTGCAGAACACATAAAAATGTAAATAAATCTAGATTTCCTTTCTCAGTTGCCTTAACAAATATAAGGCTTTTCTTTTCCTGAGACTTTAATATGTTTCTTTAGTATTTGGAACAGAACTGCAAGTCTGGACATGGTTTATGTGGCAGAAGTAAGGGAGAGGTACAAATATATGATAGCTAAAACATCACATGTAAGTACTCTGTTGTTTTTCTCTATTTTCCCTGAAAATATAAAGTATATAAATACATAGTTTAACATTTTTATAAGAGCAATCATGCTATAAAAATAATGCAGTGATAGTTCTTGTCATTGATCAAGACTTACTTAATTTTCTATAGAGATCTTCGGAACTTACTTTATTTGACTAGGTGAAAAACAAGTGCACAGTCACAAACTGATAGTCCTGTAAGTTCCATGTATTAGGTGTCACAGAAAATATTCTTTAGGATTATTTTTGTCAATAGCTCTAGTTGGTTTTGAGAATTTAAATAGGTTCCTATGCAACCAATTAAACTGAGAAGGAACAGCTCTGCTGGGCTCTCACCTTATACAGTATTCTGCTCAAAATTAGCATCTGTAATTTTTTTGCTCACTAGGAGAGAGAAACAAAAATAAAATGTTCTATTGGTTAGATAAATTCCATTTTTACTTCCTTCTGCAGCTGGGTAGTTCTTAAGCTTTGTGATACTCTGGTTCTGCTCCAGTTAGATGTTCACTTTTGACTCAGGAAGACACATGTTTGGTTGAAAATTATTCATACATTTGCAGAGTTTCCATTTGGACAATATATTTTATAACAGTGTATTTTTATACATATACTGCAGCACTACCAAATAGCAGCCTGATACTATGCTTTTCAAGTGGTATTGCAACATACAGATACTATAAAATTGTCTCCTTCCATGAGAAAAATATCACTCTGTGATTCATTGCAAAGTCAGAAGGGAAGGATTAACATGTGGGAATACAGGAAGGGTGCAACCCACAGCCTTTCCAAATTCCATAATAAAATTCACTTCTGAGGGATGTTATACGTCAGAGAATTTTATATATTATATATTATATATATATAAAATATGCATATATATAAAAGTGACACTTGAAAGCAGAAATCAGATGCTAAACCATTTGAAAATATTTGTGTTTATGGATCACCATTTTATAAAGGAAAGGGATGTACAGAGAACTTGGTACATCATGTTATCTTCCTTGCTCAGCACCAGATTCTTAAAGAAGTAGTAAGCTGTGTTCATTTTCCCCATGTCAGACATCTGAAAATCATACAGCTGAAGTGAATACCTCTTTTAATCTTCAGTGGAGAGAGAAGCTTTTAAGATTAATTGCTTCCCTTTCTTTAAGTGTCTGCTACTCATTACTAATACTAGAGGAATCACAAAAGGAATTATTTAGATTTATACTTTCTGACAATTAATTTCTGCCAATGTATCCCACAGACTGAAAATTTAGTGCTCTGCTTTGCCAAGTTGACAATCAGCTGATCCGTGGTGCTTATCAGCATTAGGCTTAAAATTTCTTTCTTCTTAAATACCAGTTTTACTAACCAGCAGAGGAAAAGATAACCATACTTTCATTTTCCCATCTGAGTTGTTCTTAAGCGAATAGCATTCTCTTTGAGATAATAACATTATCTCAAAGGGAATGTAAACCTTAAAAGACATGTTATTACTGCAAAATATCAAACTCAGAATATGCAACTGGATTTTAATATATACAGCAAGCACCTTGTAATTCTTAATCTATTTCTTGACAAGACTAGCTACAGACTAAAGTAATATAAGCATACTGAACAGGTAATAGGTGATCTGAAATAATTTCTCAGCAAATCAAATCAATAGAAATTCGCCATGTATATAAAAGTAATGTTGTGATGTTACTTCAAATGAGAACAAAGAGAAAGAGGAAGAAGAGGAAGAAGAGGGAAAAGAAGAGCAAGGACTAGTGGGAAAGCTGAACTGTTCCTGCTACTTAAAATTCACACTTCTGTTTGCCTTAACTGGTAACTTGCAATAAATGTTGAAAACCATTGCAATAGTATGTTATTGAATAAAGTCACTTCTTATTAAAATAAAGGGTAAACAGAGATTATGCCTAGAGCTGGCGAGATTACTGGTGTTTTCTACGTAACTATTACAAAAACTCTTAGAATTTTTTATTTTGGAGGGGAAAAACCTATGACTATGCATTCACTAAAGCTAATCAATTTATTAGGATCATTGAAAACCTCAGAGGAAAAAAAGAAATTAATTCTTTCCTTGGATTCCATGTCACTCTAGAATCCTCGAAATAATTTGGAACTATTAATACTTTAATTTCTATTTTAAAAAATTGTCCAAAGGAATCTTAACACAATCAGTAGGACGAAGAACTAATAAACTTGGGAAAATTATTTGAATAATGTGGATTATTAATTGCTAAGACATTACATCTGTAATGTAAGTTGGATGCAATTTAATCCCAGAGACGTCATTCCAGGTCTGTGAAACTTCAATTTGGTCTGTGATCTTGGGGGTTTTTTCAAGTTTGCTTAGTGCATTTGCATGACCACAATTTCCTTCCCTCTTTTCCTGACTATAAAATGGTGAGACCACTTCCACTTCATTCTTCAACAGCTATCTACATTACTTCATATTTAAAAAAAGACAATTAATTTTAAAAAGTTGCATCATGATTAGGATATAAATTAAAGACTGTGAAGACTGTAAAGTCCATTTTCATGTCATTCTAGTGCAGATTAAGTCAGCAATTCCCAAGACCACAGAAAATATTGATTTTGCAACTTTTCCAACACAAAATCTTTTCAATGAAAATTAGTATCTTTAGGGATGACATGCTAACTTCTCCAAATGTAATAATATTGTCCTGAGTGGTAATGAAATAACTTATTTGTAAGTTATTTAAAAATTTTGAGATCAAAATTGCAAAATATAGGAAATTCTTTCCTATTACATGCTTGTCTAACTTTTGCTGTAGACACGGTGTTTTACAGTAACTGTCCATTTTCTAATAGAACTGTTACCCTATTACTGAAAATGGCAATGCTTTTAAACTCTCAATAAGTCATGAATATCATATTTTTACCATGCTTATGTGAGACTGTAGCCTTATTTTCTACCTGTACACATGCCTGAATTTTGAAAGTCACTTATTCTTCTCAAAAATTATTAATCAAGCTAATTTGAAAATATGCCTGAGAAGTTTTATTCTTAATTATACATACTATGCATATACCTGATTTTATAACAATATAGGATGGGAAATTTTATGTCAGAGTTTTCCCTATATCTTAACTACTTTGGCTCTTTGACCTTATATCAGATATTTCTCACTAAAATCCTTCAATCATACGAAATAACCCCAGGCATCAGTACAGTCTGGGGGCTGACCTACTGGAAAACTGCTTTGCAGAGAAGGACCTGCGGGTCCTGGTGACCAACAAGTGTCCATGAGTGAGCATTCTATGCCTTCATCAAGGGCTCTGTTAAGGCAAATTACAGTCAACAAGTGTGTCTAAAGGACTTTTAAATGAAGAACGGCTAGTGAGATGGGTGGCTTAGCTATCAAGGCTTGATTTGAGTTTTCTTACCTGAGAAATTAAGGGGTTCTTCATACCTCTGATATAGTCAAAGTGTTTATTTTGTGAAAATTCAGCTTGGTGTTCTGTGGGTCTTGTCTTAGGCCAATGTCTGGCCTGGACTGCAGGACACCTCTGCAGTGCCTCTGGCTCCACCTGCAGCCTGCCTGTAGGTTGAGAGCTGGATAACAGCCATGAAAGGAGGGAACTGCACTGTGGAAACCAGGGTCATACAAAGCTGAGACAAAAATAATCACAGGTATTTCCAAGATGATCCAAGAAATAGCTTAAATATTCCTGGCATGTAATAGTGGCCTCTACATCCACAGAAAGGAAAAATAACCCAAAAGTATTGAAGGTGTGACAAAAGGAATTATAAAATTACAACAGTGTTTGCAAGGTGACAAGGCACATTCAGGGTATTTATTTACTTAAAAAAAAAATACTGATAATGAGGAATTTCTGATTCTTCCAGAATACATTTAAAAAGATGAGTTAAATCAGCTACAAAAAAATCCTTACAGATACAGGTCTGAACATAGGAAAGAACCCCTTACCTAAACAAGTTGTGACATTTACCAACTCCACTATAATAAATTCACTAAGGGAAAACATATACTTTCTTAAGAAAACATAAGCCCATTGTTTTTTCATAATCATACCTGACATCCTCCCCGCCAAGATATATTTTTCTACTACAGTGCAAATATTCCATCCAACAGAGATCAATTTTTTTGCCAAGTTAATACTTGCATGATGGGTAGAAAAATACAATCATACATTTTTCAATAATAAGCCAGGCATATGCAAGAGGAATGCAATTCTTTTATTTAAAATTAACATTGGCTAACATAAGTATTTTCTCCCTGAATGTACGTCATCATTCTCATTTTTTCCAAACATGGACTCTGTTTCTGTCTTGTTAATTCAATATATTTAATTGTAAGTAGTTTGCATGTGGTGACTTTGCTTTTGCTCAAGCTTTTAAATATCATTTTGAGTTGCATTTGGATGGGTAGGAACTTGGACAAAAACACAGATTCTATTTTGTGCTAAAACATACCACAGCTTCATGGATCAGACTGAATCGTTCAAAGATCATATTTTATTCACAAAAAACCATGGAAGTGTTAACCATATATGTTCACAAAATGCTTTCTAATGCAAATATTTCACAAAAAATAAAAAATGTAAATTATTTTTAACTATCTTTGCTGTCAAAACTCAAACATTTAAAGAAATTCATAGTTAACAGCTCCAGATAAATGTATGTTTAAAATGAATGTAACATTCATTAAGAATACAGAATTACATCTACTTTTTAGTAGTAGTCCTCCTTCTTTTCATATCGTTGTTCATTAAAAGGTGACATATTTAGTCCCACATACAAAATCCCAACATAGTCACAATATTTTGTAAAAGATTCAGATGCAAAATACACCTTGAAAAGGGAATATTGACAAGCTTGCTCATGAAAGTCTTGGATGTAAGCTTTGCTGCAGCTCTTAACTATCATTATGTCCCTTTGTTCAAAATGGAGCAGTGCAGAATGGGAATTTCTTCACCAGGTTCTAACCAAGAATTGTATGATCTTCTGATCTTCTGGTACGTAAAGTGCCTGTAGCATGACACTGATTGAAGTTCTAGTTCAAGATCTAGAGACATCCCCTTTTCCTCCAGCTGCAACTGGTGGTCAGTACTCTTCTACAGCTTTGGGCATGTTTTACTTCTCTGCAGAAAACCACTCCCCTATTTTCAGTGCTGAAATAGTGGCTTCTATTTTGTATGAAAGAGTAAGCAAAGAGAATTGTCCCTAAATTTGCAAAAGTTCTTTAAGGACTTCTATTCTGTTTGTAAAATGAAAAAACACCTTGCCACAGGCTTCTTAAATTACTTAAATTAAAGTACTTAAAATGTACTATAATGTTATTTTCTGATTCTGCATATTCCATTCATGCTAAATGAATTCTATGGAATGTAAAACGGTTTTAGTGCTGCTACAATTTTTGAGTTGATGTGCATAGATTGTAAACTTGACATGCTTGGTTTGGAATACTTCTAATGCACCAGACACAACTCATGAATATTAGAGATTACAGTTTTAGAAATAAATCACTGTATTCTCGATTTACCCTATACCAGTGAGTTTTCCTAATCTATATTCTCCAGCTAAGCTTAGAAATACAGTTTTTATATTTGTCTTTTAAAATATAGCTCTTAAATGTTCCATCATGGAATTGAACAATAATAAAGACATCCCCACATTCCTAATTCTCAACTCAAAAATAGTACTTTTTAGATTCTGTATTGTTAACAAGCTCAGTTGGAATTAATGAGAACAACCAGCTGGTGGCTCAATAAGATTAAAAAAAAAAAAAAAATTAGTAATAAAACTATGTCTACCTATGTCTTCACATCCAATTCTGATCATCTGGAACCAATCCTGTGCAATGTGCTCTTCAATGTCCATGTTCGTGCTGGAAAGTTGGACAAGATGGTCCCTTCCAAACTTGCATATTCTGTAATTCTGTAATTATGAAGACTGCCTGAATAAACATAGACACAAACAAATAAGTAATTATTAGAAGATGGGAATAAAGACCTTTAATACATAGAAAAAGTCCTTCTTAAAAGAGTTGCAAAGAATGACCATTTTTTTGCGTTTGAAACCCAGTATTAGATTCCTTTTCCACATCAGGTCTCAGCATTTCACAGAAGTAATTCTGCACTAAGAAATACATAAGAAGGTGTCAAAGCTCCTCTTGAAAAAAACCTTGAAGTCAGAGAACCAAGTGTAACAAACACTCTGGAAAGGAGAGATGACTAAATAAAATGCAATTGAAAAAAACCATAAAATTTGCATATGAAGTGACTACAAGCGAATATATTGAGATGAAAGGAGGTGCAGCAAAAAGGACGGAAACTTAACAAAATTATTCCCATTGAAATCAAAAAATCAGGGAAAAAAGGTAAACAGAGAGATAAGAGAAACAATGGAAGAACTGAAATGTTAAAAAATATTTTTAAAAAAGAGGAACTTCTGAAGGCAGGTGGAAACAAGAAAAGACAATGGGATGACACAAAGTGCAGGGACATGGACTGAAGCTTGCCCAAATGATCCTCATTGAAATCATAAGATTTCATTCCTTTCCTGAAAAGAAAATTTGAATTTGTTCTGAATCTATTTTCTCTCCATGCAGATCACTTCTTTTTTTTTTTTTCCTTTCTTTATACTAATTTAACTTTCCACTTTAACTTAATGGAAAAGCAAACTTTTCCACATAATGGCACAGTCAACCTCTGCTGGAAGGTTACCTTGTACTGCACTATTCCCCAAATACTCATTTACCCTGTCAAGTTTTCTGCCAGCCACAGTAAATATACTCTAATTTATTTATACTGTACAGTATACTACACACTGATAGACAGCTAGTTGAGAAACATAAAATTGTTGTGAAAAAAAAGTTGAGTACTTTTTTCTATTGGTCAGGGAGTTAAAAATAATACATCCATACTTAAATAACAATTTTGCATTTTAGTAGGCTGACATGGTTTATAACTCATTAGATTTGCAGTATAAATTTCCGGATTACAGCAACGAGTCTGAAATATCTAAAAAAGATTGCTGTGATTACAGAAAGGCTTCAGGAAGACAGAAAGAATATAAGTTTTTCCTCTCCCTGTGGAACATGGAGGAATGGAAAGGCTTGAAACAAAACAATCAAATATCAAGCTTTCAGGTGCTGTCTTCTTATATTACATTCCAGAGTTTAAAAAAAAAAATCAAACACAAACCAACAAACAAAAAACAAGCCCTGTTAAATCATGTCTTAATTTTTCTTCCCTTTATACACATAAAGAACTTTGTCTGGAAACTGTTAAAGATCTTTCATAACCATTCACATATTTTGTCCAATATATTTACTTGGATCCAAGATGAAGTGGATTCATTTTAAAAAAGTTGAATATAGGGTTTTGTTGTAAATCAGACTATTTATTTGATACTTGGAAATATCTTTTATGTTAGTATGATTATCTGTATGTGTTGTGGTTGCATATTTATCACTACTACCTTATAAAACACTAATTTAATTTAAGCTTCTAATATATAATATATCATGGATACCCCTTCTATTCCAAAAGAAGTGTAATTTTATCTTGTGAAATAAATCTTTGTTATTAGAGGCATGACTTTTCTTATAGTACCAAAATTATTTTGAATTCATCACTGTTTGTTGTACTGAGCAATTTATAATTATCTTCCTAATTAATTTCAAAAGCAATTAGATTTTTTTCCCTCTGTGTAATAAAAAAAAGGGCAAGTTTAAATTACTTATTTATTCAGAGGGAAAAAACAGCTGGGAAGTATGCAAAGCAACTTGAAATCATTTTATTTGTTAACTCTATTGGTGGAGTCTGCCATCTTAGAATATATTTATCAGGCATTAATATTGTCTCAGGTGCTGATCCTATAAACAGTGATCTGGATAAAGAATTCCTTATTTCTGGCTGATAAATGTAAAGGTTGAGATAGGGTAAACAAGAAAAATAACAATTATAGAGATTTATAACCAGAAAGTCATACTTAGTAGTGTGATTCAGCTTACAACTTTTATAAATTATCTAAAAAGTATGTTAACATAGAAAAGTATGTGGGTTAAGTTATAAGAGCAGATCAAGTATTTCATAGTATAGCACTGAGGATAACAAATAAATTCGGGACAGTCTGAAAATGTACAGCTGAGGAAGGTCAGTAGATGCACAAATGAGGTGTGGACCATTTCTCTTCTCAATGTTGAAGGCAGCAATGCAGAATATCAAAAAATGAGGACAAATAGGTAAAAGTTGGCTATGATACAAAGACAGAAATGTAACATCTCCCATATGACTTCTGCAAAGCAATCAGTCCACTGGAGAGGATCAATTAATGGAAGTTCATGCTGTATATATAAATTTCCTCTACCATGTGCAAGAAGAAAAATGTATCTCACCACAAATATCAAATATCCACAACACTCAAGAACAGCTCTCCTATAAGCAACACAGACTTAAATTATTTGGAGAGATGGAGAAAATGGTGAACCATAAATCCAGGTTTCTGGAATAGCACCTTCAGATAGATCCTAGAACTTCTGGAAGTTCTCCATTACAAGTGGTGAATTTAAATACTTTTCTAAGTAATAATTTGGTCCTTACTGACTCATCTGGAAAATGAGGGTTGAGGTCCTCCTCTTACAATGTGTTGCAGTGCATCTATCTCAGTACTTTAAGTAACAGAAGAGTTGGCCCAGGGGCTTACCTGCTTCGTCCATCTCTAACCCAGCTGAGCCACAGAGGCATGCATCCAAACAAAAGTTTTCCCTTATTTCTCAAACATGGAGTCAATATGAAAGCAGGTGCCCAGACCTTGTCTCCTTTTCTGCAGCAGAGTTTAAAGAAGAGACAAAAGAGCCCTTTTGTCATTCTTTAGACTGGAAAATGAGGAGACCTTGAAGAAATCTGGAAGTGGCGCCAGACCAGAAGAAGGGTAAACAACTCTTTCTTCTTCTGCTTGGTTAGCCAGAGTTTGTTTTGATGTCATGTCTGGCAGACACAAGAAAAGCCAGCAGCTTGGCAATGGAGATACTAAGCACCAATTCAAGATGTTTTCTGATAGTACACTGGACTTTATTATGCTAGATATCCATTACCAGTGAAAGTTTGAAGTATATTTCAGGAAATGCTTGGAGCACTAGGAATGTTCCAGGAAAATGTTAGCTGAGATGCCATTACCTAACCTGGATCCAGACTGACTATAGCTGCCAACGAGCTGAGCTGTGATGTGAAGCTCCAAAGCCTCACACTATAGATCTTTGGCAGTTAAATCTTGCTTTCAGCAAAATTGGACTGTTTTGTTAAACTTAATTTGTAAGTACTGGGTTTATTCCTGTTCCCTTGCGATTAGGTTAGCAATTTAGGCTGGAACCCCCCACAGGAGGTATCATTTACCCACCTACTAAAGAGGTCTGTAAAGTGCAGGGGGTTACAGTGTTTCCTTCTCTAAACTATTCAGAACCTTAACACTTATGGGAAGACTTCAGACCACGTTGATGTGAAGTTCAAAACAGAGAACTTGATAGGTTGGGGGTGGGGGCAGAAGTATTTTTTTTTCCATGCAGGAAGTGTGGGCCAGAAGTCTTGGCTTTTGTGGCTGAGAAAATTGTTTGCATTATCAAAAACCTGTACTCGATTATATAATTGTCTATTAATTTAAAATTCTATCCCTAGGTTATATCTCCTTTCAGTCTAACTCCAACTTTTTTGGGCTATCAGATGCATCTCACTAGGGGAAGCAGAAGTTTTCAAAACAGTAATCCAGTCTCCAAAGATGCACAGACCTTCTAAACATTCTTCAACCTGGCTGCAGACAGGCAATCCAAAAGTGGAACAGGCTCTTTCAGAGAAAGTGTGACAGGGTAAGATCATGGCAGAACAGATGACCTAATAATTACTAAGACAGTTTTAAGTTCTGTTTAGTCAATATTACACCAGGAAGAGTATAAAGGAATGCTTTGAAAGAGGCATGAACATAAGTAATTTTTTTTTTCCTTTTTATATAAGAAAATGTCATGGCAAAGCTACAAATGATGTTCTATCCTGCATAGGAAGCAAAAGCTGAAACAGGTAATTGACTATTTCAGCCATCCCCTAATAGCTTAACTTTAATTACACCAGTTGATTTACTTCAAAGAACTTCCAACCTGGGGTCAAGCCCAAACAAAATCATCATGTATGAAAATCAAAGGCTTAAAAGTATGACTAGAACAAATGGGACTGAAGACATCAAAGTTTGAAAGCAGCCAAAGAGTTATTGGTTTATTAAAAATGGACACTGAATGATACCCAGAAAACTTTACAAGAATTTAAATGAACAAAATTAAGGATATTTTTTGCTATTCTGTTAAAAGTAAAAGATATAAAACAAGTGAAGGGAGAAATTTTGAAAAGCAAGACAAGGGCCTAATTTTTGTGCTTTCTTGTTTTTCAGTTTGTTGGGTACCTGTTGTGGACTGACACTGGCCAAATGCCAGGTACCCATGAAGCCCGTTCACTCACCCTCCCCTGCCACAGCTGGGCAGAGGAGGGAAAAAAGGGTTCATGAGCTGAGATAAGGACCAGGACAAAACACTCCAAGGGCAAAACAGGCTCAACTTAAAGGTACAAAGTGAACTCATTGCTAACAATGAATTAAAGGAGGATAATGAGAAGTAAAATAAGCCCATAAAACACCCATTCCCCCAGCCCATCCCTCCTTCCCACTGATTGCACAGGGAGATAGCATGTAGGTGTTTTGGTCAGTCCACCACCTGAAGGTGTTCTTCTGCTGCTCTGGGAGAGGAATCCTTTCCTTGCTGCACTGTGTCCTTCCCACAGGACACAGTTCTGCATGAACTTCTCCAACATGGATCCACTCTCATGAGCAACAGTCCTGCCAGAACTGCTGCAATATGAGTCCCTCCCATGGGCACACAGTCCTCCCAAAACTGCTGCGACATGAGTCATTCTTCCATAGGGTGCAATCCTCCAAGGACAGGCTGCTCCAGCTTGGGAGCAGGGCCCCTCTCTTCACTGGGTCTCCCACAGGATCACAGCCTCCTCTAGGCATCCACCTGCTCCAGCATGGGCACCTCCCCCATGGGCCATGGGTGGATCTCTGCATCCCCTGTGGATCCCCATGGCTGCAGGGACACAGCTGCCTCACCATGGTCTCCCCACAGCCTGCAGAGGCGTCTCACCTGCAGTGCTGGAGCACCTCCTGCCCCTCCTTCTCCACTGACTTTGTTGTCACCATGGGGTTTTTTCCCTCACATGTCCTCACCTCCTTCTCTTATCTGAATAGAAGAAAAAACATTTTGCACTGTTTTGATTTCCTGGTTAAATCTGTTATCAGTCATTACCAATCTCCCTAATTGGCCCAGCTTTGGCCAGCAGCACATCCATCTTCAGAACCATCAGGGATTGGCTCTGCTGGACATAGCGGAACCTTCTAGCAGCTTCTCACAGAAGCCACCTCTTGGCTCCTGACTACCAAAACCAGTGCAAAATCAACACAGTACCTTATAAAAATTCTAAATGAAACTCATACTGCAGTTTGCATGATGTTTCATTTTGCCAACAATGTTGTGATTCCATATGTGTTGGCAACTGCACATTTGTCTTTGCCTAGTCCTCTGCCCAACTGTCTCTCTCCTCCTCCCTCCACCCTGAAAGTAACAAATAATTCAATACTGAAGGTTTTCTTCTATATAGGGTAATGTAATACAATATATTCCTGGTATTTCAGTACAATATTATAACCATATTTTCTTCATCCCTGAGGAACCTCCCCATCACATGCCATAATTTCAGTCCTGTAATCTCTTCCAATAAGATTCCCTGGGACTTCTGCATGCATAAACTTGCACCATCATGCATGAAACAACCTCCAAGTAGAAAATGGTGACAACATTCATAGTACTGTTCCAGGCATAACTGCATCACTGCAGTCTGCGGCTAAGGTTGAACAGAGGTTTTCCTTTGGGCTGAAATTTGGCATGCAGTACCTCAATTTATGATCACATTTTAGAAGTGTGAGTAATCACAGAATCATTTGGGTAGCCAAGAGTTAATCAGATTAACATATCAGTTTTACAGACAACACTTAAACAAAACTCAGTTGAAGAAACAAAATGTTAGCAGAGTAGATGTTCAGTATTTCCAAAAAAAAACCTAAAGAATAATGAAGGATATAAAGAAATTTCCCATGTCCTTTCATTTTTCAAAATCCCAGCTTGCATTTGAAGAACTCAGTTCTAGTTTGTTTCTGTTGCCATAGAAATCCATGAGGAAGCAAATTATATGTCAAAACTTGTTACTTGTTTTGTCCTAACAAAGGTAATTTTTTACTTATGGAATTTCTGAATTCCCCTGTGCCAAACCCTCTTGCTTAGGCATGTTTTAACTTAGAATACTGTGCTTAAAGAATTCTAATCCTTGCTCTGTCAAGGTGTTTCTGAAGTCATTATACAAGATTAAGAGGAAGTGGATTAGATGCTTTAGTACAGGGCACATGGGGCATATGGAGCAATATATTTGCAACATCTTGAGCTAAGTAGCTTTCCTGTGATCAGCAAAAATAATTTTACTCTCAAAGTAAAAAGTGAAAGTTATTCAGTAATAGTCCTCACATTGCAAGATACCCTTACTACAAACTATGCCTAATGGGCATAATGCAGAAATTAGTACGTGAAGAAGTCAGAAGGTTCTCTCCTCTTTCTTTTCAAATTTGGCTATAGTATGGTAGTCAGTTTGGCAGATTATACTAAACACATTTAAGCCAAAACAATCAATAGTATGTGACAGGTTTCGTCAGTCATGCTTGCCCATCCTGTACCCCAGATTGTTGAAGCAGGGCATGTCTGATTTCTAGTGTGCACAGCTTGATTTTACTCCCATGAAAGCTCAGATATGATAAAAAAGGGAAAGCCTGTGCACTTCAATCTTAATTTCTAATGCGATTAGGTCACAGATAAGACATACGCCCATTTCAGGAACTGAGAGGCACACCTGAGATCCCACCTGAGTACACAGGACTAATAAATTGGTTAACAGATTGATCAGATTTATTTCTTCATTGACATATGTATTTCTTTTTTTCAGCGTTTGTCATAAGCATACAAGCCAAGGATACAGGCATTTTGAAGTCACAGTTTGCAACAAAGTTAAAAGCAAATAAAAAAAAAATTAAATGCCAGAAACTAAAATTTTATTGCTCATCCTGACATTTAACTTTTAAATTTATGTAGTTAACCACAATTTTTATTTTTTTTTGCTATTAATCTTGGCCATTTTTTTTCATTTAAAAAATGGAACATATGGTTTGACACATGTGGTTATTCCTATGTTAATAAAATTAGCGCCCATTCATTGCAAGTGAAAAGTGAAAGGGAAAAGAAACCTGTGTAATGGTGAGGGTGTTTAAGGGAAGTTTTCTTTTTGCCCTAGTAACTACTAGTCTATCATATGTCAGTTACTTCTACTTATATACACTCAAGGAAAAGTGCAGCACTTCATAATTAAAGCATATGTTCCAATGTTACTATATGCAAAATATTTTCTTGAGTGACTCAATCCAGCTGGGAAAAATACGTCTTTGTATGCTGAATTACAAAATAATCAGCCGAAGATTTTTCAGTCCTACTGACAGAAGTAGCTGTTGATAATATATCAGGATATATCATGATATATCAGGATATATCATGACCAGAATTATTTCAAATTATTCTTCCACAAAAAATGTAATTTTCATAATTTTGTAAATAGATATGTTTTGAATTTTTTTTCAGTTAAACATATTTCAAAAACTGAAGGCTTCAGGTGTAGGTCTAAAATTAACTAAAAGTCATAAAAATTGAATTAAAAGTTTCAATATGATCAAAATGTGCTGATTTTATGGACCTGGACATTATTGGGTTTTAACTTGCTTTGGAGGACTTTTAAAAATGTTTCTTGTTTGATTTGAAACAAGAAAAGACATAAAACCATTGAAAATTTTGTGAAATGGAAAATCTTGTTCTTGCCCAGTCTGCTCCAATTCCTGTTCATCTGAATCCTCTTGGTTTTCCAAATGCAAATTAATTAAGTTTCTTTGTCCCATAAGTGTCTTCAATGACTTCATATTTTTCTTCAGAATATTTTTAATGTCTTCAACAGCCATCCAGCTAGCTTTGGGTTTTATTGAGACTTGCAGCCTCTTCAGAAGTTGCACAAGTGAAGCAGTCTCTGTTTGCCAGATGGGGTTATAGTACTAGGAAAAAGAAAAAGCAGAATAAGAGGCAATCTGAGTCCCACCCACTTTATGTACAGTCTCTAGTACTGAAACCACTTCACCTCGTGGTGATGAGGCAAAGGAGAAAATAAATACCTCGCTGCATTGCCCTATTTGTAAGAGGATTGCAATGATGTTTAGGAAGAGGAGAGAGAAAAAGTATTTCACGAGAGAAAGAAAAACAACAATTAAAAGGAAAGGAGGAAAGGATGGAAAATGGAGAAAGAATACAATGTAAAAGAGAAAAGGTTTATGCTAATGTAGCTGCCATGAAAAAATTCATGGTTTAAGGTCATAATAGTATATATACATGCCATAGTTTAGAAATATCATTCCCTAATTTAATGCTCCCATTAAAAGGAAAACTGTGAGTTTCCCTTTGCCCCCAGCCCCTCCATTGAGACAAAAAAGGCAGAGGCCCCAAGCTGAGATACAAACAATTTACTGAAAACAGCAATGAGATAAGAAAACAGAAAGAGCAATAATGATAACAATAAAAGTGCCAAAAACCGGTGATTTACTTCTAACCAATACTCATCAATGGTGCCACCTGATCCATGAGACAAAGAACAAAATACTAGGGCACTCTCCCTGCACCACCCTTTTCTTCCTGATGGTTATCCACTCCTGCCACCCTTCTTGGAAGTGAGAATCCCTTACTTCTGTCACCTGTAGTGACACATAGAACAAAAACTAGACATATTCACATGGCTCCAGGCTCCATGCCCTCAGCTACTGCAAAAACCTGTACAAGTCTGATTACTTTAATGTGAACAAAAATAAACAGCTATCTTTAAACTCTGACTTGAAACTGCACTCACAACTGGTTATTCTTTACTCAGTAAAAATGCTGTGTCATGTTGAATCCTAGGATCATTGTTTATGAGTAAACTGAACACCCTTGACCACGGAGATTTACTGAAGTGTGGAAATATCAACACTATATCATTCAGTAGATGAAGTGTGAAAAATACAGCAGATACTATGACATTTTATGTTTCTAAAGAAAAAACTTGTCTAAAACAAAACCTATTTTAATAGAATTTTTAAATCTGTGTAATTAAAAACTTTCTGGTTTATTATAATATTTTTTATTGTACAGCCTGTTCAGTTTTTGAACAAATCCCCAAGTAATATTTAGTGTAATTTGGGGTTTTTATAACAGATTGAAATGTACAGACCTTAGTAAATTTACTTAAAAATATGGACATTTTTAATGGAAAGTAGGAAATGGAGTGTGGGATTATTGTTGGTAATTTAGGGTGCTATTCTTTACGTGGGTAGAAACTTTTTGTAGAATGAGAGAAAGCCCCAAAGCTAGTGGTGCAGCATGTTGTTAAAAATGTGGGTTTGCTTGCCTTATTTACATTAGGTAGGTTTTTCTCTCTGCTAAATGAGAAACAGATGAAATAATTTTCAATGTTTACTATGGCAAGAAGAGCAGAAATTAGACCTGTTGGATTTTCTACTGCGTGCCCATCAATCCAATGGCGCCATTCCTGAGCAGATGTTATTAGCCAAGGAAGGTTTCGTAATGTTTGTGTCTACAGTTTGTACCCTGAGGTTTACCACATAGTGTGGTGTCATCCTTTACAGACTGAACTGTGCTGAAGTGACAAGAAGGCATTCATGACTACGCATTTTCAGAAGAGAGACTTAGAGAGAGTAACTTATTTAGCTGGGTTTTTTTTCTGTTCTTCAGCTGTCTAGGAATAAATGAAGGTTTTTTCCTAAAGCATTATAAATTTGAATGTCTCCGTAATCCATTGAATTTCTATTTTCATGAGGACATGAAAATAGAAGTTACAAAAGAAAAGTACTTTGAAAGTAGAGAAAATCCTGTAGTCAGTCATCATCACAAGAAAATCTAAATCAAATTACTGAAGTACTTACAGGACAATCCAATCAGGAATACTATTACCTGGCATTTCAGAAGAAGTCAGTAACAAACAAACCTAAAGGAATTGTGAATAGAAAAAAGCAGGAGATATTTGGCATGATTCCTTTCATGTACAAAGCGCAGTTTGTCTTGCAAACATCTGTGCTGACAGGCAATATGAATTATACTTACTTTTATTTGCTTATATTTAGCTGCCTTCCTTAGAACTGCTGCTTACACATATTAATATATTAATATATTAAATACATTTTATCATATTTACTTTTTTTTTTGGAAGGTTACCACCAACAAAATTCCAGCTAAAGATTATTGCATCTTTGTAGTCTTCTTTAGCCCTTACCTTTCTTTTCCAAATCCCCAATATTTTATTTCCAATATTTTTAGTGATTTATGTATTTAGAAATATATATTTGTTCTTAGGAAAAGAACAGTAACAAAAGGACAAAATTCCGTGGATGGAAATGAAAGTTAAACTTTCATGCATTCTCTATAGCTTAAATTGTATAATGCACTGAGTATGTTCAGATCATAAGGCAAATTTTTTATGACTTTTTGGTTATATATCAGATACTTCATGATAGTACAAATGACTGCCCTCTGCCACCTACAATTTTTTTTTTTTAAGACCTAGTAGACCACAGTGCACATTCTAGACCTTCTGCAGGGAATTGAAATCTTAATTTTACAACAGGTGATCTTAGAACTGCCTGAATCAAATACAAATGCTATAGCACAGAAAAAGCAAAAGACATATAAATCACTGAGAATGAAGCAGAGGGCAAGCCAGTTATTCCAGGAACAGGAACCCACAGAGCAGAGTAAGAAAGAATTTACAAATTTAAACCAACCCAAGATTCAAAAGCTAATTCTTCAGGAGACTGGAAAAAATCAGAGAGCTGCTTGACATTGAAGGTTTCAGTATGCTCATGATGACTGTAAAGCTTTTAGAATACTTGGCAGACTCAGAAAAAAAAAAAAAAAAAAAAAAAAAAGACAGCAAAAGCAATAAGTTTTTTTAAGTCCAGATAAGCATTCATTCGTTATTGCTTGAGTGGGTACGTAATTTTTTGGAATTTTTCTAGAGGGTAATTTTGAATTTTCTCTTACACAGGTGTTATAGTTATTTAGTACATCTTAACTTAAAAGAGTGCTTTTGATTCTTCTTACTAATATACTACCTAATTAACAAAACCTTTGTTTTCTGATCAGTCCCTCAGAATTAAATCTGGTTTTACATGCCAGATCCATAAACAAATCAATGATCTCTTATGACACCGTGAATGTATTTTCAAAATTAAATAGAAACAATTAAAGCAGAGTATCAGCTTATATTATTTGATCCATTTTTTAATGTTTCCTTTCCAATTTGTTCACATCAGTCTTTACTCACCTTCATGTTAGGCCCAATTACTCACTTATCTGTACACTTTTTTAAAATTTCTGGTTCCTTCTCTGGTTGGTGTTTCCTCAACTCAGTTAATTGATCGCCTTCCCATAGCTGCCTCACATACTGCTGCTCTCTTAAATCACAGGCAATTAACTTTCACAAAATTTGCAAACTTTCCACTTTCTCTGTGATCTGTACTTCTCCTTTACAGCTCTTGTGTCATTTCCATTGATGCTGTGGGATGTTTAGGGAATATTATATTCCACTGTAATTTATGTAATTTACAGAGTGTGAAGCAGAACAAAGGTACATTTTTGGCTGAATTATGAAAAATCCCTGATATAAAAAATATAGAACAAAAGGATGTAAAGAGAAAGAAATAGAAAGTTTTCCTCAAATGCTCTCATATTGGGTAAAACATCACATAACTAAGCTATCATTAATAAAGAAGCAGTTTCATTTGAAAGTTTCACAATACTGTAAGACAATTTATTATATCCAATTGCAAGTAGTTGAGTCATGACCATTTCAAATGCTACACAAAAATAAATATTACTCTAATAAGTTTCTTTTGTTATGATTGTCTATAAAGATATTATATTTTTTTCTTTGGCTACTCAAAAACATACAAGACTGTCTGCAATAGGTCTGAAATTACTGTCACTACAGTAATTAGTTATTTTATTTATATTAGTTATTAGTAATTAGTAATTAATTAAGCAATTACAGTGACTATCTACTGTCGTAAAATTGTTCAGTAACAGAAGAGGCCAGACAAATCTCAACTTTCCTTAATATTCCATATAGAATACTACAAAATATATGAAATAGCATCTTCTAAAGGAAAATGTTTTATCCTGCAATGTAGGTTGGGATGTATTGCACTTCACAATGAATAAAAACCAAAGCTTTTGGTAAATCTTTAATGTGCTAAGAAGTAAAGGTCATCTAAAAAAATATAATTAACTTTTAATCTTTTAGGAAGAATTTGTGCTTTTTGGGGTGAAAATGCAGTGTTCACTACTAGTGAAAGAAATTTATTTTGATAAAATATTTAGCAAAAAAATCCAATGACTAGAAAAAGCAACATTTTTTTTTTAATATTTAATGTTAAGAGGCTCTTGACCAATACAAAGGTAGAACTTTTAATGACATTTAACATTTCAAAACATTTCACCCTCTAGAAAAGGAATGTAAAATGTAATACCAAAGAGTAACTGGAGGCTTCCTTCTATGGCATTTCATATTAAAACAGTTCTGGGACTGAAAAATAGCTTAGAAAATACCTTTAAAGCTTAAACAGTATGTAAGAAACTATGCAGTCCCTATCTCTTCACACCTCTATCTCTGCCTGAATGAACATTTTCCTGATGGCAATCACCACCATAGTGTTCCTCTGTTCCTTCATTTACCCCAGAGTCATTGCTCAGTGTCCCCTTCTCACTGCTAACGCTTACCAGCACTCAGTATTTCAGGGAGACAGCAGTTTTTAGAGATTATTCTTGATAAAAGTGCTCCTTTAATGAGATTTTCTTTTAGCTCAGGAAAGACATTAACAGAGCAGGTCACAGGTTCTGTCTATGAATGCTTGGACGTCAGATCTTTGTGGCACACAGTCAATCACATTCAGCAGTGAAACAGGAGTGTAACTTTTTAAGTGCTTCTACATGTGACATTCCGGGCATTCATCCTTTAATTTTTTATAACTTAATATCCCATCCCACTTTTGTCAAACTTTAATTATTTCTTAACATTTGAATTTTAAGCTTTTATCCAAAAGAGAAAGTGTCACCTTTTAACTGTCCAAGGCATTAATACAATCTGAACTTATCACGACTATCCAAACACTTCTCATATAACCTATTCTGATTAATATTTTTTTCCCCTGAATCCATCATAGTCTGCTGACTAAGGCTTCTGTAACTCAGTGGACTCTTTTTCAAGACCCAATATGGTCTTCTGCAAAACTAGAAGAAAAACACATATAATTTCATTTCTGGCTGGCCCAAACCTTGAGCAACATGAAATTAATTACCCTTGCTTTGAGCAAGTGGTAGGACCAGACAACTTCTAAAGGTCCCTTCCAACCTGAATGAATTCATAGGCTATTTGCCTATATGTTCTCTATGGCATGTCTATAAATAATGTACCATGTTTCAAGCACAGAAGAAAAATAGTTAAGCCACTGATGGACAAAATTGTTACATAAAATTATAATTCCTTCATAGATTAAATTTGTCTGAGAAACCCATCAGCAGCCAGAAATGAAAGACATAAGAAAAAGAAACTTTGTTCCAGTCACCCAGCATCTGGTTTTAACTGCTGCTAATTTCATGGCTAACAACAAAGAGATGTACTTTAAAAATAGTTTTGTGACAAAACAATTTTTAACCACAGGGTTTGGAGAACTGGACAAAATGGATCAATGAGTTTTGGAATATATTTTGCTAGTCCAGCTAGGGATAAATCTCACCCCTTTCACAGTCAAAATTCATCAGGTTGTGCTGAAGGCTAGTAACATAGATGACTTAATAGAAGAAAGAGTTAATAGGACAGTATGTATCTAAGACAGATGCACTGTTAGACTGCATCTAGCTCAAGGTAAATATTCTGTGAAATATGTCACCAAGAAGGTGTTGTAAAAGTCAGATGTTAGGTTTAAAGATTGCATTTTATACAGAGGCATCCAGGATTTTATATTTTGGGTGGGCAGGGATTTGTCTCCAAAGAGAGGCAGGAAGATGTAGCAAGATAGAAATAGACTTTTACTCTCTTACACTTGGCTGCACACATTTTTTGTTAGAACACTAATTTTTTCAATTGTTTCCATAAACACCCATTAAAACTGGAGCCCAGCTCCATTTTTTTTTTAATATTATCTTTATGTTTTCTTCTGAATTTTCAGGGATATAATATTTTAACTGCAAACTCCTCTGACAACACTAGTTCTATAAGTTACTCCTGCTCTGTACCTAATACAGGGTTAAAACAGTGAAGAAAACTTTGAATTTTTGAAAACTTTAACTGCCTGCAGATCTTGGCTAAAAGTGCTGAAAAATTCCAAAGGCTCACCACCAGCAGAGAATACATCTTGCCAGAACAAGATTTTAAATCCTGAGATAATTTGATCTAATGATTCCATGTGCAATGAAAAAGATTACAATCGGATATAGGGTTTCCCTTCTTCAGAGAAACCCAAAATGCAGGGCTTTAAAGACTCACCTACCTTATATCATTGCTCATTTGTTTGTTTAAAGTTGGATTAGTCAGCACCTATACTTTTGTCATTTTCCAATACCAGGCATTTGGTTTACTTTTTATGGGCTTAGATAGATACTTTCCTTGGGAAAATGTTTCCCCAGGTACTAATTAGAAGATCTGTGAGCAGATAGTTTTTGCTGCTTATTTATAAAGAGTATTTCTTCCTGTAAAACTGTATTTCTTTTGCTTTCACTCTGATGAGTGCACTTTTTTTCTGCATAGCTACATGATTTGCCTGTTAATTTCACTGCTTATAACATTTTTGGGCCATCTCCTTGTTCAATGATATTCAGTGGAGAAGGGAGTATGCTCATCTTACTGGAATCTCAAGCTCTATGCTTCTACCTACCTTAGTCTTCTGACAATGAACACACAAAGCATATGATTCTAAACAACAGTGTTGCAATTTGGCACCTACTGACCTCTGTGGTAAAAATTGTTTCATCTAGATGAGAATGTAAGAGTTCTTTAAACAAGTTATTATTTTTCTGACCGCTTTTGTCAAGTAATTTAACTTTTTTACTAAAACCTGTATATACCACTTGTGTTGAATAGTCCTCTCTTCTTACCTATCACCCACTTCATTTTGGCACTTGTTTTTTGAGTGAGTGACTTCTTTTCTTGATATATAGAGTTTCATCCAGTGGTTTTCTGTTGAAGTATTCTGGGAGAGAAGGCATGTCAGAGTCTGCCCAAAAATGTGATTTTGCAATCTGTGTCTCTGACTTTCAGGCAGAGACTTCCACAAAAACATCTCTCTGTGTGTCAGAAAAAAGCTGTCTCTAAAAGTCACAAGACAATACAAGAATTTAATTTTATCTTTAGTTTTGCTCAAACAGAACCCGAAGGCATTTCCAGTCACAAATTCAGCAAGATGAAAGCAACACAAAAAGCAAAACAGACTGCAGACAGTCAACATCTCACCACCTTTTTTTTCACCCAACTTCTTAACACCAAGGAAAGGGACTAGATATCAGTATCCATCAACACGTATCAGAGCCAGGATTTTTTTCCCATAAGCATGTTTTTAATTTTTTGCTGATATTGCATTATCATTGTCAACCTGTCCAACAAATCCAGGGTATAGCTGAACAATCCCCATTTTGTTCTGGTTGGGTCACCCAGGAGTTAATGGTTAATTTCTTCCCTTTTCCATAATTTTTACCACTAGTTAATCTGCTGTGTGTTTCTTGGTACAGGGGGATTTAACAGTAATGTGTTGCAACATAAACCTGTAATTACCATGAATATTTCCCAACAGAAATGTGTCATCAGTCTGATGCAGCCTTTTAAGTCCCATCACACAACAACTTCTTCCTTTGTAAGGAAGTAAATTATGATGAATTTGAAATGTCATTTTATGTCTATTTTTCCGCTGATTTAACAGTTTCATAGGAAACAGATTTTCAGATACGTTTTCCCAGGAGCCAAAAGGTATTTTAAGAAAATGTAACTGCGGTGAAGGACCATGAAGTTCATCTTGTTTTATTCTCCTAACCTCATTGTTACAGTTCTTAAGGCCAGAAGAATGATATCATCTGCACAACACAGAAAACGTATTTTAACTTAATTCTGAGTTCAGGCATTCTCTCCGAAAACAGATGGACTTTGTGAGATGCCCTCACAAAGGAAATCAAGAACGAAGTATGAGAATGATTACAGGAATTATATAAGAACTCAGGATATCTTATCATCACAATTATAAACCGAAACTCAAAGCTAGAAATTAATGTATCCTATCCTTGAAAGTTATGCTTTCTATTCTGAAATTCTAAAATTATCCTTCTTTGGTATTCTCAGAGTACAGTTTTCCTTAATCATCAAACTTAGTAGTGAAAAAATAAGCATAAAAAAGTATTTCCCCAAACTACTGAAGTAGATTAACTGTCCACTAGGGATGCTGTGATTTGAAACTTATGACATGTTTACACAATTTTTCTTAAAGACAATAAGTGGTATATAATTAATTGGAAACTTATTCAAAAGTATGAGGGGTAAAAAACAAACAAACAAATTGCTGTGTGAAAAATGGACAGAAGTAAAAAAACTAAATTTCTGCCTCAGTTCCAGTCAAAAGCACATATTTTGTTCAGACAAAAACACTTCAACATTCTTTGTACTTTTTTGAGAGCTGTTTGGAATGCAATTGAGACAGAATATGTTGGGAACCACTGTGAAGTATTGCTTATCTTCTTTAATGGAAAATAGGAATTAGCCTCAATTTTCACCCCTTCATTCCATCCAAGAAGGCAGGTTATGATGACTGATGTACATCAGCTATTCTTTGGTTACATTCTTCAAATCTTTGCAAAAACGACTGAAAGCAGCATATATATTTATTTTTTTTATGTCATTGAATTCTGATGACACACAATTTGATGCAACCACAAGCTTTTGTTCTCAAATAAATATCCTCATAGTATAGCAAATTAGGAGATCCCTGACTTTATAGATAGGGGTATTATTTACTTACCATCAAATATTTTGTCTCTATCAAACGGTTTCAAGCTAATCATTTCAGTCCTATGAATTCTGGAAAAATTAGTAAACTCCTTCTTAATTTTTTTGCTTTTTGGAATATATAATTTTTTAAATTTATCAATATCTTTATTTTAATCTTTATCAATATTAAATTGATATTGAAATATCAATTTCAATCTTTATCAATATTAAAAAAAATCACACTGGTTTTCAGTTATTTATGAGATAGCTTTGTATCTGCTCCCTACAAAACACCTTTCTCTTTTCTGAAAACAAAATTCATGCTGATTGCTATTGCAGAGAACATAATTAGAGAACTGTCCACAAGTTCAAAAAGCAACTCACGTTATATTCCATTTTAGATAATATTACTTCAGTGCTGATAACATGAACACAGTAATTTGAAATCTGACCACAAATGTTCTGAGCTGATGCATTCTGTTCAGCAATTTATGAAACTAAGCTATGTGGTAGGACATTAATTACATATATATGTGTCTTTTAAGATCATCTTTCTACCATAAATAGGAGAATCTAAATAGTGTATTTACAACTGTTTGTTATTAGAACATTTTGGTTTTACCATTCAGCTGCTGTGGCAACCCAAGAAGTTGACAGAAGTTTCAGTTAGTGTGTACTACACATTTTGGATAGAACTAGTCAAAAGAATTCGTTATTGTTTATGTTACTGAACAGCTAGAAAGCTCAGATCTTGGGTAAGGATCCTACAGTATTAGATACAATGAGGAGAGGAGAGGAGAGTTAGAGGACAGTTCAAGGAGAGGAGAGGAGAGTTCAAGGAGAGGAGAGGAGAGTTCGAGGAGAGGAGAGTTTGAGGAGCGTAGAGTTCGAGGAGAGGAGAGGAGAGTTCGAGGAGAGGAGAGTTCGAGGAGAGTTCGAGGAGAGGAGAG
>CM031879.1:38951535-38972342 GCA_018697195.1 Certhia americana
AGAGAGGAGAGCGATGAGAGGAGAGGTGATAGGATAGAGAGAGAGGATTAAATTTATTCTATTCTGTATATATAAAGTATCGTCAACTGGAATTTTACCAGCAAAGATATGCATGTTTCATTAAAATCTAATATGTATTTTGTGACTTAAACTTTCTAGAACATTATCCTTTAAAATGTAAACATGCAAAAATAGCTCTATCAAACAAGGATGTCTGCAACTTTGACTCCACTAGGATTAAGATAATCTAATATGCAATCACATCATGTGCAGAGAGACATAACCGAAAAGTTACTGTATTTATATTTTTCTCTTTTAATTTGCTTAAAACATATTTTACAATGATACCTACATTTTGTACTGTGATGTTTCTTCCTTTCTAATCTCACTCTGGGGTCTTTTGAAATATTTATATTTTCCCCTTCACGCTACAACCCATAACTTGGTAGTGAACTACCTGGTCTCCTAACTCTCCCGTGACTCTTTCACGAGCTTGAAAACTAGAGCCTAGACAAAGGCATCTAGGTTTGGGTGGTCTGGCGCATTTTTCAGACTGTCTTTCATCACTCTGGATGTGCCATATGCGGACAGTAAATGATGAGTAACGTACAAGCATTTCCAGCTATCTTCTCTCATCTGTGGTTAGCCAGCTGCTGTCCTTTCTAGTTATGATCAGCTCCCAGCCCACTATTCTATGTTTTCACATAGTGTAGATTCCCTGAAGTCTAGATCTCTTATCTTCCCCCTAACATCTTCCTACTGCCACGCGCTGTTTTCTAGCTTATCACTTTCCAATCAAACTATCCTTGCACCCATTCCCATCTGTTTGTTTCGGTTACAAAATTTGGTATTTGAGAAGTTTGGAGGAAGCCTCACAACTCCTGCTTATTGAGCAATCTCCCTCCCAACTTCGAAAACATTGGCTCAGGTTCCGGCCAATTCAGATCCTCTCAGAGGTGTTAGGCGTGTTCTACATGAGGGATGTGTTGAAATGCAGACTTTTGAAAAGAAGGATAAAGATGAAGAAACGTTCCATCTCTTTTTAAGAGTCAGTGTTTAAAATGTATCCATATTTATGGAACATAGATGGTTTTTGGAGCAGGATTTGTTACCATAATTCCAGATCTGAAATTGTGTTGTTCTTTTATTACTTGTGTCGCACATTCAACAGTGACACTTATGACTGGTTAAATTGATTTATATTGTTTTGGAGCATAGTATAGAAGGTAAGGAGAAGGCAGAGCCAATGTACTAACACATCAAATCTTCAGTGAACCGTCCTTGCTCCTTGCACTTAATACATCATTGCTGAAAGGCCTGCCTGCATAAGAACATGCTTCACTGTTCCACTAGCATTATTTTTAGAACTGCTGCCTTCCTAACTTATTGGGGAAGATTTCTTTGGCGAAATGATATACAACCTCATATCATCCTCGGGGGGGTGATTTTTGCATCTCCGTTGGTGGGCCATCACTACTGGTGTTCCCCCAGAGATTCAACTTTTGCCCAGCTGTGTAATATCTTTTTGATGACATAGATGAGGGGATTGAGTCTACCATCATGAATTTGCAGACGCACCAAGTTGTGTGTGTGTGTGTTAATCTGCTGGAGGGTATGAGACTCTTCATAAGCCGTGGACAGGCTGGATCCAAGGCTGAATCCTGTGATAAGAGGTTTCATCCAAGACAGTTGCTGTGCCCTGTAACTGGGCCACAATAACCACCATGCAGGCAACTACAGGCTGAGACAGAGTGGCTGGACACCATGGAGGCAGAAAGGCCTGTGGGTAATCTGGGATGATCAGCTGAACATGAGCCGCTGTGATCCAGGGGGCCAAGAAGCCAAATGCATCCTGGCCTGCATCCAAAATCCTGTTGTCCAGCCGACCATGGCAGGATTTTGTTCCCTGGTACTCAGCAGTTCTGGTTAGGCTGCACCTTGAGCTGCTGCGTCCCGTGGCTAGGGCCCTTTTAAACGAGATGTTGAAGATGCCTCCAGTGTTAGGACACTGGTCCAGAGAGGGCAACAAGGCTGGTGAGGGTGTGGAACATCAGTCCAGTGAAGAGTGGCTGAAGGAGCTGGGGTTGTTTAGCCTGGAGAAGAGGCTCAGGGGAGACCCTATCACTCTCTACATCTCCCTGAAGGGAGGCTGTAGCCAGGTGGGGTCGGTTTCTTCTCCCAGGCAACCAGGTATAAGACAAGAGCACACAGTCTAAAGCTCCACCAGCGGAGTTTTAGATTGGACATTAGCAAGAAGTTCTTCATGGAAAGGGAGATTAGACACTGGAATGGGCTGCCCAGGGAGATGGCAGAGTCACTGTCCCTGAAGGAATTTAAGAAAAGCCTGGATGTGGAATTCAGTGCCATGGTCTAGTTGACAAGGTGGTGTTGGACTTGATGATCTCAAAGTTTGTTTCCAAATGAGTTGATTCTGTGATTCTTTTGGATTCAATCACTGTCTTCATCCTCTTTATGGCCTCTAGCATATTCTGATGGCCTCTGTAACTAAAATGAGATGGATTTTTTTTTATTTTTGCAACTTCCTTTTTTCAGTTCTAGTAAGTCAATATCTTCTTACGGTCATTAAACTTTGTTTCCATTACTGCTGATAGATTTTTTAAACATTTATTTGCTGCATGCTACTCTTGGGAGTAATTTTCTGTAAACATTCATAAAATTCAAAATACATTAAAAAATGTAAACATTCATAAAAACCCAATTTCTCCTTAAAAATTCTTTTTAAAAACCCTTCCCTTTTAGGAATAGAAGATATCTGAAAATGATTAGCTCAGTCTAAGTTCATGCTTCCCATACTTGGACATTGGCCAGGAGAGGCAACACTTCCTTATTGTTTCCCTGCTTTCTTTTTATATCTGGCAATGTGTCTTGTCACCTTCCAAGACTGTACACACACACACGCACAGACACACACACACACACACACATACTCAAATTACAATCACTATAGTGTTAGAGAACTTATTTACTCTGTTTTCAGAAGACTTTGCCATGAGCCATGGACTCTACCATGGGCCTTCATTCATCTCCAGGAATTGCAACAATCAGGTCAAAAGAATCTCTTTTCAGTGCTTTTCTATTAGACCCTATTGTAAGACCCTATTGTATGTGAGAGGCAAAACTAGACTATCCCTTAAGGGTCCCATCAAAAATATGATTATTAAGTAATAACACTAATTACATTATCTCATTCTAAAGAATGGCATTGCTATAGTGTACTTCTAGTAATCATTGCCTTGAAAGCCTTTTTTATTTTTCCTTAAGCTTAAAAACAAGTTTTGATTGCTAGACAGATCTGTGATATACAATTTTTTTTAAAATAAATAACATTCTGAAACCATTTTGAAATTCTTTATGATGCTTCTTGGCTCAAACTATACACTGATTTGTGGCAAAGACATAGAATCTTATGATGTAGTTCTTAGGGTGAAGCATGTTCTTCTGAGAGGAGTCAGGCTTGGTTTTGCCTCTGTAGAGAAATTGGATATATTATATACAGGTTTACTCCAGGATCCCATTTGACTTGCAAGGTTTTATACATCTTATACCACCTAGTAGAAAGACAAAATGAGACTTAGAGATTCTGCATGAGCTATGTACAATTACATATAAATCTATATTTATATCTAAGGATTTTCTTCCTGGAATACTGAAAATCTAGAGGGGATAAAACCCTGAAAATCTGAAGCACAACATAACCTGTATACATATCTTATGGTAACAGGGTAAGGAAGCATGGAGTGAAGAATATTTAACTAATTACAAGATGATAAATTGTACATGCTCATTTGAGGATGGATGTTTTAATTTAGACACAAAAGTGATTATGTTCATATCCTTTGTGACAGACCAATATTTAATTTTTTGCAACATATTTATCCTGTTCCTTTATCCTAGATTACCCTTTGCCCCATAGTATGAATTTGAAGCTTTAGTAGAAATGTTATTGAAATTTAATTATCTAGAGAAAACAGATATGCCTACAAGAGGGAAAGTTTGTTTTAAAGACAAGTAAGAATGTTAAAGTTTATCTCAGGTGAACATCATTATTGATTTTTCTTTCCCAACAAAATTGAATTTCCTCATGAATGTAAGAGATTTTCTCACTTACACTAAATTGTAAAACACAGCATAAGTTGAACATCTTTAATCCAGATGTCACATATCAAAATCTGAAAGGTTTTTCTGTGACAAAATTAGGACACACAGTGGGAATCACCTCACTGTCATAAATCTAAGTTGAAATACTAAAAATATATAATTGTGTCATCAGTTATATAAAATATAGGAGTTTATGTTGACTTTCTAGTTTTTGTTCAGGACCTGAGAATATGACATCAAAGGTTGGATTTTCAAGCTTAAGAACATTTTTGTTTCAATTGTCTTCTACCAGTAGGTGTCTTGCAATTCAAAAAGCTATACCAGGACCCTTGTGCTTTGATCATAAATACTTTGGCATAGAAATGGAGCAAAAGTAGCATGTGCTTTGATTAGAATATGTTCCAAGAAGAGAAATATTTTAAAAGCTCAAATTCTGAAAGTATAATTTTGTCATAAGCTCTTGTATGGAAAAAATCTAATAATTTAAAAAAAGGGATCTTGGAACATAGCATGCTTTCACACTGGTCACAAGGAAAAGGGCTCAAATTAGTTACAAAGATTTACTAGGCAAATGGAATACCTACACAGTATGGTGAAAACTACACACAGATAGCAAACAACCCTTAAGTGAGCCAGCTCATGTGTTAGATATGTACTCTTCACCAAGGCAAAAGTACTGGACTGTGTGGAGATGTGTTGTTCCAGACATTAGCTGATTTCAGAAGTTAAGACTTCTCAGATGCAAGGGAAGATGTTGCTGAGCTTAAAACTGGTTGGAAACCCAGTGAAATATTTTTCTGACTGAAATGTGTTTAATTTCATTTGAACAGTTCTAATGTGTGAACATTTTAGTTTTGTAAGAGAGAAAATTATGTCAGAAAAGCTAAAATTATTTTTTTGCTGATGTGAAATGTTATACTGCAAGTGCATGAACTCTACTACTTCTTGAGGTGCTTACATTCATTGATCACTCAGTAAGGTTACTCAAACATCTCTGTCTACTTCTGCCTATAGTATAACTGGTTGATATATGTGTAGTCCTGAAGTAAATTGATTTATCTAACTATATGCAAACAAATGCTCTTCACTTAGGATGAGGGTAAGGCTGTGGATGTCTATCTAGATTTCAGTAAAATGTTTGCCATTGTCTCACACAGCATTCTTCTTAAGAAACCAGATGCTCATGACTTGGATAGAAATACTCTTCACCGGGTGAAAGCTGGTTGAATGCCAGATCCAGAGTGTGGCAGTGAATGAAACTAAATCCAGTTGGTAACTGGTCACCAGTGGGGTTCCCCAGGGCTCAGGATTGGCTTGGTCCTATTTAATGACTGTAATGATGTTCTGGAGGAGAGGTTTGAGTGCATCCTCAGTAAGTTTACAGATGGCACCAGGTTAGGAGAGCCTGTTGATCTGCTGGAGGGTAAGAAGGCTCTACAAAGAGCCCTGAATATCTTGGATCAGCGGGCTGAGGACAACTGTATGAGGTTCACCAAAGCTAAATGCCAAGTCTTACACTTGAGCCACAACAACCTCAGGCAGTGCTATGGGCTCGGGTATGAGTGACTTGAGAGCTGCTCAGCAGAAAGGGGTTTGGTTGCCAGCCAGCTGAACATGAGCCAGTGCTGTCTCCAGGTAGACATGAAGGCCAGTGGCAACCTGGGCTGTATCAGGAACGGTGTGGCCAGCAGGCCCAGGGAAGTGATTATCATCATGTATTCGACACTGGTGAGGCCACACCTTAAATCCCAGTGTTCAGTCTTGGGCCACTCATTTCAGAAAAGACACTGAAGTGCTGAAGCATTTCCAGAGAAAGGCAACAAAGCTGGTGAAGATCTGGAGCACAAATCCTGTGAGGAGCAGCTGGGGTTACTTAACCTGGGGAAGAGGAGTCTCAAGACAGAACTAAGAAACTGAACTCTGCAAGTGTTCAGGAGAAGATCTGAACACGCTTGAGCAAGCATTAGAGACCAGTCTATCATTCTGTAAATGCCTTCTTTACAAAGATTCACTTAGATAATGCAGAGCCTCCAGCTTATATGGAGCACCAACATATGTCTCTGTAAATTGTAATATATGCTTAGAAAGGCATATTATTTATTGGGACATGAAATATAACAGCTCCCATTTGTACAGATTACAACTAAATTTTTTCCAACCTGCTTCATCATCATTCTAACTTTCTTACCAGGATTTATTTAAAAAATAATTTGAAAAGAGTTAAAAAAAGATTATGTGACTTCTGTAGGTCTTAGGAACTAAGGATTCTGTGTTGATCTGTACTATGTTTGACTTCAAAGCTACAACAGAGATATGCAGAACGGTAAAAAAATCTGTGTTTCATTCAACATCTTGCAGTGACCTCTTCTGGACAAGTCAGGCTTAAAAAATGGCAATGAAAGGAAATACTGACACTTTTCTGATAGTGTCCTAGCCTATGGTGATTTGTATCTCATGGTTTCTTGTAGCAATATGTAGTAGTTAGGGTTTAACAGCCTTTGACTGTTTTGCCTCATCGGTTTTTGGACCTAAATCAAATCTTCAGTTGTAGAATTTCATACAAAGTATTTGCCTTGATGTTGGATGACAACTTTTAAGGATACCTTAGCTTTTGTATTCATAATTGTTTATCCATATATAAATATGTACTTAAGTTTATTCATGATGTTCTCTTCCCTCCACTACAGGTTGCTTTAATTATAAGCCTACCTACTAATATAGTGGATCATTTATAAAATATTCTGATCCTACATTTACTCTCTATGGGCCCTTTATTATGTGCACAGAGAACAGAGCAATAGTACTCTATAACTAGGCATAGTACCTTTAGTACTTCCTCAGTTATATCAGTGTCATTCCCTGTACAGCCTACAATCTCCACAGCAAATCTGCTAATAAAAACTTTATCACTGCTGAGAACCATGGCACTTTTTTTCCTTAGCCTATTCATTCAAAGAAAGTAGTTGCTTACTAGATACAGAATGTTAATAAATCCCATCTCGTTGCATGACAATCTACTCTTATTCTGGAAAATGTTTTTTACTACTCTTGAAGGCATTATCATCAGTTGTTTGTAGAAAGCAAATGATGCATTAAGACATTGCCAGAAACAATTGTAAGGAAAGCAGGACTTAACTACTTCCATTCCTTAAATCAGCAACAAAAGTAAATAAGAAACTACAGACTTGTGTTGCTAAAAACAGCTTCTAAAAATATGGAAACTCAGAACTAGGAACATTAATTGCTATAAACTTCCCATGGAACATGTGATAGACAACAGTATGCTCTTTCTTCTTTCTTAATATCTTATTCAAATTTACCTTCCTTCAGTTCAAACTATTGCCTCTTGTACTGTCACTACATGCCTTCATAAAAAGTCTTTCTCCATCTTTCTTCTAAACCCTTTTTTATGCCGTGAAAGGTGATAATAACATCTCCCCAGAGACTTCTCTCCTCCAGGCTGAAGAGCCTTCACACTCAGCCTCTCTTGACAGGGGAAGTGCTCCTCTGACCTGGTTTAACAGGGCTGTGTCCTTCTATGCTGGGGGCCCCACAGCTGGAGCCAGCTATTCAGGTAGGGTCTCAAAAGGGAGCGCAGCAGAGGGACAGAATCACCTCCATTGTCTGTTCCTCAATTGCAGCCCAGTGTGCTCTCGGCCTTCTGGACTCCAAACACATTGCTAGCTCGTGCCCAGTGTTCTGTCCACCAGTATTCCCAAGTCCTTCTCTGCAGGACTTCTCTCAATCATTTCATTTCCCAGACTCTGATAATATTGGGAATTGCCCCAACCCAGAAGCAGGACCTTGCACTTGGCTTTGTTGAATGTCATGATGTTAAAAAGAAAGTACATCCTAGAGATGCAGGTTCAGTGAGGTACCCTGAACAAAGTGTTTGGTAATAACATTAAAAGCTTCTGTAGTAAAGCTTTTACAGGAAAATGTCACAACTGGATAATCAAAACTTTGGCTGAATGCTTCTTATGTAAATGATTTACACAAAATACTTAATGTATGCTAATAAGAGCTCTAACAAGGCTTAGATGTATCATTAAACCACCCAGGCTTGGCAGAAAGTGGTCAGCAGTTAAAAAAAATCAAACCTCTCTCAGGAAAATGAAAAGAATAGCTGCAGTTTGTAGACTTTACAGCTGATAAAAATAAAATCATTTTGTCAAATGAGATGAGCCATCAAAGGAATCTCAATTTATATTCACAACCTTAATCTAGGAAGTAATCAAGAGATAAAGATGTAAAGCATCAAGAATATATGTATTAGACATGCAACCAGGTTAAAGATGAAAAAAGATTATGAAATACTTAGAAGAGGTCCAGTCATCAGTCCCAAAATCTTGCAGCTTCTAGCCAGTTTTGTCTTCAGAATTGATGGAGATCTTTAGGCAGGTGACATTTCCTGAAATGTCTCAAGGGGGCTGTTTCAAAAATACTGCAGAGGCATCTGGTTATTGCATTTTAAAAAGCCCTGCATTTCATATTTATTTTACTTGTAATCTTTTGCCACTGGTGTTGTATCTAGGGACTTCCTAAATAAATTCTTTTCGTTTTACTATTATGTTTGTTTGATGTGATGAATCGCTGTGAATCAGCACCAGGTGATTCAGAGGCCATACCCTATACAGCTGCTGGAAATTGTAATCAAAAAAGCCGGCTTGATTAGTCCTCAGGGGGATGTTCCCATGTATACATAGATCCAAAGGGCAGATGGCTGTTAACTAGGTAATGAAGCTCAATTAAATTTTCAGCGTTGTTTTAGGGGTGCGGGAGAATCTGCCGGGGTTCTTTTTCCTAACCTTTTCTGATAAGGTGTTTTATCTTTCCCTCCTTGTTGAGGTGGGTTGGGTTGTTTCCTTTTTTTTTTTTTTTTTTAACTTGGGAGTGAGGGTGGCTCAGGAAGAATCAGAGTAATGCAAACTTCAGTGGTTTGTATAAATGATTTGACATTTATATGAAGTGGCATGCCATGACTAAGTGGGAAAAACAGGTAGGTAAAGCTGAGAGTAAGGACTCTTGGAGTGCAAAATGTAAATTTGAATATTAATCTTTTTCAGAGCACGCTCCATTGATACTGGTAGAAAAAAGTCAGACACTAATGGCTAACTTGAATGGAGCAGTTGAGATGAGGCTGCTTTGCATAAAGTCTGAATAACCTGCTTTTCCCTTGTTCACAAAACATTTGTAAGTGGTTGGAAAAAACAGTTAATATTTGCTTAAATCAGCTGAGTGAGAAGTGGCAAGACCAGGGGTCAAAGGCAAGTCCAGTGACTATTATAGAGTTTTTTGCTGTGACTGGTACAGATGGTCCTTTCTGACTCTGTCAGCTGAAGTCCAGCTGTGGCACTCCTGTGTTGCCCCTCCACTAATCTTCCAATAGATCTTTAGCCATAATGAAGTCTTTTAGCCTGATTTTGATGGGAATCCAAGGTAGACTTACAGATAGTTCCCACAGATGTTTTCTTGGATATGCTTTGTCTAGGTCTCAGAGCAAAAAGGATATAAGACTCCCCCACAACTGATTAACTCAGCACAACTAACATCTTTCTAGTTCTTTTTCTTTTTGTTGACATGACAAGAGTCACGGAAGGACGTTGTGTACTATGTTTCATCTGCTTAGATTGAAGAAATTAGTTGTAAAACCAGTCCACAAATTGTTTATTACAGTGTCCTCTTGTACCCTCTGCAACATCATTCATGTGTCTCACTTATTAATCTATGCATGGTATTATTCCTCTGGGTAAATAGTTCTTATCAAATCCAGATGTTGCACAATCTCCTTTCATAAACTTGCCAAGACATCTGATGCTAGAGCTGTGATGGCATCCATGCTCGATCCACAAACACATTAATGCCTTGCTCTCCTAATCACATAAAGAACCTTTTCAGCTCACATTCATACTAAATCAACTCCTACAAAGCAGGAGTAACTGTGAAAGCCCTGTTTTTCTTTGTTGTTGGCCTTGTTGCAGCACATCAAACACAGATGGTCTGATATTGGGGAATGACTTGCCTAGCTAGAAGTTAGGCTGGTAAGGGTGGTCTGTTGGATAGCCCTGATGCAAAGTTTCAGCACTGGGATGCCCTGTGTACCCTGGCAGTAGGTCCATTGTACACTGTGTGAAGACTGGTCAGGTACAGTGGTTTGAAGTCAGCTTAGACAGCTGTGCAAAGAGAATCTTTTTGTAGCACTGGTGTTTTACCTCCTTGAAACCAGTGACTTTAGAACACTGCTGAATTTCTTCATGGTGACTTGAATCTTAAAATGTTTTAGAATATGACTTATTTAGTTAATTCATTTAATAAATAATGGGGAGAACCCAGCTACTTTCCTCAGAATAAAGCAGATATTTATGCCCTTTTTAATAAATGTCACGGGACTGGTGAACAGCAAAAAATAGAAGTTCCTGTGAAAAATAAAATTGCTTTTTTTCTTTTTTTATGTGAAACTCTAATACAGTATTTCTGGCACAGTAGGATGCTGTTCAAAGAAGAAAATTAACAGTACTTCCTATCACTTTGTCACTCAGAAATCTATCCTTGAGTGAAAACTTATTTTTTCCAATTTCTTAGTGTAAATGAAATCCAGATCAACCAGCAAAAGAACAGGCAATACTGTTTTTCAGGAATGTAATACAGTTAGTTTCCCATCTCTGCTGGAACTCGTTTCTAAACTTCAAACTCCAGTTTTCCCATTATCCATATTTTTTTCTTCTTTAATATTTTTAATGCCTTTTCCATTGAACTCTGAGATGTTAAATTATTCACTCACTGAGAGTCTCTGGTTTATGCTTCTGTTTATATTTCTGTCCATCTAGATATACTTTTGTGGCTATGCAATATATAGAAACATAATCCAAAATTTTCAACTTAAGTTCCCATGTAATATACTGAATTTACACATGCGATTATGTGGTTTTTATTACCTTAATATAGCATCAAGAAAATGAGTGGTTTCAGGTAGAACTTTTAGTCTGGTCAATCATAGACATTTCATTTTTTAACTATTACTTCGTCCTCAAGATCTTTTGCCTCTAGTCATCCTGAAGAAAATTTTGGATGCCTTTTGGAAGGTGTTTAAATATATCTGTTATGATTTATATTTTCTGTTTAGTACACAGCTACTTCTGAAAAGTACATGAGTGAGAAGTACACAAAGCCACAGAAGGGTGAGCTTTGTACTATTTTATACCCTAACCTCACATGGATACTCTCAGAAGTAAAAGTATCATTCCTCTGTGCAATCCGTGCAATTGCACGCATTTCGACAAAGGCGGTATGGTGGCAAGGCAATCAATCTATATTTTTTACTATATTGCATGTTTTACAAAGACTTGTTATTAAATAAACTTCTGAAGTATATCTTTTAGTGTGAAAAAATATTATTTATTTACCATCTGGAGGCCTGTGAGCTCAAACCTGTGCAAGTCCTGATTCTTGAAGAAGGCTTGCCCTTATGAAATTGCTGTAAATCTGATCATACCGAAGAAAAAAAATTGCACATGTAGTGATTTATTCTCTTAATATAGAACTCACATACATTAGGAGAATAATGTAAATTTTATATAATTGTTAATAATGGTATGGGAACCAAATTTAGGCAGGTCAATAAAATGCAAATGTTTATTAAATAATATGAATAAGTAATAAAAATGTGCAAGTCTCAGGATTTCAGCTTAAACAACTGAGAAATTGTACAAGTTCAAATGTCAGTCTATTGGGTATAATTTCATTACTTGCAAACTTTTATAAACTCAGCTGCTTGCAAAAAACTAGGTTTAATTGGAAGGTAAAGATGGAGAAGGTTCCGCATAAGCATATTTTGTCCTTTCCTCTACAATTGTTAATAGGATTTTTTAATTTTTTTTTTTTTTGTCAAACCTAAAATCCCAAACACTGATGTTTTTTCTTCAGGAAACTGAAACCTAGATATTTTTGTCCATAAAATTCAGAAATTTGTGTGGGTTGGCTTAAGAGCCAGCATTCTTGCCAAAATCATGTGTTGGTCTAAAGAGTTTAAATATATGCTCTTTTTATTTAACTGAAAATTAATTTAGCAATTGGAGAAACATTGATAGAAAATATTTCTTAGCACAAATAATAAGAAAAATACTGTGTGATTTAGGCTGTCCTTCCAAAGGAGCAACCATTTATTCATCTTTCTGCTATAAAACATAGTTTTAAAAGGATTTGATGACAGTGGTGGCCAGGAAAAGTTTTCATGCTCTGCAATCCTATTCTTAAAGTAGCTTTAAACCTTTCTCCTTATTCTTCTGCAGCTGAAACACTTCAGGTAAAATATTTGTTCAAATAGAAGTGGGGAAAAAAGCGCAAGTTATTACATTGAAAATTTTGGTTGCACAAAAACAGTAATTTCATGTTTCACTTTGTTTTAAAGTAAATACTATAAGTAGATACTTTGCCTTCAAAAGCAATGAGATTTCTGAGAGTTTAGATTATGTAATTATCTGAAGCCCACAGAAGAAGCCTTAATTGGCTGAAGCCTGTACTTTGCAGCTACAAAAGAAGTAATGATTAAATTTAGTTTTTTCTTTAACAAACATTTAAAAGCCAACAGTAACTCAGTTTATAAAAGTACAAAAATTAAATCCTACAATGAAAAACAAAAAGCACCTTTCCTCTTTTGACCTTAAGTAATATTTCACTGTGTGGTCTGGACAGGTACTTCTGATCAAATTACAATAATGCGGCAGATTTCATCTCTGCTTTGTGTTGTGAATAGGGAAGGCAATTAATGTGGAATCAATTTGGGAGTCATCTTGTATAAAACAACATACTTTATTACAGGAGGCTGCAAAAGATAGCAATTCATGTAATGATTTGTTATCAACATACAGTTACCCCTCTGTCTCACGGCATGAAATCTGGATAAATCATGTTTCCATACCCAAGCAATATAACTTTAATGCATACTCTAGTCTTGAGAACACCTGTGTACCAACCTTGTCATGCCAATAAGGATTACAGATCAAAATGCTTAAATAATTCACCAGTTTTATGTCAAAGAGAGACAGATTCTGACAATACAAAACAAGCTAAAATAAACAGAATATACAGGAGAACAGGAATTTCCTGTAAAAATCATTGAGTACTCCAGATGTCATTGTGTAATTATAAGCTGAAAGAAACCAGAGATCGCTTTAGTGTCCTGTAAAATAAATTGAAATCTTTCCTTTGAACATTTTACTCAGTCCCATGCTGCACAGTGTGTATTTACCATTGCTTTGCCAGGTTCAGTTTTAAAAGCTGTACCCTTCTCAAATGGTGAGAAACTGAAATGTAAAAGGGAATATAGTACTGTATTATGTGCAGAAGAAAACCTTATTAGACTTAATAAAATCCACTCTTGAAACAGAAAATATATTTGCAAAACAAAAATATGAGATAAGACTTTTGTCTCAATCAAGAGGACTTTTCCAAAAAGTGTGAAATGTAACAGAGGACAAGGTTACATTTTTGTCTCATTTTTAACAGCTTGGAAAAAAGAGTACTAAAGCCAAAATGTTGCCTTTAATGTTATTCTCAATATTCCATCATGATTTTTATCAGTCATCTCCCTTTATAAGAAGGCCTTTTTTCTCTTTCCATGTTGGGGCCAATCTTACTACAGAGCAAAACAGATCTTCATTTCCTTTTTCATTTTAAACATAGTCAAATGGTGAGAAGAAACATAAAAGTCTGATGTGTTCCCACCCTCTCTGTACTCTTTTGTAAAATGAGAGATCAATAAAACCCTAGATCATTTCAAAGTGTTACTTACAGAAAATCTAGCTATCTTAGGTGCTGAACATAATAGGAAAATCACAAGCCGTATTTTAAAGAGCATCAGTTTTCAACTGGTTTTACAAGGACTAGGCAAAGAAGGTGAAAATAAAACAAAGTACGTAAAAAAAAATATTTGAAAGAAGATTTCTTTCAGTATGGGGAAAAAAGCTAAAACAATAAAAGCCAAGACTTTTTAATAGGTGTGGGGGAGGTACTTGTAAACAGTTAAAAAGAATCAGAAAATGAGAAATCACAGGGTGAAAAAAGTTTTAAAGGTGAAAATAATGAAATGTAAATAAATGAAACATAAATCAGAACCAGATTGGCTAGAATAAATTGAGCAGAATTTACAAGGGAAGAAAGAAATAAAAAGAAGCAGATTTATTTCAGAACTAAAGGCCCTTCAATGAAATCCAAAATGTATAAGAAAGTTGACCTAAGTGAAATGATGTGCAGTTAAAACTGGAAAAATAATTAAAAGTAAAGTGGTTGGAAATATTATTATGAGCAAAAACCTGAATACTTAAAAATTGAAAAGAACCAAAGAATAAAAATTAATACAGCTGACTGAAACATAAAACTCAAAGTAAATAAAATAAAATTTAATTCAGAGTGTGAAAATAATAAGGCACCAAAAAAGCTGCAAGAGTTAAGTTTGTTCATTTCTAAAACCTACACCAAAGGAAGAGACTTGAACTTCACTTTAAATATACAAATCAAAATGGGAAAGCATTCTTTTCCATAGGCAAACCCAAAAGCTGTCCCTTTTTATTTGCAGCACCGTTACATTTGGGTTTTTTCTTACAATTTCTCAGCATAGAAGTTGGAAACACACTAAAAACACAGATATCTTTTTTTTTTTTTTTTTTTTTTTTTTTAATTTTACTGACATTACATTGGCAAATAGATACTCTGAAACAAGCTGAGGTCATAATCCTTATTCCCTGATACCTCGTAGTAGCAGGCTTGATGTCTTCAACTCTCTCAACTGACAAGTGGCTACAATGGGACACAGAAGCTTGTTCATACAAAAGCTGACTTCTTTGCATGTATTTTTATACCAAAGAACAAAATTAATATTTTGTTGAATTAGAGGAGGAATAAGTGAGAAAAATCAAGTTTCCAAAAACTTTCCTGAAGTCCTGTGAAAGTTGGTATTAAATTTGCTTAACTGACCAGCTAGTCAGGGTCTAGTGTTGCAATGTGTTTGAATAATCTGTTCCCAGGGTTGCCCCAGCCAAATTATCTCTGGATATGTTTATGAGATTCTCTGGAATTCGTCAAGGCTGCTGAAAAAACAATAGTGCTAAACTGAGACATCTTCAAGGTTGCTGAAACAACAATCAGGCTAAATCAAGAACACAGATGCTGAGGAACTGGTGGCAAAGAATGAAAGCACTCAATAAAGGAACACCTGGACTTTGACCAATCACTTTTCCAGAGACCCTCGTGGGGCCTGAGTGAAAGGGACCAATCAACCAATTGAGCAATGTATGAAAGTGTAAACAGTAGCCTTAGAAATGTGTAATTAGGGTTGTGATGTAAGCAAGAAAAGACTTCTGTAGAATCATATTGGTTCTGTGTCAGAAGTTCCTTACTCCTGCATGCATCTTTATTTTATATAGTGCTATAGGCCACTTGAGGTAGGAACCTGTTCTTTTACTGTACTCATGGTGATTGCATATCTGGTTCCTGTAGAGAAAGAATAGACATTTAACTCATCAAAGACTTAAAGATAACCTGGTATCTAGTCATGAAAGCTCTTTCTTTTCATTCAAGCTCTCTACTAACTTCAGTTTGAAATCAGAAAAAAGTAAAAACTGCAGCATGAGTCTGGTGAAATGAGGCAGCCAGGGTATATTTCAGATATTTATGCTTATTCTGTTTTTAAAGATTTAGATTTGTTAAGTTTTTAGTCATAGTATTCCTTAGAATTTACTGCCTATATTAAGCATCTTTACAATAAAGAGTTCCATTTCTTGTTCCAGTGTAATTTTCAGGTTATAGTATATGGATCAGACCTAAGGAAAAATCAACACTTCTGGAATAAAAATACCCCATCACCTTCATTTACTTTTAAAAAGCCCCAAAATCTTTAAGAATATAGCATAAAGTTACTCTGATCCACATTTACAGAAAATGTGACAAAGAGACTTTCAAGACATAAAGTCTTATAATGAGTATTATATTTCCGAATATTGTAATAATAATGCACCATTCTCTTTTTGAAAAGAGTGCTTTATTTCAAAGTATTATGTTTGGTTACTACTGTAGAAGCAACCCCAATGGTTTTAAAGTTGCTTTTGAAACTTGAGTTGATGCCAATAACAGTGAACTCGTGTTTCTTTTGAAAACCCAGAAATGAACAAGCAGCTATTTGAAAAGAAATCCTTAAATAGGAAACATTCCGTAATCCAACATGGAACAGAGGACAGCTAGTTTCCATGCCATAGAAATATTTTCTAATTTCATATAAACAAAATGGAAATGAAACTGTTCTTTATGAGTGTATCCTTAAATGTGTAGTGGTATATTCAAGTCTGGCATTGAGCAACAAAATTAGACAAATGAATGTTGCCTGATGATTTGGCTAATGTTTTCATACTGAGACACCTTTTTTCCCATTCTCTGCAGGTCAGCTGGCACAAACACTCATGATGGAGAAAAATGGTACTGTCTCATTTTGTTGAAAAAGATAAATGTCAAGGACACCCTACACTGGGATTTCAAATCCTTCAATGATTCATAAGCTAACATAGAGGGTCATAGGCTTGTCACAGCAATAAGAGCACTGATACAGTAACAGGCTAAGAGAAAATGATCCTTACAATGAGGAAAAGGAAGGATGGACATCTGTAAGTGTAGCCAAAGCCTATAGTGCTGCAGATTCCTGGACAAAATCCTACCAATTATATTCCACAAGATGTAAGCTTAGGTGTCAGGATAATTAAAATTTGTCTTGGTTTCTTTTTGCCATCTTCTCATTATTTCAACAGTGTCAATGCAGCTGGGTTTGATGTCTTCATACAAAGATTCTCTGTTGCTAAGACCCTTCACTGAAAAAGAAAGGCAATATTTACTATGGACATTATGCAGCCTCCTCTGCCTCAAGCACAGTTTCTGAAAAATCTGTGAAAATGAACCTTTCCTAAGGAGAGGAGGAGAGGGAGAAAAAAGTAAAAAAAAAAAAATCTTTGCACTTTTGTCCATTCTTACTGTGCCAGAGAGGTTTGCAGTTTCAAAAAATTAATGAGTCTCCCAGTTAGAATGTCCTTATACCTCAACATAATTTTCAGTATAATTTCATAATTTTTAGTATAAGTTATCCATAGTGACTTAAATCATCTGTATCAAATGTTATTATGTTGTATGAAAGCTGTTTAAAGAAACACTATCCAAGTTTTATGACAAAAGGAAGTGAATTTACAGAAAGACGATAAGCTGCTCCTTGTCACAAAACCGATGCGTGATTTGGAAGTTTTGAATACAGTTATTAGTTATCTAGGGAGCATGAATAGATATAAATACAATGTGCATTTGTCACTAAGCTGAGAGGACAGTTAAAGTATGAGAATAAAGAATAAAAGGGAATCTAATTAATATGTATGTGGTTAAAGATTTTTAGTATGTTTACTGAGAGAAAACATGAAATTGTTCTTCATTAAATTTGTAGATGACACACAAAGAGAAAGAGTCTTGACACACAAAGAGAAAGAGTATTTATATTCAATTTGTTTGGCAGCAGGGGAGCTGCTGGGGTAGCTGCTGTGAGGTCAGATCAATCTTATCTACTGCAGTCTTTTCTGGTGCCACACATGGACTCTGGAGGAATCTGAGAAAAGGGCAGTAACCAAGAGAAAATGGACAAATCTTGACCTGAATATTACCAGAAAGTGAAGTATTTGTGAGGACTGTTTTGTAATTACAATGTGGTGTAGGGACAAAGGGTGTGGTGTGCATGTGTTGTCCACCAGCATCAGTGCACTCATGATATCAGTTCAAATTTGGTGAATAGTACTCTTTATCCATGTGAAGTTTGTTTAGACTGTGTGATGAATGCATATTTTAATGATATTTTTTAAGTATGTTCTTCACAGAGGGGAGGGGGGGATGTCTGTGGGGGAAGATGACCCAGTGCAGGCAGAATAAATGTAACCTGAAGGAAGCTGCAGCCTGTGGGGAACCTGCACTGGAGCAGCTCTGGAAGAGTTGCATCCCAAGGGAAAGATCCTCATTGAAGAAATCCATGAAGGGATTTCTATCCTATTCCTATCCCATGGGAAGGACTCCACAATGGAGCAGGGGAAGGGAATGAAGAGGAAGGAGTAGCAGACCTGAAGCATTATGAACTGACCACAACCCGTTTCCTCATCTCCCTGCCCCACTCAAGAGTGCAGAGGAGTCAAGAGAATCTGAGCCTGGAAAGAAGTGGGAGTGGTTAGAAGGTGTGTTTAGTTTTGGATTTGTTTCTCACTATCCTACTCTGTTTTCAATTGGAAATAAACTAAATTATTCTTCCTCAGTTTTGATCTCTTTTGCCTGTGACAGTAATTGGTGAGAGATCTCCCTCACTCTCCCCATCAGCTTTTAATCTTATATTGTTCCCCTCATCCTGCTGAGGAGCAGAAACAACAAAGTGGCTGGGTGGGCACCTGACAGCCAGCCAAGGTCAACCCACTGCAGTACCAAACAAGGAAAGGGTAGTTTCTTATCAATATCCCTTTTCTCTTCAAAGCCTGTACAGTTAAAAATAAAGTCAATAAGCTGCACAAACTGGAGGGCAATTTTTAAAAGGCAGTGACTTAAAAAAAGGTAGTGAGACAACTGGATGAAGGATAATGGATTAAAATTGCTTTCTGGTAACTGCAATTTCTGGAAACATCATGGTGAATTTCTTACGTGTAAGCAGCGCATAAGGATTGGAAGGTGCAAGTGTAGATACTGTGATTTCCTACTGCCTTTCTCTGTGTGGCACTTTCGAAATAATTTCTTGATGATGATGTCCAATTCTGATGTTTATTCAAGAGAAAAATAAAGTGATTACATTACTTTCTGTAGGTAAGTGTGGAATAAATTTCTTAAAGTACAAACATCTTTAGCAGGCAGAAATTTCACAGTATTACAGAGGCTGGAGGCTTATATAAGACAAATTCAGACTAATATTGAGAAATTCCTTTTTAACACAGAGTAGCTAGCCATTGAAATAGCTTTTCTAGTGATGCATTGAATTTTATATCATCTGCAGTCTGTAAATAAAGGGTAAAACATTTTTTCTAAAAGGTCTCTAGTTCAGAAGTTGCAGAGGTATTTGTATTTAATTATGGACATTTCATGTCTGAATTGTAACATTTTAGTCAATGGGTTCAAATGGCAAAGGAAGCAAAGAACACATGGTGCAGGATACTCATCTTTATACACACTTACCCCTATAAAACCTGGTTTAAAAGTAGGTTCACTAGCATTTCATCACATCCAGATTTTTGCTGTTTTCAGCTTTCATGATTCAAGTTACATTCTCTGAAGAAACAGTTCTAGAATAGGGTGAAGCCAGGTGCTTATCACAAACTATATTGCAAATATAGTTGCAGATCATTTGTTAAGACTATAGCCACGTACCTCCATTCAGGCTGAAAGTTTCACTGATTTTTGGCAGCATTTAGAGAACACTTGAAGACAAAGAAGAAATTGCTCCTAAATTTATCTAGCTTGGAACAAATAGCATAGCATTACCCCCTGAGCTTTTCAACAACAGGAATCTGTCTTTTTATGCATCTGTGGACAGCAGAGGAGAAAACAGTAAAAATAAGTTTTCTAATATTAAACCTGGGGCAAACTTACAATTAGGCAAATAAATGTAAGAATTGTTATGGCTGACACCACGCAAATCTTTTTTTTTGTTTTCCAGTCTGTGTATTCTATCAGAGGAACCATACACTTTTATTATATTAACAATAATGCTTTGCTCCAGAAAGTAAGAGTGATTAATGATTGATTTGCCACTGTTCTGTACTTTACCATGTGGTTCTTGCAATGCTTCAATTTAAATGCAGGCTTTATCGCCAACAGCTTTGTTCTACATCCCTCCAATATGGCTTTTGCACAGTAGGAATAGCAAGGAAAACTGCCAAAGGAAGGCCAAACTTTTCACATAGCATCTATGCACACAAGAGCTACACATCCCAAGTCTATCAGAGGTCAGAATAAGTTCATCAATATAGTTCCCTTTTCTTTTAAGGACAGTGTATCTTGTGGAAAAGCAATGTCTGAAGCTTGACATCCTGCTATGCACTTCCTCATCTGACAAATAGAAATTAGTTTTTCCCAGTTCATATAAGGGCTGTTCAGATTGGGGGTCACATACAGCAAAAATTATTTGGTATGATGTCCATTTTCCATTCTCATTTGATTCTTCCCCCTCCCCGCCCCCCGCCAGCTTTAGCAGCCTACCTGGTCTAGTCAACTGTATTCTCTCCTTTTCTAGATGGCATTCACAGGCAGCTCATTTTTCACCTCCACACTGGAACAGAGTTTTCCTGGAGTAGTTCTTCTTTCTTAGAATTGAAGATGACAGCCTAAATGTTCTTAGAGCCTTTGCTAAATGGATTTTGGATGGTCTCTTAAGAAGAGGCAAAGCTGGATACTGATCAGGATGTCTTGCTAAAATAAGATGCATGGGTGCGGCAAATTTAACCTTTTTTTCATTTTCTTCTTGACTTTAGGGAAAAGAATTGTATTAAACCACAGCAGTGTAGATTCAAATACAGGCAGAGTTTGAAGTAATTTTATTATAAGTATCCTTTGATTCTTTCTCTTCTTGTGGGGCCCACCAGTTATTTCACTCACTCACTCACTCACTCACTCACTCACTCACTCACTCACTCACTCACTCACTC
>CM031879.1:38972352-39041294 GCA_018697195.1 Certhia americana
CTCACTCACTCACTCACTCACTCACTCACTCACTCACTCACTCACTCCCTCACTCCCTCACTCCCTCACTCCCTCACTCCCTCACTCCCTCACTCCTTCACTCCCTCACTCCCTCACTCCTTCACTCCCTCACCCACTCTTAACTAAACTGGCTCTGAACTCCCATCTCTGCATCTCTTAGAAGCTAGGAATTTTAACAAGTGGAGCTGATACTTTCCTTGTGCAATAGGTGGAGTGGCAGGCACTGACATATTCCAATATTATATCCTGCTTCTAAACAATGTTTATCCTGTAAAGCACATTTACCAAGAGTAATCCTATATCATAAAATCATTTAGTATTCATGTTATATATTACCTGATTTCAACTATCTATAGATAGTAGAAATCTATATTTTTACCCTTCAAAAAAAAGTTAGAGATGTCTTCCACATGTGATTACCCAGATAGCTGGGTGTTAACTATGTGTGAGTCACTGGGGGAAAGTATATCACTACTTGTGAAATCTTAGAAGGTACACCAGGGTTCTTTTTTTGTGGTTTTATGAAATTATGATGCATTCAATTGGTTTGCTTCAAGTTATCTATTATCTGGTTCCTGTTTTACATGAGGATAAAGAGTACTTTCCAAGTACAAACCCAGACCATTTATTATATCAAATAATTCATCTCTATCCACAAAACAAACAAACAAACAAACAAACAAGCTATTTCCCTAGAAAAGTTGAAAAATATATCATGCAGTTGATTTAGGAAAATTGACTTTTGCTCATAGTAAAATGTGACTAACTGGTAATCTGGCATTTCTTTTCTAGTCATAGTAAAATATGACTAGCTGGCATTAGCTGGGAAAGATAATGAAATTTCTTTCTGGCTCATACTTGGATTGAAACAAATAGGTGCAAAGTTCTCAGGGCAGGGGTATCTTTTACCTTTGGAAATATGTCTCCATATTTTAAAAATAAATTTATTTTCTGTATATAAAGAAAAGAAATTGAAGATCTGGTGATAAACTGGCTTTTTCTGCATTTTGGGGGGGTTTCTGTAGTCCCTTGTTGCTAGACAGAATGAGACACTACAGCACCCCATGTAATTTTTTCTGCTTATTTGGCTGGCAGTGTTGTACACTTTCAGCACATGGCTGTGCTGTGCTGTGCCTTTTTGTGTCCGTGAGCTGAATGTTTCCAAAGCTCAGAAGTCTGATTCAAAGAAACTATGAAAATGCACAGGCAGCAGAAATGACAACCTACAATATCTTCTGTGGTTCATGATGGATGGGAGCCACGACTTCTGACTCCTCTTATTTTGTGTGGGTGGTCACTTGACAAGTTATCTGCAGGGATATTACTAATACACTGATACTTTTATTTGAAGTCCAAGCCTATCAGTTAGAATGAAATCATGCTGAAGAACAAACACATTTTATGAGGACAGTGAAAACTTTCTTTGAAATGAAACTTAGCCTCATGAAATCCACAGCTCTGGCAAGTGTCTCCAAGTGGATGACCTATTCATCACCAGCAGTTTCTGCAGTTGGTTGAGGAAAACTATCAACAAAACACCTCATTCCCATGAGCATCAGAACATCCCTGCTGCCAAAAATAGTCTCATTTTTATGACTGTATAACCTGCCAGCCTCTAAATATGACTATTAGCCACAACACTGTGAAGAAAAACTGCTTTGATTTTGTGAACTGAGAACTCACAGATCCCCATTACACAATAGTCTTAATAAGAAATACAGGTCTCGTACAGCCTGGATTTCTAGGAAGAGCTGTATGTACATTAGCTACAGAGGTGTTTTATTTAATGCAAAAGCCACCAAAACTTCTTGTACCAGTCTACACATGGTGGAGTGTTTCTGAAAAAGCTAAATATATCCTCCCATTACAAATAATATAGGCATTAATAAAAGGTTTCAACATCTTCAAAAGGTGAGTTGTTCTCACCCTGTTTCTTTGATTTTAAATATTTTTTTACTGGAAATAACTGGGGAAAATGTAATATTTTCTAGAAAATTTCAGTATCCAATAAGCATCTTTCTACCACAAAACATTTCTAAGCAGCTATCAACTTCACAATGATTATAAAATCCCAAATACTCCTTGTAACCTGGACATAAACCATTCTTTCTGTCTTGCAGTTCTCTGAGTGAAAGCAGTCTTGCCTGTACGTGGTGTGACTGAACTAAGAGGGCCAAATTACAATGTTGAACTTCTTGAGAAAAGCTCCAGCTGATGCTGGATGCTTTTTCAAGTTCCATTCTGTGTGGGGGTAGCATTATGTATCATGCTGTCTAACACATTCATAATTGATTACCTCATGCCTCTGTCCATAAAGCTGAAATATTATGCACAAGACTGTATTGAATGGGTTGGATGCACACTTATGACTATACTTGAAAATGAAATGTGTAGACTACCCAGAATATAGTGCTCTATACAGCCATAATGGAAGAAACATAATAGAGCATCACAGAAAACTCTCAGGCATTTGTGTCATTGAGAAGAATGGTTTTCATGAGGATTGACCAATCTATCTATCTCTGTACCATCCATATTTCTGTCTTCACTAATCTATTTCACAAGAGATATGCAGTGTTTCTCCAGATGTGTTGCACAGATTGGAATCTGTGCTCTTATCAGCAACTCTTTTGACCCAAAGCACTTTAACAGTGTACAATGAAGGACTCACAAGAAATTAAAATCTACATTTGCTTACAAATCTGTTAATTTCAGATTTTTTTGACTATTTTGTTTTGAATTCATGAGCAAATGTTTGATTGAAAGGCTAAAATTTGACCTGAATCTCATTCTGTCTTGGGAGCGGCATAATTCTATTATCCTGCAGATCAGGTAATTATTATTGTTATTACAATGATCAGATTCACAGTTGTACTATTTCACTCCCATTATAGTCATACACTGGTAGAAAAATGAACCAGTATATCAATGACTCTTGCCTCTTGCCTTTACAAAGAAAATTTCTGTCATGACCAGCCACAGCCTAACTAAAAAGGAAATTACTAATGAACTTAACTATGAAAGTGCTCAGCCAGCTTCCTTCAGAGAAAGTGCAAGCAGATATTTATGTCTCGAAGTGACCCCAGCATACGTGGCTTAAGATACAAGCAACCTCAGCAGTATGTGAGATCCCAGGCTATGAAAAATCTATGCTTTAGCTAAGTCAGATGGTGGTGATTGTGTTTTGGTGGAAAGGAAAAGTCTACTGCCAGTGGAGTTGGCTGAGTCTAATACTGACTGCAAGAGAACTAGGACTTTTCACGGCTAATCCGATATAACTTTCCTTCACTTGAGTGCACCTAGGATTCCTTATGCCTTCTTTAAAAAAACTCAGTGTAAGAATAGAATACTAATTATTAACTAATAAAAGAATACTCACTCTTCCATTTTGACTGTCTTCAACATAAAGGTGAAAAATGTATTATTATTATTAGTAGTAGTAGTAGTATTAGTAGTAGTAGTAATATTGGAATATTAAGATAACGGTGGCAACATATTCAGACTTTATGCAGAAAAATAACAGGTAGAAGAGAGATGAATTAAATGAAATCACACAAGGAATCTCTGTCAAAGTTAGGTTTAGAACTAGTATTTACTGATGCATAACTTTACTGGTACCTTAAGAAATTCTCTCCTATCCGTTACTTGTTGCATATGCAGAACAGTTTTCAAGCTTGCATTGTTCTGACATTGCTAGCGCTCAGCTGTTTGGACATTTGTGTACCCAATGTCACAGCTTCACATGTACCTTCTCTGTACAGCACTTGCTTCCAGACAATCTCATTGTCCCAAAGCACATCCATGTGCTCTATATAACTGCACGTCATCAGGAAATGTCAACATGCATTTGAATTTTTTACTTTTAAAGCAAAAATCCCCAACTAGTTTTTTTCCACCTTAAGAAAAAGTAGTAGAAGGAAAAGATAGCTAAACCCCTCAATTAAACTAGGAAACTGCCTGGTCCTTCTGTTAAAAAGGTTCAAAAAAAGTTGTAAAAAGGAAGATCTACGGTAAACACATTTCCCAAGTGTTATAGGGCTAGTCAGCTCTCCACTAGCTATGCGAAGTTGTATCAGTATCCAATGCCTCCTAATCTCACAAAATACATTTTAAAGTAAGGATACATTTCATTCTTTGTCTTCATAAGGAAAGTGTCAGCTTCTTCCTCTCCTTTCCAGTGACTGTGATCTGATCTTTGTTTCTAAATCTGTCACAAGCTTCATTTGTGTCCTTTCTAGGTTTTTTCTTCAAAAAAATGGAGATCAAACATCCTATTTCATGGGATCTTTGTGCAATTACAGATTTAAACTAAAAAAAAAAAAAATTAAAAATAAAAATGCATCATGGGTCTCACAGTACTGGTGAGGAGCTAAGAAGATCCAAATTGTTCTTGCATTCTCATAGGCTTATAACTGTTGGAGAATCAGTGTTATTGTAACATCAGCAGAGGGGGAAGTCCCGTGTATGCTGTGCACACCCTGTGCACTGCCTGTTGTTTTGAGCAGCAGTAACAGTCCATTCCCAATTGCTGACAGCATCCTGCCTCCTGTAGACTGGTACATGTCCCTTTCCAGGGATAGCGGCTGGGAAGGAGGTGTATCCCATGGAAATGGCACACAGTTCTACCTGCACAGGAAGAAACCTCCCACTTGCTGATTTGGAGATTTTTTACAAGGATGCAGCTATATTTGTTCAAGGCTAGACTGTCAACATAAACTAGGAGCAAGGTATAGTCTTAAAATCTGTCACACCACATGCTGAATTTCTGAAATATTTTGCCTGGGCAGCACTCAAAACTTTATGTCTGTAAAATGTGCTAGGAGTCAAATCTCAGATCTGACTTTGGACACATTTGCAGTCTTTAAAGAAATGGTTTGCAATAGGTAAGTAATGATATACTGTTAAATAAAATTAGCTATTCAGTATCATGACTATGATGATGAAAAATAAGCAGCACTCAATCCCACTTCAAGACAGGGAAACTTCCCAAGTTAGCTCAGCAGCAGCAAGCAAGGAGAGCTAAAAACTAAGAGTGGCAAATTGTTATATTCACTTTGAAGGCAGGATATGGCTCTAATATTTCCCTCACAATTTTTCCAGAGATTATTAACATGCTTTAATAGGAATGTGCTTTATGAATTTAATACATATTGTGAAAGTTCATGTACACATAAGATAGGGTTTTTATTGATATAGGGGATTTAAGAACTGCACCTTCTAAGCCAAAATTTAGATTATCCAGTCATACATCCTTGTCTTGGCATAATGATATATAATTGAGCAGATCTAATAATTCACTATTAATAAACAAGAGATGTCCATTCCCTATCCCACTCCAGCAATCTATTCCTTTCATGACAGCACAGCACCTCCTCCCTGCTGCCTCTATTCTTGAACTCATTTTGTCATATGATGGGCCAGTTCGCTTCACAGTAAGGACAAAAAAAAATTGAACAGGTGAAGCAGTTTTCTGGGCTAATGAAATGGATATGTCTGTGAAGGTCTGATGAATATGAAAGTGGGCAGGATTGAGAGTAGGAAGATTAAAAGAATCTCCTCCTCCCCTTCACCAAATTGCTAGATTTGTTCAGTTGCTTGTTCCCATAACACCCCATAACAGGTGCTTCAGCTAAGAATAGTTTGAAGTGTTACAGAGAATGAGAATTAAATCCCTGTGTCCTTCACACAGACAATACAAAGAGATGCAGGATGTGTACACAGTCAGAGTGTGTTTTGGACCAGACTCCTTCTGACCTGTGCAGTGCTGGCACAAGCGTTTTCTGTCCAGCACAGCAGTACAGGTTCAGCTTCTCTGCATTCAAACCGCAAAAGAAATTAAGAAAACAAATGTAGATAATTCAACAGTGATTTTTTTTTTTTGTGTGTGAGGCTGTTTCTGCGAACTCCAGGTATTTCAACAAACTGTTGAGTCCTGAAGATTGCTGATTCTGTAAGGGGTAAAAGATAGATATAGAAGGATACAAAATGTAATCCCTGAAAACAGAAGAAAAAAGTTGTGTAACAAAGCTTAAGAATTCAAATTGAGTTTTGTTTTTAATGATTGTTAGAAAGTCATGATTTAGTGCCACCAGTGTTTCTTATATGGCTATATGGCCATATAACCATACTCCATGTGTTGTCTAATTTTCAGCTACCTGACAACTGTAAACTTTGGAAAACCCTTACAAGGCTGGATACTTTTGCAATTGCTGATTTGTTCATAATGTAGTTTGCATAGAGAGTACTGCATATTTCTAAAGCTGAAAGTAAAATTCCATGTTTCTTTCTTTGGTGGCAGTTCAGGTTTAAGCAATTTCTGCTCTCAGCCCTTCCTTCCTGTCTCCACACCACCACATCCATTGTGCCAGCGCAGCTGTTTGTGCAGCTTGTGGTGAAAATGGGAACCATCTGAGAAATCCCGGGGCAGCAGAGAGGAATCAAAATCAAAAGGAAGCTTATAACAATGTGTGGATTAAGATGTATGAGAGGCTAACCTTGCATTGTGGTATCTATGAGGTCTATGGAAGACTTGTTAGGTTGGCCCTAAAGGATCTGAGGACTAGGAAAACTTTTAGTCTCTTATAAAATTTCAAAATATGTCCAAAGAACCCTCATATTTATCTAATTCAAAACTTCTTTCTCTATCTAGTGACCTTACATTTCAGCTGTTTGCTGCTTTGAGGATTCTTTATGGAGCAATATTAAAATTACTCAAAAATAAACCTTCCTGAGGAGTTAAGACAGACCCTTAAGTGCCAACCGTTTCATTTCCTTTTTGCTCTTCTCTCAAAAAGTATGATGAATTGTAGCTAGATATATGTTTATGTGTACATATAGGTAAAGGGCAAGTGTACATATAATCCTTGGAAAATTTTTGAAAGCCACCCTATTTTTTTTGTGTCAGGTAAGCAGTTTATCACATAAAACCAGACAAACTGAGGTAAGCAGTTTGTCTGGTTTTGCTGGCTATAGGAGAGCAGAACATTCATGACAGCTTTCTTAAATACAATATCCACATAATTAAACAGTTTTATTTAAAATATTTTATATTTGAATAAAGCTGGACATTTAACTTCTGCAGTGACCCACAGACATTGATGTCTCCCCTATCTGTTGGGCAGTTTCTCCAAAGTGCCTCAATTGCTTCTTTTTTTGGTAACAAGGGGTTCTGTCACACTTAAGTCTCACACCAAATGTTGCCCATTTATAGGCATATAATTTTTGAGAACTTCACTGTCCAGATGCTTTGCATATGGGAGGCTGGGTATCTGGTTTCCATTCCAGGGACTAGGCAGTAAAATGCATATCATTTAGGTGCTTTGAGATTTTGGCTAATTTCAAGTCTGTGAATAATGGTTGGAACTATTCATATCCTTGATACTAAGCAAATTCCCAGGAGACTTACTAAAACGTTAAATCACGGTAACACAGTGGTCTCCAGCTCAGAGCTTTTAGTCACAAACTCATTTTTCTTCACCTCATATTCTCATACACTGAGTTTTCTGTGCTTTCAGGTAATTATTTTTCTCCTTAAACATTAAATACATGGAAAAATTTCACTGCTATTTTACCCTGAGAGTTTTGTCTTCAGATCAGACAGCTAAAATGAAGCAATTTTGGAAGGCTGCATTTCCTTAACATCTTTCCCCAGAACATCTCAAAATGCGTTATGAAAAATAATCAAGCTCTTCAGTATGTCAGAGACACTTGAATACTTGAAAGGGAATTAATTCTGGCACAGCTTGTCTTTCTTCCCAGCCCAGTGTTCTCCTGTTCTGATTCATTCCTCCTCTCTCCTTCTCCTCCTATGCTAACAAAACATCATCTACCTTTGAGTCATACCTCTGTTTAACAGCTATATCTTACTGCAGACTATTTCTTCTAAAGGCTTGATTATACCATACTTCACCAGCCATCAAAATCTGTTTTCCTTCTGAAGACTTCTTCTCTCCATACCCCTTTATCTTTTTGATCAACTACTACCTGTTCAATTTACACTCTGTCATTTATTGAATGAGTCTTATTTCCTCAGTATCTTTTTCTTTCCTCTTTTAATGTGTTTCATTTCAGTTCCACCCCTTTTCATCAATCTTTTGACGTGTTTCTTAATTCTTTATTTGCAGGATTGCAACCTGACTCTTTTTGTATGTTTCCTTTTTGCTTGAATCAAAAATCTGAAAATCAACTAGACTTGCTTTGAAGGAGATTTCTTATGCTTTTTCACACCATTCTTCTTTTCACTAATCAGTTCAACTTCTTTCAGTTAAGAGTCTGTTTGACCATCTAGTGTTGGAAAACACATTCTTCCTTTTTCACCTGTTGAGTTTGGGTTGGACATAAAAGATTCAGAGGGCATCACAAAACCAGAAAATGACATGGGACTGAATAAAAAGGGAGAATGTCTACATCTGATTTTTCACTGAATGTACTCTTTATCTTAACACCCTAATTTAAAGACTATGCCATGGGAGCTCTCATTGCCATTCTGTGTACTTTGCTGGATAAAAATCACTAAAGACGTATACTGATGATAATTTCAAACAAGATTGTCTTGGTTAGTCTTTTTCACTCATTTAGTTGTTAGTAATGATGAATACAGTATAAATGGGAGACATGATGGTTTTGTCAGAGTTAGTGGAAAACACTTTACACCTTCCTTACCAAAAGGGTTAAACAGATGCCCAAGGCATGATTACCAGCTGTACTACTCTTAAAACGGTACCAGGTATCTCAGTAGCTGCTTTCCGCAGAAACAATGGTGCAGGCTAGAATCACTCCTTCAGCTGCTGCCTCTTCTCAGTGTTCCTTACTACCTCCCCAATGCTTTTCACCTACCTCCTGGCAACTTTAATCATTTACTGATGATGGCAGTGAGAAGCCCTAAAGTTTTTAATATAATTATCAATGTTATTAGTAATATTCAAGTCAGAGATTCTCTTATTCCACTTATTTGTCAACTAATTACTTTGTTAATTTAAGAAATAAAAATAGCAAGTAATAAGATATTTTAAAAATAATAATTAAAAATGCATGTTAGAAAGTACTGTTTCAAAATGTTGACTCAAGTACCTACTCCCTGCTCTCAAGACCCAAAAGTTTACTGCTTGCCAATGGGACACTGACAGCTTGGTTTTGCTTTTAATAGCATTAAAAAATTGGGGGGGGTTGAAAAGAAAAACCCAAATATGTATTATATTAAAGTTCTGAGTTTTAGCAACAACATGATGATTCAGAAGTCTTGTCTTGATAGAGAATAAAAATACAGTATTCTGCCTTTTTCAAAACTCCTGAGCGTTCCACTTCACCAACAGACGTGACATATGAGCACCATCAAGTGGCAAAGAACATAAATTACAGCTAGTATTGTGACTTCGTCCTCAAACCACAGAATCTTGCTAGGCATTTAGATGTTTACATTAAATTTCCTGCATTTTTTTAAAAAATCGCATAACTGCCTTTCTGCTGACTTCTCAAAGATGTGGTAGAAGTAGAAATCTTTTTCTGGAATACTTTGCATGTTACCTGAACAGGGCATTTGAGTGTTCCATGGCGGTTAGTACAGGTAAGTATTCTCAGAGTGTCTAAATTGTTTTGCAAACATATCCTTTTTTTTCTCTGGTATTGCTAGCACAATCATAACTGATTCCTCCCTAGGGTGACAAGATCACTGTTCCCCTTATGGTAGGGTAAGGATTCAAATCAACCCAACTGTAGCTGCTGCTTCCTGAGAATAGGGTTACAATTGTTCTACTCTTTTCTCCCCTTCTTCATGTTTGCATGTTTCTTCCCCACCATCCCCTTTCTTTTCTTCACTGCATGATACTCTATAAGGTATCGATAAAATTTTGATCCATCAGAAAAGACTAAAAACAGGCATCAAGACTGTACGTCTATCCTGCACTTCCCTGAATTTGGGAACATCCATGAAGAGTGTGGAGGTGATTATGTGGCCTTCAATTGTGGCATATTAACAGTGACTGATTCTTTTAAATTTCTGTAGCAAAACCAGATCCCAAAAATAATATTGCTTAGAGGAACCCTATGCCTTCTGCAATAATTATATGGGAAATCTATTTTCACTTTCCACATAGATGATTTTGTTCTTAGGCCACTTCCTAAGAATAAGATTGTGTAAGACTCAATTAGGATTGTCTTTAATTTTAAGAGTAACTGACTTTTGCAATGATCTCTTCCTTAAACCACCCCCTCATCCCCCAGATAAATTGTAGCTATGACTGACGTGACATGCAGACATACTGAGTTTTAATTAGATAAATATGAAACCACTCTCCTCTGTCCTTTTCTTTTACTACTTTGCTTCCAGAGTTGAAGTACTAAAGCAGTGTAAATTCCCTTGGCTTTAACAGCAAATGTACATACAATTTCTCTGCTTGAGGAGTTCTTTCATTAATAAGAACCTGGATGCCATGCTTTGTAGTAATTACTTTTAGATATTTTAAATCTTCACATCTGGCTAATTTTTATGACCAGTTCTGCTTCTTTAGGCTGGACAGTCTGTGCCTTTTTAAGAGACCATCATACTAAACCAGAGCTGAAGAACTTCTGCACTTGAGCATGTTCAATCATAGTTATTATCAAATTATGAATCGAACATCTGACAGTAGACAGGACATACATTCTGGGCTCTCTCAAGCCTGAAACATTTCATGAAGCCAAGGTGATGTGCTAACCGGAGTTAATAGGAAGCAATCATTGAGAACTAGTAGTTTAAATGACTGGAAAATCTTAATACTCATTTAAAGTGTTGAAGCAAAAAGCAAAAGGGCAGTCGTATTCCCCCGCAGAATAATCTTCAGCAGTCGGCTAAAGCAGCATTAGTCCCCTTTGTGACACATTAAACAGAAGCAGCTATTGCACTTTAATAGTAAGATCTTGCTCACACTCATTTTAAGAGCTCTTCTGTAGCAGCAAACATTTGACCATGACTACATTGAAAACTAGGGTTTATATAAGTAAAAGCACATGTTAGTACAGGTATCTCTTCTATAAGAACAGAGTTCTGCACTCTGTGAACTGGGCACAGAGGAACGCATAGCAACTACCCCAAACAGTCTCTTGAGAAGCCTGATGTGGTACAATGGTGGAAAGTTGCTGTTGCTCTGCAATAACAGGAATATTTTGTACACGCTTACTCTGTCTCTAATGGTAAGCCATTACACACATGCTAATATTGCCAATACATCAGTTATAAAAGGACAAGCTGATTAAATTATGCCAGCTCTACCCCCTATGTTCCAATATGGGCACTTTAGAGGACTTCTCTAAATGATTTTTTTAGGTGCACAATTTCTATCACATGTAAAAAAAAAGCCTGATAATTAAATACAGCTTTTTGTCAACTAATGCTACTAGTTCAACCTTCCAACGATTCAAAATTATTTCAAAAGCTCTCAGATTAAAAGAGGAAAATTATCAGAATTATTCTCCTGTGACAAGAGTTATCCATAAAGACTTTTATCAAGTTGCTAAAGTGCTTTGGTTTAAGATTCTGCTTATTTCCATTCAGCTGACATACCTTTTCCATACTGACATGCTCAAAACTACAGTCTTGAAACACAGAGCTTCAGAGACTTGCATTTGCCTCAAATAAATTAATCTGGTTCTTTGATGCTGGGACAATGTAAGCAGGGTCTGCCCTTTGCTTATTAGAGGTAGAAAAGTCAGAATTCATGCCTAATTTTAAAACACTTTAAGACAAGCAGTAGATCATGTACCAGCTTCCAGAGTATCCTGCCAGTTGACAATGCTACATCACCTCATGTGCTCACAGTAAATAGCCTTGTCCAATAGTTTATTAAGATGACTGATTTTTTCTTTTCAAGTTCTTTTAGCATCTCTATTCATCCAGTAAATGTCATTCTTTCAGGTAGTCCAGATGAGGAAAAAGAAGGCTGTGTTATAATCAGTGTAATAAGATATCACAGAGAAATACCTTATCAATCTCTTTATTCGTAGGTTGAAATGTAATGCCATACAGTTCTTAACAATTACTGACTGAAAAAAATTATCTGCATAAAACAGAAGCAAAACTGAAGGAGACTAATTAAAAAAGCCATCTTGCTTCAACTTTTGAAACGATTACATACAGAATAATATACATATGTACATAACAAGTATATTATATAAATATAATATATATGTAATCTTGTAACCACAATAAATATCAAGGTCTTTTTTAGGCACACAGCATAGAAAAAAATGCAGAATCTGCACAATCCTTAAGATTCTTGGAGTGACTCACTCTAACATTGTTTTCACACTGAAAAAGCAAATATTTTACACAAAATATACAGCCACAGTTATGCAGTCCCCAGTGAACAGGGAATCTTTGATTGCCTTCCTATAAGTCTACTCCTTGATTTTCTAATACTATTGCTCTATACAGCTATTACATAAGAAAATAGTTTGCAGGTTTTTTACTCAGCTAATAGCCTAAGTAATTATCAGTGCTAATAAAATAAGTACAGCATATCTACATAAGGTATATACAGGTGTTTACACAAACACAGGTTTGGTGAACTACTACTGAGCTCACCAATAATACTTGGGAATTAACCTGAAATTCAGCAGAAAAAAATGGATTTTTCAATGATATAACCTCAGAAATACTTTATCATTTGAGTGAGACCTGGGCTTCAGAAATAGAAAGCGTTTAATTTAGAAGTTAATTAAGAAATCAAATTCTTGGCTATGCTGGCAGATGTAGGCTGCCATTGAATTTGAACGTTTCCTTCAGTGCAAATAAAAAAATCAAGAGAATTAATCCAAAGGGAGTTTTCTCAACCAGTACATACAAGTCATGACATTTTAAAAACTGTCACTATGGAGCACCTGAGATTGCACCCTAGTAAGTGACGCTGACCACTCCACATAGCAAGGTCGTGATCAGTGAGAGAAGAAACAATCAGCACTTTTTTTTCTGTGGTTACAGATCAGACTCTGGCATGTCAGGCATATCTGCCATCAGGTAGCCAATACCATAACGTCCATTTGGAGCCGTGTCCAGAGTTGGTGACCCAGTCTGTTTTCGATATATGTTTTTGCTGAAATTTGGAGATGGCACTTCACTTGGACTCTTCCCATGAATCAGACTTGTATTATCTCCCTCCAGATTAACAGGTTCCTTTATTATCCGACCTCTTTTATAGGATACGGATGCCAAACTACCAGAACTGTCATCAATAAGGTTGCAACGGCGCACCATGAAGACTATTGGGACTGGCAGTATGGCCAACACCATCAAAGAGATACAGACAATCATTCCCCATGTTGGATAGCTGTGGAACTCTTCCATAGCCTGAGAAACACAATAGAAAAACTATTAATACATCTTTACCAGAAAAAATAACAACAGCCTGATGTCCTCACTGAGGTCTGTAGTTTTCAAGAACATACTCCACTGCACTCGCAGTGTGGGCACCACTGCAGACCTCAAATTTGAAGAATCATGGAGATGTAGCATTGCTGTCTTCCAGCCAGTGAACAGGACTAAAACACTGTTGAACAGTTTCTGAGAGCACTTCAACAGCACACAAATCAAGATTTTCACTTTAGGCTTTCTGTTACATTTCTCTGTAGTTGTTCCCTGATCCTTTAAAGGGTGTCGAGAACAGACAAATGTGCAGTGGTATCTGTACCTATGTGTGGAAAATTAGCCCTTGTTCTGTAGGTTAATAGCAGGTCTAGACAGGAACCATCTCAGCTATTGCACTTTGCATAAACTTCAGGTAAACTATAATGCTGGGGCACTGACTAAACCCCACACCTCTACTGCATCCATGCATCAATGGTCAACAGGCTCCGCTTGCCTGATTTTGTACATGGAAAGGAATGGCATGTTTGGTATTCTAAGGTATTTCTAATTTTTGAGGGCAAGAATCAAATATAACAAGAGCATTTTTCTGAGAATTATGTAGTTGTTTGGATAGAGGCAGGCATACATCTATCTATGGCAAAGCCAAGCTCTTGTGTTTATACTTTACCTGTCTTTGCTGTGACTCCCCCCCAGCTAATTTGGGATAGTTTCATCAGATGAATTTCTCTGATATTTTCTCTCTCTGAATTTTGCATAAAAAGCCTGTAGAAACAGCTGAGGGCCCATGAGCCTACGACTAGCCCAAGTCTTCAGAGCTACCTTGACTGAATCTCTTTTTGAAGTCAAAGCTCAGAACTGGTCTTGCCGCTCACCCTGACAAGTTCTTACCAGGTTTTAATAGGTTTTAATACAGCTGCTACCTACATTGTGATATGTGTTCCCAAAGGGAAAAAATTATGACATGGCTACACCTCAATATTTAATTTCACATAAAAAACAAGATGTGATATCTGAAATTATTTATGCAGTTATCACCTGTTTTCTGCAGTAAAATTAGACTTAATGAATGTGAACAACTCCTCCCATCATTAAGAATTTCTTTGTTATACATTACAAAATAAAAGTCACCTAGAGCACAAAGGTTTGTGTCAATCAGTTATATTTTGAAGCAGAACTACTTTTTAAATTTTATTTAAAATTGTTGGGTTTACATCGAAGTTACTTGAGATAAAAGCAACCATGTCATTATTTATACTGATTTTAAATTTCTAATTGCAATTTTTTTGTCTGCTCACGTGTTTCTCAAATGCTTCAGATATGACCACTATGATGATGATGATATCATATATACATACAAGCCCTACATAAACACATCCACACTATATACATACCGTATCTTCAATCCAAGCATTGTAACCAGGAGGACTTAATCCCATTTGGACAATGCTAGCTACCAGCAAACATAACAATACAAATGGTGAAACATACTTCCACATGTAATAATAATACTGGCTTGGAGAAAATCCCAGCATATCCTTCAGATCCTCCATAAATCTGTGAAGGGATTAAAATATTACTGTTAGTGTAGACACTAAGATTTTGAGCACTATAATTGATACATAGCATCTAACCTGAGGGAAGCAACAGAAAAAATGCATATATAGAAATATCTGTAGTTTAAATTACTTAATGGGCTGACAAGTAGAGCTTATACTAGTAGTTCACACCAGATGAACAAAAGGAATCCCTGCACAGTGCAATGACTTAGTAAACTGCTTGCTGGACTGTGCTGGAAGATATTTAAACTTACTCTTCTTTTACAAGATTCTTGCTTGCATTTTCTTGTATTGTCTACTGGGATGTTGACCAGCACATCTTACAGACTGTGCCGTATTAATTTTGAACCCACACATGTGCTGAAGTCTAAAAAACCAACTTTATGCATAAGCTATGGTTTGCATCATATAAGCTGCAGAAATAAAACTTTGCCAAACTATAAAACTGCCTCCTTTCTCCTCAAAATTAGAAGTTAAGACATGAATAAAACTCCTATTTTTGTACTCATGATGAAGTACATAGTTCCAGAGCCAATAGAAACAGAGAATGCTTTTAGAAATAATTCTTTTGGAGTGTGCACAAGCAATGATTGTTTTAACTCCCTTGTGGTCCCACTCCCTTTTGAAATGTGCATCTCAAAAAAGCTTTTATAGAAGGATGTTTTCCAAGCAGTTACACATGTGAAGCTTCTGTCAGAAGCTCTCAAAAAAACCTCTCAGAATAAAAATTAAAACTGCACAGCTTGAGACATTCTATTGTTTGTTTACACTGAAGGAAAACACGCCATTAAAAGCAAGCTGAATCTAAAAATGGATTGTGCCCTCTATAGATCACCTTCTCTTTCTGAGATCTCCAGTTCTTCTTCCAGTTGAACATGAATTTGTTTACTTTAAAGTCTTCTATTCTCTCCATCCTATTTATCCTCTACTAGAAGTCTCCTTTAGCCCAAGCTCCTCATAGCACTGATTCCAGCATGGAAGATTTTCCTTCTTGGCTACAGGGATTCACACATTGTCTCTTTTCTATAGCACCCTTTGGGTGCTATGCTTTGGTTTTCTACTATCTGATCAAAAATTATATGTCTAATAATACATTTATATGGAACTTCATCTACAAGGAACCCTTGGTACTACCACAGCCAATGGCAACCTGAGGCTGTTGATACTGACAGTTTTTGCAAACTGAATTGCTAGGTTCCTGAAGGATACTCTGGAGAAACATACGTCAGAAGAAATACTAGGAATACTCCAGAGGGAATACTCAAGTGGTCATTACAAATGAGAAACTTGGCTGATAAGTTTGCCCTGTATCCTCTCAGAATTCCTTTGAAAACATGAATCACCTGCAATGTGAGTCATAAGCAAAGAATTACCATATTTTAGCTATGCCTAAACATCAACTTCCTCACAAGTAAGCTGCTGGCTTTTGACATGTCTACCTCCATTGACAGTGGAGGCTTGGACATTACCAGCCTTATAACCAGGTCATCTGTTTTATCTTTTGGTGTAAAATAATCTACATGCTGTTTTTATATCTAAATGATCAATTTTTATTTACAGGATTATACATGTTGTCCAAGTTGGAATTCTTCCTTAATAAGCAAGTAGACCAAATACTACTTGCATAGAGCAGAAACAATGTCTGGAAACCATAAAATTAAATTTTCTTCTTAGAAGAAGTTTTGTTTCATTGTGACAAAGGATTGGCAGATTACTCAGATCAAACAAGTAAAAAGTCAAATGAAACCTCACCCATTCTATGTCACACTTTTTCTTCATGCAGAGGAATTACAGATGTTTTAATTACTTCAACATGTTAGTATAGCATGCTCTGTTTGACCTGTGCAAGGCACAAGTTATTTTTGATACATACTCTTCTATTCCTTAAGTGTGGCACATACTGATCTCAATTACTGAACACATTCTGCTGATTTTGGATATAAAATGAATTAAAAAAAAAAAAAAACCAAAAAAAAACAACAAAAAAACCCCCCCCCCCCCCCAAAAAAAAAAAGAAAAAAAAAGAAAGAGGGATTTATGGTCATTCCTCTTCACCCATCCTGAGCAGGTCACTTTACTTCACTGTCAATTGTGCTGCTTCCATGTAAGCTTTGACACTGTTTTTGCTATCATCTCATGTCTCACAACTAATGCAAAGAAAAATTAATTGCTATAACACCCCAAACTAAATTTAGTTCATAAATTGGAACTTTTTCTATTTACTGGCATTAGAGATCGCTTTGTTTCTTTTTCAGGCTGCCTAGAATACTGCATTGAAATACTTATCCTCATCTGTTGCTTAGAGCATAGTTCTTTTTGAAATCTTTGTTGATACAAATTCCCTATACTCCATATTCAGCCTCTTTTCTCTATCTCTAATTTTGTCTCTTTTACTGCATTCTCCTCTTTTTGGACCTCTTGCAATTGTTCTTTGGCTTTCAGTACACTGTTCTGATGTAGTGTATCTTACGCCAAATGTGTTCTTAATAACAGACTAGATTCTTAACAAGCTTGATGAGGGAGGACATATGACCAGCTCCATGAATGGTTCCAATCACCACTGACTTCTTGTTCTTCCAAACAACCTTTATACCATTCATTTCACATGCATTACACCTGTGTGACTCCTTCAGCCTTCTGTGATTAGTCCACACCCCTCAGCATTCCATGTTTCTCTACCTTCAGCACTGCTCACCTGTCCTACACAGCTGTAGCCCATTAGGGATGAGGCTACACCTCAGCCCCATTCCCAACCACCACAAACTCTGTGCCTACAGTTTAACATTCTTGACAGATTGACATGCTTTCTAATAACTTCTGTATATTGCAAATGCTTCATACAGTAAAAGTAAAATAGTAATGGTGTTGATATGGACAGGGACATGAATTTCCTTCACTTACTTGTCTATTCCATAAATTCGGATGACTGCAATATTCTCCAAAATGACCACGATAAGCAGGGGCAGAGTAGCTGAGTAGTCATCGAACATCGTCACAAAATAATTTCCAGAGCGCTGCACAAAGATCAGGCCAATAAAAAATGCTACCAAGCAGCAGATGACTGGAATAAAGGACAGAAATGTGAGCTATAACTACAATAAAGTTCCATGAACAAAGAGGAACTAACGTATTATTTCATAAAAGTAAAGTCGGTAACATTTTACTCTTTAGGGGGGTCTCAATTTTAAGAATATTAGTAATCCTACCTCTTTCCTACAAAACAGAAGTTATGAAATTAGAATTACTAGAGTCACCATTACACAGCAGTCCTGATTAAGCAGCAGAGATTGATCAAGTGACTGTTTCTCACTAAACATAATGTAAATGCAAGGGTAAAATCAACCAGTAGGCAAAACATCATAAATCATATTAATTGGTCACCAGCTCACTTTTTGGAATTCAGAAACAAAAAGAACTTAGAAGTGAAAATATGGGTGAAAAAAATAATATGAAAAGCTTTCTATGATTCTAGAAAGACTATGAATCTAAAGAATACAAAGGCTGAATAGACTTCTCCTACAAGATCGTTCACGTCATAAAGTTCTGCTAGGATCTGTCTAAATATATTTGTACATTAAGCAACATTTCTGTCCCTTCTTTAGGGACAACCCAAAATATATTTCTTGAAAGGCTGATCCTGCATAATGGATCTCAATATAATTTTCTCGAACTAAATTTGTCAGTAACAGGACATAATGCTTAAGTCAAATTTCAATAAATTGTGAAATTAGTTGTAGGCTGACTATCAGTAAGACTGATTCTTACAATTAAAGTGCTCTTCTCTTTTTTTTTTCTCACAGGGAACTTAGGCTAAGGATGCATCTAACTAGTCCAAAATAAGGTGAAATTAATCTAGGTCAAAATATAAAATATCTTTACAGAATACACCCATTGCATGAATCCAAGATAATCAATTATTATTGATTATAGTACTGAAAGTAAGACAATGACTGTTTCAAATACTGTGGTAGAAGTCTGATCACTTTCTTGAACCTTGTTGTGACTATTACTATAGTTACTGTAGTAACTATTACTATTACTATAATGACTTTCTGAACTTTCCACCACTCAGCATGAGGCATGACATTGTTGAATGCAAAATAAATTTAAGCATTTGAGTTGGTTTCCCTGAACCCAAAGAGTTACAAATGTGCTAACAATTCTGGAAAAGTTGAAAGCTTTTGTCTTGTAAGCACAAAATTAATTGCAGCTATAATCCTTCTTAAATGGCACCAGTACAGAATGAAAAATAATCCAGCTATTTCCTTTTTTGCAGTAAATTAACAAAACATCACGTCAGCTTGTAATCTTTCGAGCACAACTGCGCTGAGATAAAATCATGCATGCATACCACTTTAAAAAAGTTACAAGAGACAAGGCAGTTCTTGAATATTTCTTTATCTTAATTATTCTTTTTTGTCAAACAGAGTAACAACGAATTACTGTAAAATGCTCCATTACTCCAGTGTAATTACTATACATCATGGTACTTGCACACATACTTAGGAAGAACAGCTAATTTCTAATTGTTGCACTGGTTATTCAGCAAGAAGTTAAGACCTAATTAAAAGAACCAAACTGACCTAAAAGTGTTCAAGAACTTGGCACTTCTGAAAAAATCAAGTGATTTATCATTTTTTTTAAGAATTTGATGTCTTTATCTATGAAATATTACTCTCAATAAAGTAAGGAAAGCAATTGTGAAAAAAGCAGTGCTCTGCTGCATCAGGGGTTAACTCTTATAAAATGTATTATTATTCCTCTCACAGAGTTTATTATTTTCTTCATATAGTTAGATAACGTTAAAGCAGCTTTTTTAAAAATTTATTTTCTATCCCACCTTTTACAGGCATTGATATGAAAGCTGAATTTGTGCTTAACACACAAAGTCTCTTGCAGCTGTCCAAAAGGTTTTCAGAAACCAAAATTTCCCACCTTTGCGGGTGTTTTATATAAAAAAGAGAAATCCCTCCAAGTCAAAGCCACGTGAACATGCTATGTCTCAAATAACTTAGGGCATTTAAGTAATAAAAAAAAACCCAAACAAAACAACTAGACATCTTGTTTAAGACTTTATAAACATTTAACAGGGAAAAATATGTTTCTCTGGAGAGTAACTGTACTGATTTTAGCATAATAAAAATTTCCTCATAAATTAAGATTTCATCTGGCCTACTCAGGAATAATTTGTAGTAATTTGCAATGTATTTTCACTCTTTCCTTCTCTTTTGTTTCTCCAATGTGTGACACAAGCTGGAATGGAAAATATTCTGAAAGAGCCCCAAAGGACTGACCATAAAGAAAACTTGTAACAGAAATTAAATTAAAATTTAAGTTTGAGGGTATTTATGCTACTGTAACATTCAGGAAAAGGTTGTACTGGCAGATATTAATATGCCTGTGCATGGAAGTACAGTCTGGAATACAGTGACTTACTGCTCTGTAAAATGCTCTGTAAACTTTTACATCAAAAAGAAAAAAAAAAAAAAGAATTCATTGTCTCAAAAAAATGTTAGTTTACTGCTCTATGGAGAAAAGAAAGTTTGTATAACTCACCAGTAAGAATTTCTTTCCTGACCTTGAAGGTATCAACAATGGGCGTGATAATGCCTTCAATGGTTCCAAACATACTTCCAAGTCCCAAATTTACTAGCATGAGAAAGAACATGACTGACCAGAAGGGAGAAGCAGGGAAGTGGGTCATTGCTTCTGTAAATGCAATAAAAGCTAAACCAGTTCCTTGAACTGCCTGTCAGTGAGTGAAAAGAAAAAAAAAAAACAAAAAACCATTATTCATGAATTTGTTTTTTTCAGTAGTGTGACAGCCTGACGAGTCTGACTTCGTGTTCATACAGTGTCATTGATTACATCTTGAAGGCAGCGTGGGAAGTTGTTATCTAATATGTAATTCTTTCAATTAATGCTATTTACTGAAACATGAGAATTTGTAAGTTGATTTGCATTAACAAAATTCTTTCACAGAATCATAGATTACTGGGTATGAAGGTGTCTCATGGATCATCTGGTCCCAACTTTCTTGGTAAAAGCAGTCTAAACAAAATCCATTGGGTGCAAGACCCAGCACCCTGTCTAGCTGAATCTGAGAAGTGTCCAATGACATGGAAATCACCACTTCCACTGAGAGATTAGTCCAATGGCTGATTGCTCTCATCATGAAGAATTTTCCTCTCATGTCCAATCAAAACATTTCACTGGTAATTTTGCATGACAGCTGATATATAGGACGACTACAAAATACACTCTGTTTTCCCCATATATAAGCATATAAAGGATTTAATTTCTATACATTAGTTTTACATTTAAACAGTGGTCATAGTATAGAAACTTTAAAAGTCTAAGTCACCAATTTTAGATTTTATCTTCAGATGCTGGTGCAACTATATAGAAGTCAGTGTTTCAATCTGCAATTGCCTCTCTAAAGCTAGAAAACTATAATTTTTGCTACTTTTTGGCTTACTGTAAAATTTCAAAACAGGATGATACTCATTAAACAACTACGTAATAAGTAGCTAGTAAGATTTTAGTTTTAGTGAAGTAGTATTTATGTCTAATAATTGCATCTTAACATTACAATATCTTACAGTCTGAGACATTGAATTGGTAACACCTCTGCTTAGTCTTTGGAAAAACCCTCATGGCTCAATTCAGAAAAACAGAGCTTAAAGAACTTATCACCTCCTGAGAAGAATGATATAATGTTTAATTTATAAGATACTCTTATCTTATAAATCAGTGAAGACTATATTAAGACATCAGACCCAAAAGTCCTCAAGTGAATGCAACCATGTTTTCATCCAGGTCTTTATATGTGCATGGCTCACAGGTACACTGTACTGATACTCTGTGTAGGAACACTTCACAGCTTACTTCAGGCTTACAAATATTCATCTGTTAATAATCTCTGTATTCATGACAATCTCACCTTGTCAAGTTCATCTTCAATTTGACAAGATTTCAGACCAAGAGAATCAAACTGCTCTTCTTTGACTTTCTGTATAATGTCATAAACTAAATTGTAATCTTCTGCTGTAATGCTTGAGAAATTGATATGATGTGGGATCATATCTTGGCTGAGATTGCCCATTTTCAAAAGTTTTAAAATCTTCTCTGAATTTCTGTAAAACACAATTGAACAGAGAGAACAAACTCAGTGGTCTGTGTTAGTTCATAAATAAAATAAACAGTAAAAATAATTTTAAAAAAATAAATGGATATTCATACTGGGTAACACATTTTTCATTTATGATATTGGCTTTGAAGCCCAGAACTGCAAACACCACCAAAGTTGCCAGCACAGAAGTGAAAAAATTGATGAAGGACACCAGTACAGCATCAAAATGGCAGTTGTTGTCTCTCTTGTTGTAGCTTGAAAAGGCAATGACTCCACCAAATCCAAGCCCTAAGGCAAAGAACACCTGAGTAGCAGCTTCTCTCCAGACCTTGGGCTCCAGCATTATTTCAAGCTGTTTGAAATTAGATATAATATATGTCAGCTATAAAATGCATTTCTATTATATGAAAAAAACAACAGAATAAACCCTACATCATAAAATGCTAATACTCCACTACAACTGTATTTTCATTATGATTAAATGAAAGCTGAATGTGACCCCTGAAGTTGGCAAACTTATGGACCAGAATTTCTATTTATTTTGTATTATCTAAACACTGAAGAGAAACATACTATACAGTATGTTCCCAGCAATGAGACACTATTGGAGCTATGTAATTGAAATAGCAGCTAGTTATACTGAGAAATGAGAACTTTTCTTTTTTACACTATTAACTGTCTTTTATTTACAGTATATGTACTGACTTCTTTTAAACTTAAGATGTATTTTAATAAATAATAATCCCTCTTAATAAATGCAATGAGTATGATTAAAGTTGCTTTGTTACTTTTCAAATGAACAAAAAAAAAGGTCAACATGAGATATACATGCTTATATGGAATTCTATTACATGCAAATATGTACAGCAAAACAAAATATATGAAATGAATGCTCGCCACCACAAGCTATATAGTGCATGAGTCAAATCTCTTAAGACAGATGCCTTTTAACTTAACCCTATGTTAAATGGGTCATGTATGTCAGGGGCAACTAAAACTTTTATCAAAAAATTTAGCATATCAACTGAATTACTCCTTCAAAAAAAAAAAAAAAAAAAAAAGACAGAACAACTTTGTGATAAAGTTACAAGTAATCATCCCTCTATCTCAAATTCTTCTAGATACTGAATCACAAAAAAGAAGTAAAGAAGTACATGTTAAATTTAAACATCAGATTTTCTCAAGCTGATTCAGGGCCTCCAGTAGTGCAAGTGACTTTTATTTTCTCTAAGCCCTAGGTTTATTCATAAAAGTCAACTATTAGACTGACTGTCTTACTCTGAGGAGAAATAAATCTGCTATTGTTACAACATTCTGAATAAATCATCAGTTTCCCATGGAGATATAATATTTATTACAGATAAGCAGCAGAAAGCTTCTTTATTCACTTATAGCTGAAATACAATATAATTGTGAGAAGGTGTTTGTGACAATAAACATATTCCTCACTTACAATTTAGATTATAATTACAATGCACAAGTGGCTAACTGCATGTAGCTCTAACTCTTGTATCACAGTGTTGTGCCAGAGCTTCACACCAGAGGGAGCACAAGGAACATTCTTAACTAACGAACATTCTTAACTAACGAACTCTTAACTGGTTGAAACATCAAAACACTTCCCAGTTCCTATAATATATCCTTTGGTACCATCAAAAGTAATGTGATGTCAGACACACATAGCCCAGACTGTCAAAATAAACTCTAGACTGATTTGCTATTAGGTATCCTATGTGAAATTTTGGAGTCTCTGTACTTCAGCTTCATATAATCTTACAGTTTAACTGCAGTAGTTGATTTAAGTGGGCTTTTCACCTACCTTTCTTTATGTTTTCCATGAAGTTTCTTATTTAGAACTCCTGTTTGCTTTAACAGCCATGCCAAAAAGAGAAATTCCCCCTTCTACCTTAGTCTTGCACTCTCACATCTGCACCAATGTGTGCCAGTCCTCTCCATGCTGGCATAACGCATGGCAATTTGCTGCAATTGTCTGTGCTCAAAATGTGGTCATTTGTTCAGCTAACTGGGCCGAAAAGATGCTTCTACCTCCCCTCTCACATCTATCTACCTGGATAATTCTCATGCTAGATTGGTTTAGCACTCCTTTTTATAGCCTGGATGCCCAAATAAAGTGTTAGCACAGTGGAGTGAATGAAACAACCGGTGGGGGAGTATGAATTTCTTCAGTCGAAATTACTGCTCAAGAACAAAAAATTATAATGGAAATATTTTGTAAGGTTTATATTCACATATAATACATGTGACATGCAGGCCCACTGACTTCAAATTTAAACCACGACTTAAATTTTGATACAGAACTGGAAACTGTCAGAATAAATAAAGAACCATTTTTCTTTTGGTATCATTTATATAAACAGTTGAAACTATTGTATAATTAAGTATAACGTAACTGTAAATAAGCACCAGCTGCAACTTATTTTAAAGTCTAACTCATGAAGCAGTGAATACTGAAGGGGTGGTGGTATCCAAGGGGAGTTTTTATATATATTTTCCCTCAGTATCTCCTAGTACTTCTCCAGCCGAAGTATTATTACTGTTGTTGAGAAACCAAATAATATCTTATAGAGGCTTGTATTTCACCTCTGCTTTAGACTTTCTCTTGTTAGTAGGCATTACATTCCTCTCTTCCTCGTGTTTCCCAAATTTGCTTGAGCTGCCTGTAAGCTTCTGCACAAGCACGACTATCTAAAGCAGTGACAGTGAGTGAAATGGAACATGACTGCATCAATGTGAGAGCTGACAAAGGTCATTTTTATAAGATGACAGTTCTCCAGACTCAACACACCTGAAATCAAAACAACTGACAACAGCCCATCATCTGGCATTAGCCACTATGTGCATTGATTTTGATTATCTTATTATTTAGCTTTCATTTTTGAAATAACAGTCCTGTTCTTCTCAACTGTATTGTGCAGTGGACTTGTTGGAAAGCCCATTTCACAATACAATATGAAGCCCAGACACATAACATTCCTGAGTATGGCTCTGACTATTCAAACATGCTGCTTCTATAGTATAGATGTAGTTGCAAGCATCTGAGATAGGTGTGGGTAGAATTTAGATCTTCAAGCTAAACAATGATTCATAACATCCCTTATCACCTCCATAGTTAGAAAATCTAAAGCTGTGTAAAGCATGTTCCTGGCAAAAATACTGGTGATAAAAAAAATATGCTTAGAACTGCTGCTGACTTGATACATCGTAAGAAAATTGATAAGGAAAGCTGAGTGGCAAGTACTTTCACTACTTTACTATAAAATACAGGTCTCCTGTACTTTGGGCTACTATGCAAACAGCTTTAATTTTTTTCTAAAAAGGAGGGAAAAAAATTCTCTTTATAAAAAGGAACAAGTTAATTATGTATGCCATGATAGTTCAAAGTAAGGCATTGACAACCCAGAACTAGACATTTCAATATTAGAAAATGGAAAATTTCTCTTTTCAGTATTTAGAGCTCTCTAAACGTCCTGAAACCTCTAAACTGCACTCTCAGTTGTTTAGCTTTGTAGAGGCACATAACTCTGGGAAACCTCACCTAAGAGAGGTGATACACCTAGAGCACTTGGACTTTAGGGCTTGGTATTGTGCCACTGAAATAAACAAAAGTTTTGCACTTTAAGCAAACAGAAATACAGCCAAATGTTCTATGAAAACAATAAGCTTAAATGAGAGCATTCATAAATGGTAAAATTGCCACTGAAACTTTAATACCCTGCAAAGAGAAATTAAGTACATACCTTAGGGGTGAACATGTGACGAATTCCATCCACTGACCCGTTAAGGAGCAGTCCTCTGATCAGAAAGCATAAAAGTACCACATATGGAAAAAGAGAACTAAAATACATGATCTGAAATACAAGAAGGTAAGAAAAAATGTAACATGACATTTAACATGGACTTTTTTTTCAACAGGTTCTTTCACTACACAGTATCCTGTGGATATATGACTCCATCGATAATCATATGCTCTGAGAAATATGCAGAACACTTCCCATTCCCCTTGTCTGTGCAGAAGAAAACAAAATCATGTGATTGTAAAAGAAATTAAATTCTGTACTATACAAAAGCAATACAACTGCCTTATGCATTTATCACTAACTGACAAGGAGCCACTGGGCTTCCAGGGAAATTCAGTATTAATCCAATGAGACGGAAACAAAGACAGAAGTAAACTGCTGCTGAAATGCTTTTCTTTACAGAAGCACTTTCACTGGGTATGGCCAAGGTATGCAGCATGAACAGAAACTAATTCTGTCTTCAGAAGGAAAGGGGACAAGAATCAATAGAAAGTACATAAGCAGTGAATTCAACCACTAAGTAATGCTTACTGTCAAAAGAACAAAATATAGTAATCAAATCTGATCTTTCATTACCCATCACTGAAAATAAAATTTATCCTGTAAAGTTTAGAAAATGATTCACTAGTTAAACTTGCTACTTATTTTTTTTAACTGAAATGCTCCAAGGAGAAATTGCCATGTCAGTGCCAAACATTTTAATAGCAAAGATTTTGCTATTGGGACAAATTATTTTTCCTCTGAAAATCCCACCAAGATCTGTTGATCTCTGATTTCATAAGAGTAAAAAGAGGGTTTGGTGAACAGAAATGTCCTGAAATGCTTCAAAATAATGCAATGTCATGCAGGTAAACAGTATACTCACTTTGCCTGAAGACTGAATGCCTTTGATCATGGCTAAGCATACCATGACCCAGGCAGCCAGCAAGCAGATAGTCATCTTCCAATTTAAACCCCCACTCTCTGACAGAGAGCTGGAAATATTCAGTGCTTCCCTGTACCAGTAATAAGTGGTTGCAGAACTTTTTTCACACTCTGGCTCCACAACTGTCAAAGAGATATTAGCAAGTAAAGAATGAGTTCAGAAGAGATATTACATAAGAGTGTTCTACCACTTCTCAATATTTCTAATTGTACCACCATCATTTATTAAGAAACTAAACTCAGAAAACAGTCCTAAGACTTTGTCTAAAAGAAAAAGTGACTGCTACCAGTGAAAGCTTCTGGGTGAATCTTTTGAAACACCCTTTTGGGATAATATATTCCTCTGTTTTATGGTTAATCCTACTCCAAGGCATTTAGACCTAATATTTAGAACTAAATTTTCAGAACATATTTAGAACTAAATAGTAGGCAGGTTCAGATGAAGACATACATTCCATTTATCACATATAAAATTACATTACCTGCATATGATACTATGAACTACATACTATGAAAACTATCTCTCTGCAACGAACACAGATTTGAAGACATATGGAAAACAAATCATTGATTGTGTCTGCTTTGATATAACACTCAAATAAACAAGGACTTAACTACCATTATAAACAATAAAATAATAACACAATGATACCAAACTGATGAAAAAAGAAAATAAATGGTTCCTACACAGATATATTTAATGAAAGTTGCTATGTATATTCCAGAAGTGATTCTTCGGATCATACTGTAATTTTGTTATAGTCATGTTACCAAATAGTTTAAGAAACTGTGTGTATGTACACATGTAACACATAAATAGAAAGATTTCTTCAGAGAAAATATTTACTTAAGGTCTTTATAAATGATTTATACTGGACAATCAACCATACATGTAAGCATATCCTAAGTCAGATAATTAAGGGAAAAAAAGGGGAAAATACACTATTTTAAAGAAACCTAACACAGATGACAGATCTTCACTAAAATAACCTATTAAAAATGGCAAAATGTTATCAAATATAAGAATTTTCTTTTCTTAAGCTTATTTCAGATGGCCTCTGCTCAAGTTAGACTGACAAGTTGTATCTTGATATTTAGGAAGGATAAGAGTACATAAACAACCACTGCTGCTTAACTAATGGACAGCTTGTGGAATACAGTCTGTTTGACTCTGTGTCAACACTCACTCACTGTTTCTGTATAACAACTGAAGCAAACAGCTCTGGAAAAGACACTACAAAAAGGTACAAATATCAAATTTCAAATATCCCTGGCTGTTCCTTACTCAAGTGGTAAATAAATCCACAAAAGACATTTAAAGAAAATTTAGGCTCTGAAATAAAAGGAAACTAAAAGATGAAATAATTCACATTTCAATAGCAATAATAATACAAAATGTGTACTTTTACAAGATAACCAAACCCAAGGGATAAGGAACGTTTCATTCAGTTACAGAATATGTCTGTAAGAAGTTATCTCATTTCCATTAATTTACAAAGAAAACAGTGCTCTTATCACTTACATTTCATTTATATTTACAGTTTTACATTTCCCCTCTGTTAGTAAACCAACCAATTTTTGTCAGGAGGTATCCTACTAGTTGAAATGTAAAAACATCTTTCTTTCACCTTTGTTTTTCACCAACTATAAAAAGCAGTATCAACATCAGAAAAAAAGAAATAAGATTTTTTTTTCTGCAACACACTGAATAGCATTCTCCTAATTTCATTACTCTTAAAAATGCATTCTTTCCAAATACAATGTATTTGTCTTAGACTAAGTTTTTGTTGTATTTTTTTCAAGTACTATAACGTGACATCTTAATCAGATAGAAAACCACTCTTGCATAGAACACTTTTGCACACAAATATCTTCTTGAATTGTAGTTTTTCTCCTTTTTGCTTGAAAATCTCAAATTTTATATACTTTATATGATTTTTAAGAACCTTACGTTAACACAGACTTACAGGTATGAGATGCATTTTTAACTAAAGGACATTGGTCCCACGGTAACGGATGCTGAAAAGACTGGGAAAAGTAAAACAGGCTCCATCCAATAATGACATTGTAGTACAGGGCCACAAAGAAGCATACCTAGGAAAAAGGGAAAGAAAAACAACCAAAAAGTTACATTTATGAAGTAAAAAAAAAAAATCCCTGCTGAACTTTTGCATATTTCTGTACATCAGTCAATGAATCTAAGTTTAATTCAACTAAATCAGAAGAAGGGAACGACTTGTCCCATAAAAACACCTGACGTTTTCTAAATTTTCACTTTTCTCCATATTTATCATGTTACACCTATACTTTTACAGGCATTTTTCCTCCAGAAGGCTACTCTTTTCCACAGTCCCTAATTTCAAAATAATCACAAAATACAAGTTGACTGACTTAGCAGACACATCTATACCAACAGTTTTAATGGATCAATTCAAGTTCTAAGATCTTCAAAAACACTGTAAACTGAGCTTGATGCCCAGATATAAATCAGTGGCCTTTCCCTGCAGCAAAAATGGAAGTCTAAATCATAACATCTCTAAGCAAATGACACAATATTAAAAAACTTACTACGCAGCTTGCAAATCCAATTCCTCCAAGTTTGGGACTGATATAATTCCACACACCAATACTCCCTCGACGGATCCTCTGCCCAACAGCAAGCTCCAAGAAAAAGAGTGGAATCCCTATTATCAGTAGCAATATTAAATATGGCACAAGATAGGCACCTATAAGGGGAATAAAATACAAATCAGAGTAAATGGAAGAAGAGGCAGAACTTGACAGAACAAATGTGAAAATTTCTAATAGCTTCAAATTTGAATTAGTGTCCTTCATTACAAAGCTTTTTTGATCACATGCAAGAATAATTTTAGCTGAACCTTGGTCGTAAGTCTTGTAAGCTATCAAAAACCCAAAGATAACTAATTTATAGAGCACTGTAACATGCTTGAGGCAAGCCTTACGGCAAGTGAGATATTACTGAAATGAGTTATTTGTTTGAAATTTTGGACATTTGATCAGTCTTTTTAGAAATACAGAATCATCAGGAGCTGATTCAACACTTCTTAGGAAACCCTACAGCTTGACTTATAACAGAGAAGCACGACTGAATATAAAGCAAATATAAAAAACACTCTATACACAAAATTCTGAGTGAGCTTAAATCATGAGATGTTTCAGAACATATCTCTTGATTTCTCCATTTCTCAGATACTCAAAAAGGGGATTTCATACTGTACATAATAATGATGCCACCCTGCTAAGAAAACTATATCAGCCTGTTGCTCCAAGGCTCCAGACAGAAAACAGAAACATGAGGTGGAAGCAAAATGGAGTAGATCTGTATCTTGCAGTACTCACCAACTCTCTTCTTCAAGTCACCTTTACATAAACATATATATAAAAAGAAATTCCTCTTTTTTAAGGTCTTAGTCCCAGGAACTGATCATACACAATTCTAACTTAAGGATGCATCTCTGTTTATTTCAGGAAGTCTGCAAGCAAATATATCCATACACTAAGTGCACTGACAAGTTCCAAGCCTATCCTCCTCCTCAGTGTTGTGGAGTATTTAGTACCAGAGCTAACAAAACATGTAGGCATCAGCTGTAAGCAACGTGGCACCTGACTCTGTGTGGCTCTTAGGCTGCAATACAGACCACTGTGCTGGACAGCTAACTCAAAGGCCTTAGATCTTCTGTCCGAAATCATTATAAGGCTAAGGAAAAACATTTGAGAGATGCAGACTGCAGCGTGTTGAAGCGAGCTACAAAGCAAAGATCTAAAGACCTCAGAAGCTTAGATTCAGAGCTGCTAACTTGTATAATCAATGTCTTCATCCTGTGATGAAAGAGAAGCTGAGCAAAGTTCAGAAACCAATTTGGCATTTATCCTCAACTCCAGCTAAGTCTTACTTCAAGTTCCCTCATCCAGGGTCAACTCTCTAGGGCTTTTTTTAGGAATCTATCAAAATGCACTGGCATTTTCATATCCTTGGTGGGCAATTTATCTCATAGAATACAGTTTATGTCAGAAAAGCTAAACTTTCCTAGGCTGTGCAGGAGGTCTCAGATGTTCTGGTAGCATTCGTTTATATTTAGGTCCTCTTACTATTTTGCTCCTCATGAAGTACACACTAATCGGACATCCCCTTCCTTACAAAGATCTTACAAAGATATTAAACATGGAGTAACTGCAGTCTTGAGTTCAAGACTGGGGGGAAAGAAGAAAGAAAATCTGAGAAAAATGGGAGCCCCAGCGTAAGATGTCAACCTCCTGGCATGAGTCCAGAGGCACCAAGCTGATCACAGGACTGAAAAACAGACCTGGGAAAGTTTGGGTTATTCAGTCTGGAGAAGACAAGGTTATGGAGAGACCTTACAGAACCTTATAGCAGTACCTAAAGGGAACCAATAAGAGAGCTGGAGACATTTAATAAGGGCATGTTGTGACAGGATAAGGGGGAATAGCCTTTAGATGAAGGAGGGTAAATTTAGACTAGATATGAGGAAGAAATTCTTTACTGTAAGTTTGATTAGGCACTGGAACAGGTTGTCCAGAGAAGTTTTGAACTCCTCATAGATTTGTTAAAGGCCAGTTGGATGGGATTCTGAGTAACCTGGTTTAGTGGACGGTTCCTTGCCTATGGCAGGGCAGTTTGAACTAGATGATCTTTAAAGTCCCTCCCAAACCGAACCATTCTATGATTCTATGGAAAACTACTGGCGCAACAGACAAAGAATAGTAATGTCATGTACCACACAGTCTATAGGCTATGTTATTGATGAAGTAGCTCCTATGTTTTATTTTCATGACGTGATAATATGCTATGCAATGATATTGTCTGACAGTGTCTAGTGAAGCATTGTTTTTACAGAGGTAGCAGCTACATTCCTATTCAGTACTGTGGTGTCTCTCACAGTTCACCTTCTATGTGCACATAATGGAAAGAATGCAAAGGACTTACTTTCTATTAAAGAGACAGAAAGAAATAAATGTGAGGAAAACTGAGGAACAGAGCAACAACCACATTCAAAAATGAGGGGGACTATCTGTCTAAAAAACACATAACACAGAAAACATTAAACACCCCTGAAAGGCTCTCAAAATTTCTGCAAGACAGAATTTACATTGCAAGTGAGAAGCTTTGGCATCACTGTTTTTAAAAAATCTGCTCATACAATTTATTGAAAGCCAACAGTACACAGGTGTTACATCATATAATGCTACTGTAAATGATATCTTAGACCTTAATTAGACAGATGTGGCATAGCTGAGCAGAGACAAACCTATACAGCTCAAAAAAATTGGGGCCTAGTGACTTACCCTGTATCCCACTGGATGACTGTACTAGAGCAGGAACTGAACCCAGCTCTTCAGTGTCCCAGTCCACAACCTTAATCACAAGGCTGCAAAGTTAAGCACACATTTAAAGACTGGGCTGATGTGGGTGTTTTATGGTGCAGTATCAACGTAAATTGCAAGATTTATCAGTTAGATTCTACTAAATGACTTAAATAAATGTGGTGTTAAATCCACTTTACATTAGACATGACAACCCTGTAATTCACGGGTAGCCAGACAGCAGAGTTCAACTCTATACTGCTATGTTGGTGCAAAGCACCTGAAGTGCTGGGTCTCTGATTATTCAAACCTCACAGGCTTCCTTCTGATCTTGTTCCTGTCGCCAAAATGGACTTAATGTAAAATTGTGCATGTGTGAATTTCAGAACAACAGAGCTTGGACATAGCTGGATTATACAACTGTATCAAAGCTGCAAAGGGCTTCTGTGCCCCACAGTCAACATGAAACCACAGAATCTCTAGACAAGTATTTTGCTGAAGTCCTTCCTTGAAGCTAGACATACTTCAAAGAACTCTAAGACATCCTCACTTCACTCTAAAAAAGAATCACTATGGAAACATCTCAGCATGTCTCTTATTTGCCTGTGCATGGGTCCTTGCAGTTACAATATTAGATAAGGACCATTCTAATTTGAATTTGAATAATAAATTGACCTAGCACAATATCCTACAATCAATTGTCTGCTAAAACCCATCAGCTAAGTTGCTTTCTGAATATTACAATTCTGTGCAGTTCAGGATCCCCAGGTCTCCTTTCTACATTTACAAAATTATTCAACTGTTAATTCACTTTTTTTTTTTTTTTTTGCATGCTTTGGTCTTAAACACTGGTTTTAATATTAAAAAACTCAGTAAGAAAAAAATACCCCTCATCCTTCTTGACTAGAATGAATGACAAAGATATGAGATTTCATGAAGATTTCATGATTGTTAGAAGTGTGCACAGCACTGCTTTGATTTCCTAGTTTTTTTACTTAATCAAGCACCAGAATGGGATAACTGGTAAATTGTCTTTCTTGAGGTTACCGTAAGCACTGTATTTGGCAACATTGTTGACAGAAGTGGAATAATGACAGTGGTTTTGATTTAAGCCCATAAAAATGCTAAAAAAATTCATAAAATTACACGATTTATTAGTAATTAAATAGTTGGAAAATGCTTTCTAAAGCAAAAACACAAGGCCACATAACCATTACCTCCTTGAAACTACAGAAGAATTTTCTTCTCCCAGCACTTCTTGATGTAATCTGAAAAAGTTTCCACATGTTTCAGCTGCTGCTACTGTGCTAGATTTTAATTGTCTGGTGTCTGATTTAGTTCTTATTCAATCAAGTTTACTACTGTCTTGAAGAGAGATCCCAACTATTATTCTTACTAGACACTAAGAGAATACAAGCAAGAAGCTGACATTCAGATGGAGATAAACTTATTTTCAATGTCAAATGCTAAAATTTTCAAAGTTATGACAAGTGAGCAACAAAACACTAGAAGTAAAGAGTATACTAAGTTTCAGTAAGTAAAATTATTTACCACTACAAAATATAAAATGCTGTTGTCAGAAAAACTCTGATAGATAGTTTTATGTTTTATTTGTAGGTTTATTGTTTATCCTACTGATAAGTTAGTCTTCCTGTCACAGTATGTTCAGGTGTGCCTGTTTATAAAACTGTGCTTAAATGGTGCAAATCACCTTAGCCAATTTATTTCAATGAAGAATTACACTTGCAAAACAGAAAGAAGACATTTTCAGTACACTAAAGTACAATTAAATTTTAAATCTGATAATACTGACCTCAAAAAATTATACTGTAGTCATCAGTGAACTCAAGGTACTGAATATAAATTACTACTCCAAAGCTACATAATAAAGCCTCTGAATCCATACTCAAGTGTTGGAATACAAGGGAATACTTGCTTTGCTCCCACTTCTCTTGTATTAGTTGTTAGCTTCTAACAGAGCACAGAAGAGGAAAAAGTACAACTGCTGTGCTTTTTCATTAGATCACAGAACTTTAACGTCAATCTGCTGGTATTTCAGTAAAAAATTTCAGACTGCTTAACTGTAAAAACTCACAATATGACTCTACCCAGGTCAATCTTTTTGAAACATAATGACACTGTCATCTGCTACAATATTTCCTATTTTGCTCACAGCTTTTCTTGGTAATTGTTTAGTAGTTCTTTTGACATTTTACATCACAGAGATACTAAAAAAGATCTTTAAAAAAAAAAAAAGAGAAAAAAATCAGAAAAATTAAGTTAATGCTCAAAAAAATGCAACACAAAATCTTGGGGCATGTAGAACCTTGAAGACTCCTCTTTTTTCTTCAAAGTAATACCTCAGTCATTTTAGCAGAATTGCTAATTTAATTTGCTTCTGTTATGTCTAATTATGTAACGGTATCATTATAATTCTGCAAATTCTAAAGGGAAATGGCAACCAAACAGAATAAGGGTTAAATATTTTCTTTGTTTGAAAATAGTGAAAGGTGTGTATGCTGTCCACCAGATGACAGTTATGAGCAGCAGGAAATTATAAATCTAGTTTGTCACTATTTATGAGCATCTTGGCAAGACTGAGTAGACCTGAGCAGTTCATTTTTAAGGCTATCAACCACTGAAAACTGAGGCAGCTCTGAACTTATACTATGCTAACAAAGATGATGAAATTGTTATAAAGGAACTGTGCTTATCTGAACTAACATACATATTCACCTTCATGCAGTAAAGGAGGAATAAACAGATCCTACAGTGCAAAACTGAAATTGAGCATACTCAGCTCCAGTGCAAATCATGTTTTATCAAGAATTAAGGATGGAACACCTTTTTTATCTGCTGCAAAGAGTGGAAGAGGTGCCCTAAGTGCCAGATGGGGAATGGGCACTGTCTGCCAGGGGTAAGAAGGGCCTGTGGTGAGGACAGAGAGATCTAAACTGAACATCTTCAGCCTCTCTTTCGCAGAGCCTAGAACTCCTTTGTGCCCTCCCTCTCAAAATCAAGAAAACCAGTATCCTCCAACGCTCTCAGTCTCCTCCTCCCAGACTTTTTGATACATTTGGAATTACAGCTACATCCCCAATGTGGATCCAAGCACATCCCAGCTGCATACCAGTCTTTTCTCTCATCTCTCCCAACGAACATTTTTCTGGGAATAAGACAAGTGTGAAAGTCAGCAAAGAGCTACCCAGTCTAGCTGTAACTTAACTATAAAAAATACCAGATATTACCCTAAATATTTATGAGTTGTTACGGATTAAAGCAATGGGAGTAAGTGCTAAATAATCACAAGAAATAAATTGAAAGAAGTTGGTTTGGTGGAACAGACCAGACCTAGAAACCAAGATTACAAAGGTATCTACAGACATCCAAATTCTCACTGCAGCATAGTGCTGCTCAAGTTACTTTTAAAGATGGTATCACAGGTATGTCATTGAAGCAGTAGAGAACTCTGACATTAGGAGTGTCATTATACCCCAGGCCACAGCCATAAACAAACTAAATCTCTATTGAAAATAGGGTGGGAAACAATTTTTTCTCCACAAAATTCTTGAATGCCATACTTCTATTTGGGCTAACCTGGTTCTTGTTGTAACCTTGTTGTAACCTTGTTCTGTTGTAACCTTGTTGTTCTTGTCACAGAAGGTTTAAAAAAAAGATAAAAGTGAAGATTACTACACTAGTTAGGATTTACCTTTTCTTTTACTGGTGGCTTTAGAATACAGTGTTGTTAGAAGGCTGTGAAGGAAACTAATCAGTAACTATGTTTTTTATTTCTTTCTGATTTAAATTGGAACTGGATTTATTGGTTTACTAATTTTTAATATATTTACTTCCTTTCACATGGTATTTTCCAGATATAAGTTTCTTAAACACAGGGAAAAAAAAGAAGGTCTAAACTGAAGGTAGAGACCTAGTCATACACTTCACTGAAATAGTTCTAACAAAAAATTCAGAGGTTTACCTTATACCAAGAGACTTCAACAGGTATTTATAGTAAAGCTTTATCAGCATAAGATTACAGAACAGTTTTGCACTGATATTTACATGGGTTACATAAAACCATTCTAACTAGAATGCTTATTTGAAATAATATGTGTAGCAGAAAAACAGAACCTCATATAAAATGTGTGTAGGTTTACTTACCATGTGTTTGAAGTTTTCACTCCCTCCCCCTATTCTTCTATGAACTTGTGACAATTATCTGTCCATCTGCACACACACAGAGGCACCAAAGTGCTTTACAAATTTCAAAGTTTTGTGTCACCTTCTCCATCTTGTATAATGACTAACTTGAAAATTAAGCAAGCTAAAGCTCTAATGATTAGTTCCTTTTCTTTGTTGTTCAGAAGACTGCCATTTGCAAAAAAGGTGCAAAATTATTGTTAAAAGACAAATTCACCCTTGCCTTAGCACATGCAGGAAACGTATCTCCACAGACTATGGTATACATCCAATTTCCTGCAATCACAGCACAGGAGAAAACACTCAACTACAATCTCAAGTGTCACCATAGTTACTTTTTCAAGTTTGATTACTAAAGTGTCATAATCCCTGAATGGCCAGTTTACTGTTCTAGGAGTTTTGGTTTGTTTGGGGTTTTTTTCCTGAAATGTGAAATTATTAACTAATTTAATTCATTTATATTTGACCAGAATTAAATTTACCTTCACTGACAGAGTAACTTTAAAAGCACCAGAGGGCATGAAACCAAGAGTCCAAGGAGCACACCAATGGATCCCTTCTTTTGGTTCAAAGGAGAATCCAAGTGGCTTGCAAAATTCCTAACTACATTAGACTCAGACTTTCAAAGGGACACAACTACACAAAATAAACTGCTATAATCCATTATCCTTCAGACATCTTGACACCATGCTTTAAATCAATCACTTAATGACCTTCTCTCCAGAATAAAAGATAAAAAAAGAAACTTAAATGATAGTAAAAAAAAAAAAGAGTAACTAGATATAAAAGAATTTAACTTTATCCTGAAGATAGAATATTTGAAAGCATAAAATTAATTTTTAGTGCTTGAATTGAGAGAAAACAAATAAAAAATTACACTTTTATCCTATTCTAGGCTCATTTCTATATTCCTCAATTACATTAGTTGCATCATTCAGCTTTCAAAAAAGCAGCAGAACTAGAATATTATTCTTCATTTTCTGTACACATTCACTTTCTGTATCACAAAAAAAGCGACAGGTTTGTTTTGAATTCAGCTTAGTAATTAGCTACAATAGAATGTGCATTAATGTAGTATATTTGGGTATGGTATAACATTGGATGAAATACTAAATCCTGCATTCATAGAGGAAGGGAAGTTTCCAGCCTCATACTTCAAACTGCATTCAAGACCACAGATGGTCAACTAACCATCAGCTTCATGTTATTGTTTTAAGTGAAAGGTACATTGTTATTTACAAAAATAGTAAACTGATTAACAGTACAAAACCAGATGCAGTCCCTTAATGAAATGATTTAAATTATTTATCATCAGTTAAAAAAAAAAAAAAAAAAGAAAAAATGGAAGAAAAAAAAAAAGAGAGAAAAATCCACAACTTTTTCCCTCCCGAAGTATTTTGAGGCTCTTGCCAGAAGTAAATCATGATAAAAGGGCCAGGAGCTAAAAGCAATTAGAAAGTAAAGGTGTGAAACTTAGTACCACAAAATACTAAAAAACCAAATGCTGCCTTGGTCTTTAAAGTGGATGTAGTTTTAATGCCTTCATTTATTGTCTAAGTACTACAAAGAACACTTAAGCACAATAAGCAGGTCCTAAACAATGCAAACTTCCATAATTATGTGTTACGGGTAGTCACAGGTTTGAACAGCAGCTAAGGTTGTATCAAGAGTTTCTACCCTAAAATGATGAAATGACAGCTTAGAACAATCTGCTACTGACTCTAACAAATGCTTTTCTCTAAATAAAGAAAATGTGGCATTTTTTACTCAAGCAAAAACTAAAAAAAAAAAAAAAAAAAAAAAGACATGTTGGACCAGGTTTGACTGTGGCTCTCTCTGCTAACTTTGAAATTGAAAGGTTAACATCATCATCCAGGTTCAACTAGCTGTATCACAAAACTTACCTCCACCATTCTTCTGACACAGATAGGGGAATCGCCACACATTCCCCAATCCCACAGAAAATCCAACTTGTGCCAGAATATACTGGAGTTTGCTATTCCAAGCAGGTCTTTCATCTTCTACATCTGAGCCTTCTTCAACATCTACATCTTTTTCTTCCTGATCATCAACCATCAGTTCACTCTTCTTGAAGGCATCATCTGAAGAGTCCTCATTAGAGAGCAAGTCCTTAACTGACTCAATGACCTCATCATCTAGTTCTCTTTTCACTACCTTGCTATTCTTAGGCATTTGGAATTTGAAACAAACAGCAAGGAGATGACGATCAGCTGAGACAGATGGACACTAAAGTATACTCTCCCTCTGCTTGGAGAAAAAATACTGAATAAAAAGACTGAAGATGGTGCCTGATGAGTCCTTGATACCAGGGAATCAATAGTAAGGACTTCTGTTTCTCAGCAGTTGTTCTAATGAAAGTATCTGTGGGAAAAAGAAAATAAATTAAAAAGGATATTTCATTATTATGCAGAAGAAACTTAATTTTGAAATCTTGTGCTTTGTTTTACTCATTTCTGCACATTTCAATGATTTGGCATTAGGAGAAAACAAGAAGAAAGAAATGTTAAACCACTTTCAAATTGTAGGGAATAAAACCACTATTTGATCTAAAAGATTTTATAAAATATATTTCATTCACTTGTTAAGGGGTTTGTTTGGGTTTAGTTTCTAAGGAGTTAAAGACTAACTGCTCGTATTTTGATACCATAACAAGATCCTTCTTATCAGGCATAAAACAGTATGCACTTCACATAAAATGTTGGAGCCCAACTCCATTACTTCCTGACTTAATAGCTGTACTTGAATTTATTATATTTTAACCAAAGTAAATTAAGTTTTTCAGACCATTTCAGAAAGTCACACAGCAATTAAAATTTTAAGAGAGGATGTACCTAGCAGTTCAAAAGCATTGGTGACTTATTTTCTTGTTATTCTTTATCCTGGAATATATAATCACAGTCATAATTTGAAAGGAGAGATGCTCATCTCTTATAATCTTTGATGCTTTAGATATTTTTAATTATTTCCTGTTTCTAAGAAACTATCTGAAATATTTGAAATGCCAAATCCATTTTAAAAGCCTACCTTTTCAAATGTGTATGTACAGAAACAAAAACACCTGCATTTGAATAAATGTTTTTCTTAAACACAATCATTTAAAAAAGATAGACAGACTTGCTTGCAGCTGCCTAACAAAAGGTAACCATAAGATTTTGGGGAGGAATGTTTTTCAATAAATTCTTCACTAATCCCATGGGATAAAACTAGTGTGTGCAAGGCTATCTGCACAATTAAGAGTTGTAAAAGGGATTTAGATTATGTGTTAAACTTCACGAAAGCTCTGAAGAGGACTTCTGTAAAGAATACACAAGAAGCCAAACGAAGAACTGCTAACTGATGAGAATCAGAAATTACTTCAGGAAACATGAAACCTTACAGCTTTTGCTTATGGACTTGCTGCAACCTCTGGTCCATAGTAATAAGGCTCCATCACGTCCTGACAAAGTCCCATGCAGTGGAGCACTGCAAGGTACAGTTCACACAGTTCACTCGAGCACCTTGCAGCAGCTTCCGGGCCAGGCCCAAAGGAAGGATGTTGAGCCACAGGAACCCAGCCCACAGCTTATCAAAATGAGACTTCACAGCACCAGAAATGAAATCTCTGCCACCACAAGTACTATCACCAGCCTCCTAGCCAACAGGGCAATTACTTTTTCCAATAATTTCCAAGGATTTGGAAGTTGAAGTTCACTCCAGTTGCCTACTGAACTCCACCGTAACCTCTTTTTATTGATTCCTTAGACTCCGGTCACTGTCTTCTCAGTTTCCCTTCTGTTACTGCCTCTTCTCAGCAACTCTAGCTCTGGCACTCAGCCCAATTTTGTTAAGCATAGTAGAACCTACTTGGCTTGTGATCTGCTTCATGTTCACTTCTGTCACTGAAGGGTTCAGTGTCCAATAAACCTTCCTTCTGACATGCAGTGGAATTAGCAGGCTTTGCTTTGACTGATACCAGTTCTTTCAAAAAAACCAAAAAACCAAAAAATGTATACAGCTATGCAGAGAACAGTAGAATAGGGAAAAAGCTGTTTGTACAAGAGAGAAATCCTAATACTCTATCCTGTATATCTGGGCTAAATAAATATGTGGGTCTCTTTTCATCTGTTCTGTCTTTTGCATTGCAGTCTTCAAAAGACTACACCTTCTTCTAGTCCATACATGATTCAGTGGCTATTAGTTCAGACTGAGACACCTATGTAGAACCAAAATGCAAACTTAATACATTAAGTTGAAGCATTTAAGAAGCCCTAATGGAGCTTTGGGACTATAAGCCACAGCATCTGGTACTTCAAACATTACTTTTAGGCATGTTTTTTTAGGCATACTTTTAGGCAAATTTTAAACTTTTTTTCCCCTTTGTTCCCCTGATGTAAATTAGAGAGCAGCTTCTCAGTTCCAGTAATAAATTCAGGGATTACACTAAAATGAAACAGCTGCACATGTGAAACTACATCAGTATTTGTCTTTAAGTCTGAAATCTTTCTCTAACTGCAATAACACAAAGAGATTTTCAGTCAAAAAGACACAAACCATCCATCAGCATTTACTGAATTTTTTTAAATGTCATACCTGTTTTAATTATTTTAGATAGAGCAATTTGCAGGGGAGCAATATGATTTATCTGGAGCTCTCCCTGATGAGTCAATTCAAACAAAAATTGCATCACTCTGTCCTGTCATGCATTAAACATTGCACTGCTACACTTCAGGATAAACTGGGCTTGAGACTTTTACTCCTAGGACAGTATGATAATAATTTCCCTTTCATTAACCTTCTATTAAGCAGCATGTTATCCACAGAAATATCACTGTATAGACTTGCAACATTTGCAGGGCTTGAGAAAATGTGGGAGGCATGCTCAGCAGACTGGTGCACAGTTCTAACAGTATTGCTTTCCTAATTCAATACATTATCACTGGCCAGACTGCATCAAGGATGGAGGACAGCCCTTCCGGACACATCGCAAATCCAAAGGCACTCTCCAGCTGTCAGATTTTCTCTGCAGCAAACAGAGAACAACTTTTCTCTGTAGTAAAGAAGCTGGTACTAAAGCAAATCCTCTCAAAGGATACTACCATCAGGTACAAACGTTTAACGTATCGTCCCAGCTGGTTTGTGCGAGGCATCTACTACTCCATGCCCAGCACTCCCAGAACACAGTCAGTGACATGCACAGAAGCCTTTGATCCAGAAAAAACCTGCACAGAAGACTGATACCAAACTACTCAGCTTGAGCTAGGTCTAGATATGAATGCTCCTGCCTGAAGTCTGAATAGGGAGAAAGAGTAGAGTTACTCACCGGCACTATTTAGCTGAACACAAACCACTGAACAAGATTTCTTTTCTTTTTCCTCATCAGAGTATTAAACTTAAGCACTTCACCACATAAAATGTCATTCTATGTTCCCACATCATATGGATGTAGTCTGGTATTGAAGTTCATCAGCATTAAACTAGGAAATATCCCACCAAATTCTGTTAAATATCTTCAGTTAGTCCCAGCACTTGTTACCTTCTACACTGCCTTGTACAGAAATACAGCACTATGTGATGAGACAGCTAATTTTGTAAATCCTTAGTAAAATGGTGATTTGTTATGTAGATTTTTAAATGATACTTAGGAGAAACTATCATTATATTAGGACTCCGAGTCCTTGTCAAGCATTTTAAAACATTACTATGATATTACCTGTACCATAGATTAAAAGGAAAACATCTAAAATATAATTTAGCTTTATTAAAGCTGTTTGTTTGTAGATTGTATTTTTTTTTTCTTCTTGGATCTAGATCATGGAATTTCATCAATGGATTTAGTTTTCAGCTTCTCATCTTTTTCATGAATTATATAATTATCATTTATCACAAATGATATATATATCATTTCAGAATGATATAACCTGTCAGATGAAAACACTGAAGGGAAATTTTTATTATCACATTTATTGGAGAATATAATATTTTTCTGGATTTTCCATGATTGAAATGAGCAAATAATAATTTTTTTTCTTTTTTTGTGCAAAATTCCATTTATTATTTATTCCGCGTATTATTATTTAGATTTAAGAAATCCAAAATTATCCTTAAACTGACCTGACAAGCATCTGTATTGTTTGATGGTATTTAACAGAATGGAAACTGATGAACAGTACATGGTTCAGTTAAAAGAACATTTAAAAATGTTATTCTGTCACTGAAATAAGTCTCAGTTGGCATAAACAAACTTCTGCAAAAAACTTACTAAATCAAATAAATGAGCTCGATTTTAATTATGTCTTACTTGCATTGTCCTTGATATGCTAAAATCTATTTCTTTCACATACTGAAAGATAAAACAGTGAGTCTTTCCTGACTTTTTCGATATCTAGCAAACTGCAGACCCCAACTTTCTCTCTCAGAACACAGCAGGAATTTTGTTATTTTTTTCCATGGAAAAAGAATCAACTCAATGCACCAGCATGAAGAAGTAAAGTAACCTGATTAAGCCTCTACATTACTAGCAGATTAAGTAATAATAATTCCTTGCAACAGGGAATTCAGACCCAAATTAGCTCCCTGGGAGAGATCCAGGCTCACTATAGAACTTTTACTTCAGCTTCAGGCCAGCATTCAGAAATGCTGGCACAGGGAGATAAGACTTGCAATGCCTCCGCTGACCAAACTTGCAAGCGTTTGCAGTAAGACCCAAAGGAGCTTCATTGGTCGAAGCATCAAAAGGCAGATTAAAACTTCACTGCATGTCCTTTCCTCATAATGTTTTTTACATGGAATGCCTAATAAGGGAGTAGTCCTGGTTCTGTTCAACACTGCTGCTCCTCTTCACCATTACACTGGCAATGAATCTTAGGTTGGGCTCCTGTCAATGCACCTCTATCAGACAGAACTGCATGCCAATCAATACATAGATACCTACTAGAAGAACACTGTACTTCTGGTTCTCTCAGCGGTGTAATACCAATGAACAATTAAAAGTTACAAGGCTCGAGATTTTCCCAACATGTACAGAAACACAGGCACAAAAAACCCCCCTCACTTACGCATTTGAAAGTATAATGAGTACAGCTGCCCCATGTTCTTGGAAATTCAGCACAAACCTCTACAAAAAGCCATTTGTAAGGCAATTTCATGTTTAAAACATCCCACAGTACTATTGCAATGACCGATATAACTAAGTATTAACGAACTTCTAGCAGCGTCTTTCCAACATAAATTACAACACAATAATTCTTACATTGTGTTTCTTCTTAAAACCAGCACTCGCCTCAGGAGAAGGAGAGCCAAAAATATACTTTTCTAACACAGTGTACTTTTTTCTTTTACAATCTTATTTTTACTTCTGATGGAAATATGGCAATTTGACAAAATTATTTACATTTCATTTGCAATGCTTTAGAAATAATCCTCAATGCCTTTTTTAGGTCCAATGTTTGCCATTGAAGGGATTAAAGAGATCAACATTCTATTCTTCAGAGCACTTTGTTCTTCCCTGAAGAAGCAGTTATATACCAACTGTAATGCTGCTGTGAGGGTGGCAAAATGCAACAAAAAGCTGCAGCCAGTTCACATCACTATAATATCCCCGTTTTGAAAGTAGTAGATTGTGCCAGTGAGGTGCACCAGTCCAGTCCCACAAGGTTGTCTTCTGTTCCTGTTCACCAAATCTTCCCTTTGACTCCCAATGAAGAAACCAGTATGGTTAAGCAGAGGACAAGGAACTAAATAAAAGTCAGGATTCTCACCATGACACATATTCATAAACAGTCTTTATTGATATTCATGACAAATGTTTCAGTCTGTATGAAATCACTGGAGGAGAATCATATGCAAAAGCGAAAAAGAGGAGCCTTTTGCACCAAAAGGAAATGTACAAAATGCATTTCAAATATGAGTATAAAAGCTGGGAAAAAGAAAGCATGATTGAAACAACCAATGCAGAAAATGAAAACCGAAGTTTTAGGAGCAATAGACTGCTGTAAGTGTGCAAAACAGAAATCTGTGCAGACAGGATGAAGGGAATACCTAGTGACAATTATACTTGAATGAAAAAGAGAGAAAGACTGCAGGAACAAACCAGGTTACATGGGAGTACTGTGACCGTGAAGAGTGGCTGTCGCTAGGGGAATCTATGTACTATTTCATACTATTTCATACACTACTATGGGGAATCTATGTTATTTCAGGAAGAGTTACAATGTGTTACAGTAGTCATTACACAGACTGAATTACTGCTGCAATGCAGCATTGTGCTCTTTGGAGGAAACAGGAATACACATCATAACCTTTTTGCCTAGTCAAGCCCATCTTTATGAACTCCAGCAACCATTATTCTGCTCTTCAGCGTGAACTACATGATCTAGAATTTTTCCCTATGTAGTTTATTTAATACAGCCTGTCAGAAAGATATAGATTCAAAAGGTGCTTAACTCATTTGCAATTAAAGATAATTATATTCTATACAATTATACTTGTATTAGCATGTCTCAGAAAACATCACTGAAGAATGTAAAGAAATCCGTTACACATTCATGACACTGTAAAAAAATAAGAGCTCTGTGGGCTATGGGAGACTTAAACACATTAGAAAAAGTTTTTCTTCGAGTGTCTATAACCAAATCACTTATACTACAGCAAAACTATTTAAAAATTAAAGACTAAATTCACACCTGCTGCAGATACAGGTAGTTATACAGACTTCATTGACACTGCATCTGCTTGATCTTGATGCAAAATTTGTTCTCCACTCCTACAAAAAATTTTGTTCATAGCTTTATCCTACAACAAAACCCTACACAGACTCGAGTGAAAAAAAATTCTGGTCCAGATCAGTCTCCTTAAATTTTAATTCCAGGAGACAACTTCCTACTATTATAGAACAAACAATAAATTGACAAAACCAGCAAAGTTTCTTTCTCAGGATTGGTCATTATCAATAGACTTGATCTTAACAGTTTGTATGACTACTGCCAAATCACTGGCCCAAGAGAAACAGCTAGAGACAGAATGTTACAACCCAGAGGTCTTAAATGTCAGTTTTTCTTTCTGCTGCACATAATCTCTAAAGAACTAATTTGCCTTACTGTAGATTCTCACTTCTGATTTCACAGGTTTCTCAGTATTTTCCTCTCACAAATCAACTTCACTGAAACACTTCAGACTTACAGAATGAGCTAACTGTAACCTCCTATTCAGAGAAAATATATCACTTATTCAGCAGTCTTTTTCTTATATGTACTTTACTGAATGAACAAATTCAGCAGCTACCACTCCTACAAGTGAAGTGATCTCAGCAATTATGGAGGAACTCTACCCCTGATTGGTTAAACTCAAAAGGTGCAACTACTTGCAACTTGAAACAAAATCTCCATATTCTAAGCTCACCGTATAAGAGACAAGAGAACCATGAGTTTATTGTACAATTTTATCAACTTCTCAGAAGTGAGAGGTTATAGAAGTGTATTTAATATGTCAATAAAGTATCAAAGTTATTTAAGTTGCGAAATCAATTACTGAAAATTAGATATTACCAGATGCACAGTTGCCCCGAGACCCTAAGTCTCTAACCTCTGTGCTTTAGAATGGATCAATAAGTAAATCCAGCTGTGCATGGGAAGAACTGATGTGATTATTTCTTCCTCTGTTTTTTATATACAAGCAAAAACACGAACTGAACACATCGGTTAGCGGAAATCTTACTTCTCATCACATCTGATTATTTGATTTCATTACATGAATCATGCTTTTAAGTTATGTTACCATAAATGCCTACGTCTTTAGAAAGAAAATTATTAATTCCACTATAGAAAATAAATTCCACTATAGAAAATAAACACTGCACATGTCCTATTACAGTTTTTACCCCTTCTCCATTTTGGCTTAAAGAGAACATGTTGAATTATTGATATTGCAGTTCACATTTTGGACACTTGAAATGAAAAAACATAATTTGCCAGCAAGAAACACTTTTCTCAAAGTGGGAAATAAGACTTCTGGCACCATGACTTGCACAACACTACACAAACTTTTTCTTTGCTTTCTGCCACACAAACACGTAATCCCTGGCCTTAGGAGTGAAGGATAAGAATGCAGAGAACTGTTTCAGTGTAGGCTTACAGGAAGCTCAGTCCAGTTACTGCTATTGCCTAATGCAGCCTTTCAGGCAGTTACCACTGCATTTTCACACCACTTTGTACCGTCTCACCAGGATTTGTGCTTCCGACTCTTCAGCAAATAGCATTTGGTTGTCATTTGTCAATGATACTTTTTTCCCTGAATTATTTCAATACATTTCCTGAACAACGGCAAGGGTACTTTGAATCAATTTTCAAGGACAAACAGAGTTGCTCAAGTTTTAATTGGCCACCTGCTGATATGTCAAAGTTATTCTTCAACTGGGAATTTAGAGATCTCTTAAGTTACATGGAAAAGCTGCTACCATTGCTGTGCTGATCTATAAAATCTGGGACTGAAAACTGTTCTTCCAAAATCAACAGGTATTTTGTCTTTTAATTAAGAACATTAATAATGGAGATGCGTGAAATGGTCAAAACAATGGAAAGTAGTTGGGAAAACAGGTAGAAATGTCCTTAATGTTGTGCACACTTCTGGTACACTACTCTAGAGAATTTCCAAAAAAAAAAAAAAATCTTCCCAGAAAGATTCTACCACAAATACTTCAAGTAGTAATTCCACTCCACTTAGGCAGTGACTACTCCTTAACAATGTAATCTAAATCAAAAGGAATAGCTGCAATGAGTAAATTGTGTTTCTGAATTATCTGTGATTTTTTTCTGACTAATTCAGCATTTGAAAAGCTTTGTGTATATGGGCTTTTACAATAAGGAAAAAAGCCAACTGTGGGAATGACAAGATATGAAAGGTCAACAGGAACCAGATTATGCTATAAAACTAGTTTCAAGATGCCTTGGCAGTTTCACACACTCAGTTTTCTGTACCGGTGACACATCTGATCAGCAATGTTTTGCTTGATTCAACCAAATAATCCAACAAGGTTCGGATTTTCATACACAGATTAAAACCAATGGGAGTTTTTATTCTTGAGTCTGAAGTGCAGAGCTGAGCCCAAAGGGAGTGTCTGATAAGCACTGCATGCAGGCTGTGATTTTATGGCTACCTTAATATGGGGTGTGGGTAAACAAAAAGCTTGTATATTAGCCAAAACGAAATTAAGCAATCTTTCCTAAGTATTTTTCAGAATGTGATGCTGATAATGGGAAATATACTGCTAAATAGAAAGAAACTGATTGTGCTGTCATTGGTTTTTAATCAAATGGAGAAAGCTGCCTGCTAATACATCCAGCGTACATCTGTATGACATCAGATGACAAAATCTTTATTTAATTTACACTTTTCTTTGCAGGGGGAAATTGGGTCCATACCCTATGGTATACTACAGTGACACACAGATGGCAACATGCTATTTAAAAATGATTAGGCTTATCTTGGGAAACAACACTACAGCAGTGAGCTTGATATGTAGCATTATCATATTGAAAATAAAATAGTTGATGATAATGTGGTTCTAAACAAATAAAACAAAGTGAAATTAACTTAAATAGATGAAATCCCATCACAGCTCTCACGTGTGCCAGGTCAATGTGACTGTGCAGACATATTACAATCATCACATTTACTTCCACAACAAAAGCAAAGCCTTGCGAAGAAATTCCAGTTCACTCTAACTCTAGGAAAATGAGAACAAAACCAGGCAATACGGACGTAGAAAACTAGAAGGATTAACAAGCAAATCGAAGAGGAAAAAGATTCATTAGGAGAAAACTGTAGGCATGAATCCACCCTGTGGACATGCCGTAGTACACGGCGGGCTGCAACCATCAAAATCCTGCACAGAACATAAAATCCAAGAGGCACAAAGGTTGGGAAAAGGTCCTCATTACCATACCCACCCAAACATGGCTGACACCGGGGCGCACCAGCCCCCGGCCGCGGGGGTTGCCCCCGCCTTCGCGGGGCGAGAGACGCGAGTGGCGCGGCGCTGGGAGCACCGTGCGGGGCGACGCCCACGCTCCGCAGCAACAATGCAGCGACCGGGCCCGGCCCCTCCGCCCGCGGAACGTGATTGGGATGGACCCCGGGACCGCTCCCGGTGGTACGCGGCTCCCTCAGCAGCCGGCTCGCCCTGCGCTCCCCGTGCGGCGAGGGACATCACCGCGGTGCGCCGCGGGGGACACAGCCCGCGGCCCCGCTCCGCCCGCAACACGCGCTACTCATGCATCTGGGATTTTTTTACGCAACACACGGGAGATGAATGAAATTTCTTTCACTCGGAAAAAGATACAAGTTCCTCGCCCTTGCCAACAGCAGTAATAATAATAATAATAATAATAATAACCAGCCCCGTGCATCTTTTTAATCTACCTTCGAATTCAAACACATGGGCGGCTTCTATCCGGCGCTCGCTATTGTTTCCCGAGGGGCCGGGTCTCTCCCCACCAGCGAGAGGCTGACGCCAGGGCGAAAGCAGCCTCCTCGGGTGGGCTGGGGGGACCCCGACCCGCAGGAAGGCGGACACCGGGCGGAAAGGAACCGCAGACACATCCTGCCCCTTCCCGCCTGGCGACACACACCAGGCGGCCACGCTCCCCCCGCGGCCCCGGCCGCATGGCAGCGCTGGGAAAGCCCCACGCACCCACGCTCAGCGCCCTGCCGTGCCCTGCCGTGCCCGGCCGTGCCCTGCCGTGCCGTGCCCTGCCGTGCCCGGCCGTGCCTTACCTCCGCCCGCCGGGCGCCAGCTGCGAAAAGGAGGGGTGCGGGCGCGGGACTCAGCGGCAGGCAGGCGGTGGCAGCCACATGTGCCCAACCCTCACTGCGGCGACGTTTAAAGACAGACATAAAAGCGGCGGGGGGAGAGGAAAGGGGAGGGCAGCGCCAGGCCGGGGGAGCCGCACCTCCTGACGCAGGGAGGAGAGCCCACCCACCCGCCTGCAGCAGCATCTCTCTGCCGGAGGCGGGCGGGGAGGAGGCAGGCGCGCTAACGAGAGAACGAGGAGGGATGGGGCTGCGTCCCCACGGCCCTGCCAAAATCCCTGCGACCACGCTTACGCACCGCGGGCGCCTCATTTCTACCTTCCTCTTCATCCTCTATCGCCTCTGTGCCCAGACCCGCGACGGTCCCCAGGTCCCTTGTGCCGCTCACACGGGCTGCGAGCGGCCCGCCCTGGCCTTCCTGAGCGGGGGGGAGCCTCCGGGGCGGCCTGGAGCCGGGAAGTAGGCAGGCACACAGGTGGGAGCTTCTTTGGGGAACACGTAGGTTTTCTAAAAGAGGGGGATTAGTGGGAATGAGGGGTGTGAGACCCAGGAAGGAAGAGAGGCCGGTCGGAGGCAGGAGGCGGCCGCAGCGAGTACACCTGCCTGGTGGAGGCCGGCAGGCGGCTGGGAGCGAGCTTGGAGGCTGAAGGGATGGAGAGAGACGGTGAGAAGAGTGGGAGGCACCGACCATCCCTGCGGTGGTGGTGCACAGGTCTTGTAGCCCTGATTGCTACAAATGCTTTAGTCGCAGGAAGGTGATGTTTCGCTTCAACGCCTCCCCTGAACATTCTGTAATTAAGTGTCCACTGCTCTTCCGTCAGATTTTTCTCTGCTTGCATTTCTCTTCGGGGAAAGAAAGAAGAAAAAAAAAAAAAAAAAAAAAGGGGCAGAGCGATCCTGCCTAGCAAGGAAGACTTGTAGTAAAGATGAGGAAGTGAGCTATTCAGAGGCGCGGCAGCCAGGTGGGAGAGGCACGATTGAATGGACAATTAACTGGTTTTAATGTTCGCTGTGTGAACAATTATTGCAACTTCAGTCTTAACATACATAACCTTATTACACCTCTTGAATCAAGGAGAGATTTTCCTTCTGAGTAGGGAAAATAGTCTGCCTAGATGATTTGCATTTCTTTCATCTTTTACTGAGAAACCCGAGAGAAGAACTTATTTTCATTGCTGCTTCATTATTAAAAGTAATTCATCACAGCACTGTGAATTTCTTGCTATTGGTGCTAGTTCACTTCACTAATAATGTCCACAATGTATTTCAATTATGTATAAAAACTGCCCTGTAGACAATAGATTTTGTACTCACTGATTGAATATTGTTTGCAACTCAGGAAAAATGAACTTGCCTTGAGTAAGTTTCTAACTGTGAATTAAGTTTCTTTTATACTTAGTATTAATAAAAGGAAGAATTTATGGTTTCATTTGTCAGATCATGAGGGATACTTTTATTTAGTAAATTAACTAGTAATGTTATCAGATGACTGCATAGTTAATTGAAACAGGAAGAGGTAATTTCTGGATCCCTTTAAATTCTGTGTACCGTTAATGGAGAGCTTAGATCTGAGGTTGGGAGGTACATACACACACACACACACACACACATATACACAGAGAAAGCCTTATTTGCTGGTCAGACTTTCCAAGTGTCTGTGCTTGTGACTCAGGAGATTTGAAGATAGAGAAAATCTAAGAGGAAAGCAAGAAATGCCAGCAAGACAAAAATCATCCTAAAAAGCAGAGCCCAAATGCTGATGTACAAAAGCTCTAAACCATCAAACCTTTAGAGAAGAAAAAATGCAGAAGGAGAGGAAATGACTGGAAGAAAAGTAGTTATGCCAATTTTATTTTTCTGCTAGCTTTTGCTATCACTTTCACAGAGATTTTAAATATCGTGAGTTGGAAGAGACCCACAAGGATCATTGAAGTCCAAAGTCCTGGCTCTGCACAAGACAACCACTTACACACCGTGTATCTGAGAGCCTTGTTTGAACACTTCTCAAACCCTGTCAGGCTTCGTGCTGTGACCCCTTCCATGGGGAGGCTGTTCCAGTGTCCAACCGCCCTCTGGGTGAATAACCTTTTCCTAAGAACCAACCTAAACCTTCCCTGACACAACTTCAGGCCATTCCCTCAGGTCCTGTCACTAGACACCACAGAGAAGAGATCAGTGCCTGATCCTCCTCTTACCCTCATGAGGAAGCTGCAGGCTGCAATGAGGTCTCCCCTCAGTCTCCTCCAGGCTGAACAGACCAAGGGACCTCAGCTGCTCCTCATATGGCTTCCCCTCAAGACCCTTTGCCATCCTTGTCTTTACTCTAAATGCTCTCTAGGAGCTTAGTGTCTTTTTTGTATGGTGGCACCCAAATCTGCCCCCAGAACCTGAGGTGAGTCTGCTCCAGAGCAGAAAGGGACAATCCCCTCCCTTGCTCAGCTGGCGATGCTGTGCCTGATGCACCTCAGGACAACCCAGGCTGGCTTCAAGTTGCCATGGACCAGGACACCCAGGTCCTTTTCTGTGGTGCTGCTTTGCAGTATCTTGTTCCCCAGTCTGTCCATACATCCAAGGTTGCCCCATCCTAGCTGCAGAATCTGACACTTGGGCCTTTTGCATGCAAGTATCAATATTCTCAGTGCATATAGATTACACTTTTTCACATCCTGGGTAAATGTGGAATTAGTATTGCATTTACACCTTTTGAATCTGTCAATTTTGTTAATATTCTCTCTTTGTCTTAATGTTAGCTCAGCATTGAATTTTACCTTAAGATATGGCACTCCAGAATACTGTGGATACTGAGTGATATCAGTAATTACCAGCTATACTAGTTTGTGTAAGAAACAGCCATTCCTATTTTTTTCAATATTTTTCAAAAAAGCTTTGTGATCTACTAGTTCTAAATCACTTATGATCCTTTTCAACATAATTTTTTAATTTTTATTTTATTAAATGCAGCCTCTTTGGTTAGGAAATGGTTAGGATTACAGTAGTAATCTATTCAAGAAAACAAAAATATGCTTTGTTTCCAACAATAGCAGTAGGATTAATTAAAAAAAACCCCAGAAAGTAAAGATATTTTATATAAGTTGCCTATTATCACTGATTTTATGATAATGAATATGTTGAGAAACTTAATCTGAACAGAACCACTGGCAAGTCACCATGACTTCTTATTACTGCATCATTCTAGCTTCTTTTAGTTCTCTAGGAGATGGCATCTGATCAAGATTCTGAATGAGATTTTGCCTTATTGCTTACAAATTATACCTTTGCACATAGCAAGCATAGTAAGCATAGATTTCCTGACTGCAGGCCTTGTTTTTGTGTTCTGGAGACACTGAAAAAGGCACCTTACTATTCCCAGACTGGGGCAAATCAGAGTACATTGCAAGCATTGGGCCAGTACATAGATTAAAATACTCAGTTCTAGGAACACTCTCAGTTGAGAGTATGGCTACTTAGGGTTTAAGACATGTGTTTGAAATCTAATGTTCATTAAATTGAAAGTTTAGATGTAATTAATGGAATGTTATAGTGACCATAATTTCTTTAGCATAAAAAATAAGTTCCTGATTTTACTCAAAGAAGAAAAAATTAGCATTCAAAATATTCAGATAGATACAGAGTATCATGTAAAGTATAAGTGTAGCCATAAACATATGAATTTTGGGTTTGCAAATAATACAGAACCTACTGCTTACTAGGGAATGCTTTCATGTATGTTCATCTATGTAACACATTATGAGAACCTCAGAAGCTATATTCTCCTCTGAAATCCAGTGCTTACCATAAAGTCTTAGCAATAAAATCATACCCAGGTGAAGTTCTTTCTGATCCCCAAAATTCACTGAGACTTGTAGAAAAAGATTATAGCAACTCAAAACTCTGCATAAGTTAAAAATAATTTCCTCTCATGATATGTTCTGAGATGATGCATTTTCTAGAAATTGTTGGGGATGTATTTTTAAATAAATTAATACTTCTATGATAGAGTGAAACAAGAGTGAACTATTACTTCAATTAGTACAATTCAGAATACCACTTAAATAACAGAATCTAACATTGAGACAATAGAAGAGCATTTGTTGTCAGAAATCCCAAAAATACTTTTACAGATTTAATCAATGATAAAATAATTTTGGTGGCAGTAAGGAATAAAAAGCATAGGATGTTCAATTGCACGCCATCCATGAGAGATACTTAAATAAATGTATTTAGGCATGTAAATGGACATTTCTATTGTGTGTTTGAGACCATCAAAGGAATTTCTGAAACTGTGCTAAGGCACATGGAAAATAAGGAGGAGATTGGTAGTTGCCAACATGACTTCACTAAGGGCAAATTGTGCCTGACATCACCTACCTAGAACAAGTATTCCTTCTGGAACTGTACAAAGTATTTGACACTGTCCTGCATGAATTCTAGTCTCCAACCAAGACATTGATTTGGTGATGGAATGCTCAGTGGATAAGGAATTGGCTGCCCAGAGTTACAGCTCGATGTCCAAGTGGAGACTAGTGGCAAGTGGGGTTCCCCTCAGGGGTTGGTACTGGGATGGGCACTGCTTAACATCTTTGCTGGGACATGGATAATGGGATCAAGTGCACCCTCAGCAAGTTTGCAGATGACAGCAAGCTGTGTGGTGTGATGGATATGCTGGAGAGAAGGGATGCCATCCAGAGGAACCTGGACAGGTGTAACAAGTGGGCCAATGCAAACCTCATGAAGTTCAACAAGACCAAGTGCAAGGGCTTGCACCAGGGTCAGGGCAATCCAAAGCACAAGTACAGGGTGGGTGGAGAATGGATCAAGATGAGCCCCAGAGAAAGGGTTTGGGGGTTTGTGGATGAGGAGAGTGACATAAATTGGCAATGTGAGTTTGCAGCCTGGAAGGCCAACTGCATCCCAGGCTGTATCAAAAGCAGTGTGGCCAGCAGGGTGAGAGAGATAGTTCTGACCCTCTACTCAGTTCTCATGAGACCCCACCTGGAGTGCTGCATCCAGATCTGCAGTCCCCAACATAAGGAAGGCTATTCTGTGTCGCCTCCAGGACAAAAGAAAAATAACAAGTACTCTGCTCTGGAGAATAGAAGAAAAAAAGGCCTCAGCCATGGGTGTCACTGCTACAGCTGTGCTAGAAAATACTTACTTTGAAAATTAAGAAGCCAGCAGTTTACTGAGTTGTTTTCTTTACATTAAAAAGAGATCTGTATTGTAACGTGGCATTAAAAAAAAAGGTTACATAGAAGTGTAATATTTTCAAATTGTCATGCTTTAGCACATTTTAAATTAACATAAATGATTAATATAAACCATTATATATATGCACACATAGGCATCACGTAATAGTTCAACATACAGCTGAGCATAGTGATCTGTTCATAGATGTACTATGTTCTGAATGAAGGTAAAATCATGTCAGGAAGTTTGTTCTCTTTTTAAAGCTTGCAGAATAGTCATCTAAAAATTATTTTTGCTTGTAGAACATGTCACATTTTAAATACTAAACTGAGTTCTCAGTTCAGAATGGCTTTCGTGTTAAGTTCCTGCCTAAAAGTGCACATGATACGCAGAATTGTTCCTTATGTTTGAACAAAAAACTTTGGAGTTTTTTACCGTTGCATAAGGAGGTAAGCCAGAATGGAATTCTAGTCTCCTCAAAAAGAATTCTAAAATTCATGAATATAGGATAACATGAGCTCTGTTAATCTGTACATTGCATGAAGAAAAGTGGTTTGAAGAAAAGTTGCAAAATGTCTCTGACTGTCTTGTCTCATGAGATTTCAGAGCAAGCCAGTTTGCCAGTATATTTTAACATATATCCTGTGATGACAGGCTTCTGGGGTGAGAAAATCCAAGCATATTTCTTAATCCTAGGACTCTCAAGGGCAAATGTAAGACTTCAGTATGCAATCCTGTGAGTCATCACTGCCCACAAAAAATACCATTCTCTACTTGCAGCCTAATAACTGGGTTATTCTATAATAATATGAAATCCATGTTAAATTTTGTCCATGTCTTACATATGTTGTGTCATTTTTAGTTATTGATGGACAAGGGTAGAAATTACTCTTTTTCTCCTGTATGGAATTTTCTTTTAAATCTGTGTAGAAGGGACTGGTGTATTCCATGTGCTTCAAGCTGAAGCCCTTATGAATCAACCACAGTTTGACCCTTGTGTCAAAAGACATGTGAATTAATTTTATTTTAATACATTGCATTCATAAAGCAATGAGGATATGTAAGCTTATAGTACATTAATAGAATTAGAATTTAATTGTTGGCCATCAGTTAATACCAGGGAGTGAGGATTAGGATGTGTGTTTCATTCACAGGACTAAGAGCCTGGATGGGACAACTGGCATTAGCAAATCTAGTTCTCTGATATCCTAATTAACCTGCCTGTATTAACCTGACCCTATATTTATCATGTTCACTCTTAAAACAATTTCGGTTTCACCACTGCATCTTGCTGAAGTTTCTCTAGAACTTCTCTCCTGTGATGGTTTGAAACCTTCTTTGAATAGTCACAGCCTATTCATCATTATTTTTTCTTGTGCCAAAATATTATTAAGCTGCTTTCTGCCTTTCTATTTTCTGTATTATTATGTATTTTTGGAGGGTAGCTCCATCGTTCTCTCCCTTTGTTTTAGTAGCGTATAAAACTGAGTGTTTTTAGAGCAATGAAAGATGATACAAAACTAACTCCATGCATGCTAGTCATGCACATTGTGAAAAGATATTAGCTTGAGTCTTAAAAGCACGTGGTAGTTTACTCCAATATTGTGATAGAGAAGTGTTACTCCTGAGTTAATCTATTACATCTGTGTGAAACAAGCAGCTCCCATGTAGCACAGTACAGTGCCCTTGTAGTATGTGCTTCCAGTTAAGTACAGGATCAGAACAAAAGTCCACCTGGACAGTATCTGTCTTCAGCTGTAGTATGTGCTAGATGTTTACAGAAAAGCACAAGGAACAGTGCAAGCATGACTTCTGATATTATAGCAAATGTTTAATAAATTTCTGACAACATTTCCTATAATTAAAAGAAAATACTAGTTTATTCAATAAAAATGTGAAGCTAGTATGCATAAATTATCCTTAGCAAATCCATACAGAGCTTACCAATTTTTCTCTTTGAATACTTTTCTTTCAATTTGATTGAAAAATCAGAACATGATTGAAGCCAAATGAGTAGTCTCACTGTTTTTTGTATCTTAAATATATTTATTTCCAGACATATTTACAATTCTTAATTTATTCATTGCCAAAAATACTAAGGAAAGTATTAGAAACATGCATTAGAATTTATCATGTGTAGTATTTCTTGGTATTCTGGGATGGAAATAATTAGACTTTTTCCTCCCTTAACTGTCTCCAGCTACACTTCCAGAAATGGAAGTTTATTGTTGAGATTTGCTCAATTTTAATCATTCTCATTAATGAAGCTGCCTTTGCCACCAAGAGTTACACCAGCAATTTTGCTTGAAGACTCTAGCAAGCTCTCTAAATTTTTGCATATTTTACTTAAGGACACTCAGTACTTACTTATTGCGTAAATCCACAAACTTCTGTAATAAGTTTCCTAACTTCTTACTCTTGGCTCCTCTGAAACCAAAAATGTTAGCTACAGAATTACTTAATCTCTGTGTTTATGTAGACCAAGTTCAAATTTGCAATGGTGCCTTTAGTTTGGACTAGAAAAATTAATAATTCCTTCAAATATCAAACTAGCTCACAGTGTTACTTTGGCCAGCCCACAGAAGTAAGCTAGATGGCTTTGAGATTGACACTTTGTTGGACCAATTGGAGGGCATTTCTTCGCTGTAAATATTACATCTCAAGAGGAAACAAAGCCTGGGAAATTGTTTTTTTAGTTCTGTCCTTTGGAAAGAGAAGACCTCAAGACCTCCTCCCCCTCAGCTTTGGGCAGGGCAGGGCCAGGGGAAGGGTCCATTGAACCTCTTCCAGGCACAGGAGACCAGCCAGCAGCTGCCTTTTGGCACAGGCCCCTGAGATCTTGCTCCCTCCATCATGGCTTTGAAATATGATACCATGAACTGCTATGGCCTGTCAGAGATCCTGGGCAAGATTTTTAACTCTTTCTTCACCAGATGAAGCTTCCAAAGTATGAGTCCTGCCTGAGTGAGAAACCAGGATAGAATGAAGGAACCAACATGAAGGTATTAAAGTCAGTCAAGGTGTAATGTCACAGATGAGAGGAAGATGAGGAGTTGTATTAACTTTGTAGGCTAAAATTCTCTTGTAAGCTGTGGTGGTGGACTACAATATATTGAGATATTTCCTTTAAACCATGGAGAATTATGGGGAGATGGATAGTTCAAATTGTAGACCTGAGCAGAAGAATGTGGTGCTAAAGTGAGCCAATGTTGAAGTGGCTGTGATTCCATGAGAAGTTTGAACCGAGAGGTGAAGCGATAAAGACTGCCTCGAGAGAAGAAGAAGAAGAAGGAGAGAATCTCTCTTCCCTGAGATGATCTTAGAGATAGATAAAGAGAACCTTTGCTTTAGAACAGTTTATCTTTAAAAATAAAAGCTCCATATGTGGACTGGCCCAGAGGCACAGCTGTGAAAGGGCTGTGAAAATAGGAGGATTTCACGAATGCAGATTCCCATGCAGCTGCTGTTTGTGAAAATTGAAGCTATGAGAGAACTGTTTTTCTTGTGGGAGAATTTTCCATAGCAAACAAGAGATGCTCTTCTCCGTAAGTTCCTAACCTGAAGAAAGACTCTTCCAGAGATGGAAAACTGACAGAGAATTCTGGGTGTTATTTTCTGTATGTTGTCAGTGGGAAAGAAAGAAGGTGTGGGGAGGGAGGAGGGGTGTTTTAAAGGTTTCATTCTGATTCTTGTTCTTTTTTTCTTTTAGTGTTAGTTAATAAAGTTTCATTACTTTTAAGGTTATGCCTGCTTTGCTCCTGATTGGGAAATTTCAAATTGTCAAATCAAACCCACTACACTCACTCATGAAACTCAGCTGGGATTTTTTTGATTTTGTTTGGGGTTTTTTGTTTGTTTGGGTTTTTTTTGGTTTGGTTTGGTTTGGTTTTGGGGTTTTGTTATGTTTGATTTTAGGGGGTTTGGTTGGTAGGTTGGCTTTTCTATATTGAGTGCAAAAATACATATTGGTGTATCACAATTACTTCAAAGACATGATTTGCCTAACACAGTGTCATCCAGACCATCATAATTGTTATTTAGATTCCTCTGGGGTGATGTGATAAGTTTGTTTGTTGATACCTGATCTGTCCAGCATCTGAAAAGAAGAACTTCAGTTTAATCCAGACTCCTAATTTTGAGGCAGCTGAAAAAATTCCATTTCTCGCCCAGGCATTTTACATAGGTAGAGATATGAGGTCCCAAGTCATTAAATTGCTCTCATTATGACAGAAATATTTTGGCATGAGTTTGAGATTCAAGTAACTAGTTGTACCATTTTGACTAAATCTATATTATTAGAATTAATTGCCATGTAGTTATTAATTGTGATGAAGAAAAAAATGCTAGTTTAAAAGTAACAGGGTGTAGAGAAATTGACTTTGAATTCTAGATAATATTTTTCATCCTTTGTATTATATTAATATGAATATTAAGAAAAGACTATTATGATTCAATTTGGGCATAAAATTTTGTCAAATTATATTTTTCTGAATACACATTTTCAAATGCTGGACATTTTTAAACTCTTATTTGCCTGAAAATAAGCACTATTTTCTGTGCATAGAAATCAACATAAGCAATATTTACACTGATGATATTGTAGGATGCTTTCTTTACAGGATACTCTAATTTATACTCACTTACTGCTAGACAAATGATGCATCAAGGAATTTATGTTGTTTTGGTGAGAATTTTCTTTGAAATGATACCAAGACCTTGAAAAGTCATTTTAGCAATGCAGTTTAAACTTTCAAAATGAGAGACATTCAGCTGTACAGGGCTTGTGAGTCAAAAGCGAACCTCAAATGCAATTTTCAGAGGTGATAGTGAAATTTGTAGGGGGTGGGGTGTTAAACCAAGGTTTGGAGTCTGTGGAGACCTTGTTAGGTTAGTCCATTTATCCAGGCAGTTACTTTTAGCTTGGACACTACTCTGCACCTGAGAGCAGTATAGGGTGTTCTATTGTAGAATTGAAATCACAAATTAATGAGTTGACTGTTAGCTTAATTCTCTGTACATGTGCTTTTCTTATGATACTATCTGGTTTACACTGTTGAGGCCTACGACAGCTGCGATTGGTCCTGTTCTTAGTAAAGTCATTGGCAACATTTCTATGGTAAGTAACAATCTGAGTTTCCCAATCCTTGACATCATTAAAATATACATGAACAAAAGCTTTACTTTGCTGCAGGTATGAACTAGCAAGAAATAACTCCCCAGAGTAAGAGAAGTAGGCAGGAATGTGCACCGCAGCCATGAGTGCTTCAGGGCAGACAGACATGGTACTTGTAATTTCTGCTGCTTTGTGCACCAGACTTGCTTTAAGCTAAAAACTCTCAGGAAGTCAGCACGTTACCAACATTTCAAGTGGCAACTGATTGAGAAAGTTTGTCAAGGTTGATGTCTGCATAATCATATACTAGGTGAAGTATATGAGTATATTAGGTGAGTATATGAGTAAAAAGACAGAAAGCTTCCTCATATTTACATGTTTGATTCATAAAAATAGTATGTTCAAAGTAATGAATCTCTAGCAAATATATACAAAGAGACAATTAATGCTGGATGCATCACATGAAAGCACCAGTTAGAAAGCAGACTTTTCTGGTCTCTTATCTTTAAAATGCAGTGGCCCTATTTAAACATAACAAATGAGGACAAGACCCTGCAAAACAATCCTTGTCTAGTTCTTACTGCTGATGTCATTGTTTAATCAATGAAAAGGATGGATTTGTTTTAAAAAGTGAAAATATAAAATGGATTTCTCAAGGGATCCCAGTGAAAAAGCATGAATGTAATATTATTATTTAACCTGTAAAAGTAAACTGATTACAAACAATTAAACTTTAGTTCTTAATTATGAGAAATGTTTATTCATATTGTGGGCAGAGAGTTACAGTCATGTTTACCCAATAGAATTGGTAAATACTACTAAATTCAACTGAGTAATGTTCCACCTGTTTTACAGAGGATTATGTGTTTTTAAATCTTTTCATAAATCTGTCAAAATCAGGAAAAAAAGTTAATTGAGGACAGTGTGTCTTGCTAAACAAATAAGCTCATTAATATGCCGAAAGTTGGGAGGATGAAGTTGGGTACATACTTCATGGTGGCAACTTCAGCGTTGTGTAATTTTGGCATCCAGATTCATTTATGTGTAAGGACTCTGGTGCTTGCTGGAGGATTAGCACAAATCATGAATTTGGAGAAGCGGCACCAGGAGTTCAATTAAGCATCTAGTGAAAGTGTGGAAGAAGGTGATTTAGCTTGGCAAGTAAAGTTCTTCAAACATAGGTTTACATTTCCACTTTTGTGTAAGTGTAAGGTCACTACTCAGAGCCTAGTTTACTCTCTTCTGTGGCAATACTGGGGGAATAGAAAAGCACCAACAAAGTGGATACATCATTCTTTAGACCAGAAAGGAGGTCCAGAATTTAATTTTCAGCTGCCAGGTTCAAGGTCCTGAACAAGGACTCTTGACAGGATACACCCATTCTCCAGTGCCGTGATAGCAAGTACAAGGTTCCCTTTGTGGTACCAAAGAAGGTAGTTACCTTCCTCAGCTGTTTTCTCCCCACTGGCTCATAATCTGTCTTTAGTGATCAGTTAAGATCAGTTTTTATTCAACAGAACTTGCATGCTCATTTTTTGAAAACAGAAAATTGTTAAAGACAAAAATTTAAAGATAAAGCTTTAAAAATTTTAGATAATTTAAAGCTGTTGTTATTTTAGCCTAATTATTTTCTGAACCAGTAGAATATTTATGAATTTGACAATCTAACTTTGTATTTAAAAGAGCAAATTATCTGTTGTATAACTTCATTAAGCCTGCTCTCTTGTTCATGCGGTTTGAATTTGGCTAGGGTTACAGTAGAGTACATACTTGAGGGATTGGCATTAGAAACTAAAATGGGGTTAGAGGAGGGAAAGATGACTTCAGACATTTTGCTTTAACTTTGCATTTAGGAACTGTTCTAAAGAACACACAGATTTGTGGTATAAGTTGCATATTTAGAAACTTTATGAAAAGATAATGACAAATATTCTTGTTTTCACTTTGCAGTGATTTAGCAGATTTTATGTTTTATTTCTTTAACATTTTCTCTCTTACATCTAAGCCAAAACACTGAAATCTCTTCTATGTCATCTCCTTTGATGTGAGAAGTAGAAGGATTATAAATCACAAAATCCCTGCAAACAGAATATACTGAGTCCCTTGGAAAAATTGTGTAAATTAATTTGGACACACCACTGTGAAACTCAAACTGAAACACTTTTTGTTGTAGGAAGATAAAACAGAGAGCTGAGAGAAGGACCTCACTCCAGCCAAAGGAGGGTAGCTATTTTGTGCAGAATGCTTGGTGGGAAAGAGTTGGCTATACTTTTTACACAGATTAGCAGTTAAAGGGGAAAATAGAAGGAAAGCGTTGTTGCTAAATGCTTCTGTATAAAATAAAACACCTGTGGCTCATGTTCAAGTTAATGGAAAACAAATGAGCTAGTAAACATGTAGTGTTTTAATTTAGCAAAAGGACTTTGTTTTACCATGGGGGAAGAAAGAGTGTGATTCTACATTTGTAGTACTTAGATGGAAAGTGCTTATATTGCTCATCATCCTACTATTTGCTTTTTTATTGCAAGTCTGGCAGGAATAAGATCAATCACCTACAAATGATGGAATAACATGAAAACAGCTTCAAAATTTAACTCTTTTTGACCGACAGGCGTTCTTATCAGATAGTACTTATAATATTATACATATTTCTACTGGAGTTGACATATATTCTCTTTCTCTAAGAATGCAGACATAAACTGTTCACCCAGATATACACCTGTACATATGCACTTTCAGATATGTATACACATGGATATCGGGTGTGGGGTTTACATACATAGGCTAATCTATGGATAAATCATATATTAGAGAGAGAGAACGAGAGAAAGGATGTGGGGGAGGCAGAGACAGATGCATATCCATCTGTCAGGTCCACCAACTCCCACAACTCAGCATTGTTTACTTGTGAAGACAGGCTGACAAGCTCCTGTTTCTAAGCACAGAATGGATTTGCTTCAGGAATTACGTGCTGATGCTCAGTGGTGACAGGAGACCAGCCAGGCCTGCAAGTATGATCAGTGGGGAGAATTAATCCAAGGATCATCAAGTTTGGAACTGTATGTCTTCTGGATGAACATCTTTCCATCAGGGATCCTGGAGAGACTGCCTTCAAAAAAGGGCATCAGGATAAAGAAGTGCATGGTACAAAGCATACGGTATATGCTTTCCATATGTGTGAGTGAATTCTTGTGGGAATTACTTTGAAAAGGGTCAAAGGACCCTAAAACAGAATGCGGAAAATCTACTTAATTGATATATGTGCTTATTTTATTTGATTGACTTAATTCAGCAGCTAAGGCCAGTTTCTAGACCATATATTGGATGACATTATGTCTGTTGCATATAATCAAAAGAACAGTATCCTGCCAGCTTCTCAGTTGTAAACCATAAAATTTGTCCTCTGGCTACACAAATCTCAAATTAAAATGTTGCCCTAACTTGCAAATATGCAGGAATTATTTACTTTTTGCATCTTGTTGGACTAAATATAAACTGTACCGTTTATTGTTCATTATCCAGTTATTTCTTTTCCTGAGAAGCAAAAGAAAGTCGTTCTGAAAGCTATGGGGATGAAGATCATTGCCAAATGAAATCTGAAATAAAATCATCTGAAACAAGCCACAAAGTTGTACATTCCTCTGCCATATTTTGGTATACAGATAATAATCCTTTCCCTTAGGATATAACCCTGTTCTCCTGACAATAGGTATTTGCTTCTGGCTATGATTTCTAAAATCATAAGTAAGTTACTTCAAAGTATGATTTGTATCATTCTGAAATGGAGGCATGCTTCTGAATTATAGATATTCTTTAAAATTGGTTTCCTTTCACCTAAATGACGTGCTCAGATTCCCTAATATATGGACACAGACTGCTTTTTATCTTCTTTACCATTTCTACATATGAGAAAGTATATCCTGTCTTTTGTTTGTTTGTTTGTTTTCATACTACACATTCCCTGCTTTATTATCTGAGAAACAAATTTTTTGTGTGATATTTCATTTAGGTGATAGCATCGACAATATTCCAACTCACCCGTAGGACAAAATATACTTTTGGTCACATCTCAGATTAAACAGTGATAACAATAAAATGAAAATATTACTCAACCCCTTGTTTAAATGAATGAATTGTCCAATAGCCTAAAAGCAGGTTGCATATATGATTTAAAACAGACACAGGTTTCTGACCACAGAAACTTTTGAACTTGCTTTTATTATAATAATTAATTTCAAAATTAATTCATCATTCAGGGTATGGGAGTAGGAAACACTTTATATGTCAGCTTGAATATACTATATTTTATTTTCATATTATTCAATCTTTTTTCTTTGCTTTTATCTTTAAGTAACCTCTGGGCTATGAAATGGAAAAATATATTGAAAATACATGCTGAAAAATGGGCAGTGAGGGACTTAGGGTTACAAGCCTCTGGGATGAATAAAGCAATACACAGCAGGTTAGGAAACCTTGGAAGCATAGACTAGTCAAAGTAGTTTGTCCCCTGACGATTTCACATATACTCTACAATAAAACAGTTATTACTCAGAGCCCTGTTTTATTCTCTTCTGTGAGTGACAATACTGGGGGATTAGAAAAGCACCAACAAAGTGGATATGTCATCCTTTAGGTGTAAGATAACCAGAAAGGTGGTCCAGAATTTAATTTTCAGCTGCCAGGTTCAAGTTCCTGAAGAAGGATTCTGGGAGGGTACACCCATTCTGCAGTGATAGGAAGAACAAGGTTCCCTTTGTGGTACTAAAGAAGAGAGTCACCTTCCTCACCTGTTTACTCACCCACCACTGGCTCATAGGACATCTTTAGTGATCACTTAAGACTGGGGAAATTCACAAGTGCTTTGTATTTTAATTGGTTGGGTTTGGGTTTTTTTTTTCTGCTTTAACATCTTGTTAGGAATATTTCATCATGTTCAAAGCTCTGGGCAACATCACATGTTACTCTGCATGTCTTAGCCTGGTTGAAAGAGCTTTTTGTCTAGATTTTTTCCCTCACAGCTAAGGGAAATTGCCCTTGCTCCTCTTTTCCATAACTGAAAGTTTGTTTATATTTGGCTGATGCTGTGCATTTTGGTAGCAAGAGTGAACTGGTTTCTTTTACAGCTCCATTAGTAGTGGTACAATACCAGATGAATGTGTGTTCCTCCTGTCTCATCTGCCTCTCTTTCATTCTTTTTTTCTCTGCTTATTGCACAATTTGTTTTTTGAAGACCTAACTTGATGTTCAACCTCTTCTATTCAAATCAAAATGAGTACTTACAGCACTTCCTGCTAATTGTATGATACTAAATATGTATTGAGAAATGATACCTAAAATGTTATTGGAATAAAAGTTTGCAAGTTTAGGGGGTTTTTAGAGAGGGAGAGATCTGAAGTCTAGAAATAATGTCAATCTGAATTTTGAACACTGGTTTAACAGAATATAAATTCTACTTTTTAAATTTCAATTTAAAAAACACATTAAATTACCAAAGATACTAACTGGCTAAACAGTTACTACATACACACAGGTATAGAGTACTCCTAGAAAACTAGTGTTTGCCATTAGTAAGAGAATTTTGGGATCAACAAAGTGTTGTTAAGACATCTACTTCAAGCTATTTCAAGCACTGAAAGAAAATTAATTATTGCTGCTGCTTAACAGAATTTCATGAATTATAAAGGTCTTCATCAAGGGAGGCAGATATATAATGTCAATAAGCTGATAACTTAAATGCTGGCCTTTTGCATGGACAGAGCATGTGGAGGAAGTGGAGAGCAACACTCTGCTATTCCTTGTGATTCCAGTACTCACTCTGAGTAACATTGCTTAGCAGTGAAGAGAAATAATTGAACTATATCCTCAGAGGATAATTAAGAAATAACACAATTTTTTCTTTTTGTTTCCTTGACATATTTTCTTTACAAGACTCCATTCAACTTTAATTAAGTTTAGCTTTGAGGCTCTGAACCTGGAACAGTGCATTTTTTTTTTTCCTTGTAATATAACCTTTACCTTGCGGGTAAAAGAAGTGAAGTCATGGGGCTATAATCATCAGATCATAGAATGAAAGAATTATAAGTTTTATACAGGCTAAAAAATAAAACCTTTGAATTAATTAGCATTTTATGAGTTTCAGTACATGTGAAATACCAAATTAATAGGGCCTTATTCTATTCTTATTAGGTGTTAAAAGAGTATTAAGTGAGAAAATGTAACTCATGTTCAATTTAAGAGCTCTTCAAACTGGGAAGATGTTGGAAAGTGATTAAAGGCTAGGCCCTGAAAGCTTCATCAGCTTTAATAGTTTAAATTAATATAAGTCATAGGTTTGGGGGGGTTTAACCCCCATAAGATGAATAAAATTCTACATCAAACAAAACACCCGTTTAAACTGAATTATCTTGTCTTCAAAGTTACTTTTATATCTCTGATATGAGCAGTATAATTTTTAATCTTTTCTTTCAATGTAGGATTGCAAAGCCTATACTATTGCCCATTATCCAATGCTGTGTGAAAGGTGTAATAGAAACAAGTGAACTAATCAAAGGTAGATGCAGTTACAGCTCTGAAAAATCACAGAGCATGGAAAATTATTAATAAAGCATATATTTTCTTGTATATTAAATAGGAAAATCATTCTTATTTATACTATATGTGCATGTCAAGAATTTTAAAGACAATATCAAAATTGTAATCTAATTTTGATCATGAAATATGTTAAGCATTTCTACAGCTTTATTTTTTGAATCACAACAATATTAACTTCTTTCATTGTTTCAACAAGCAGATATGAGTCTCCAACAGTCAGAGAGACTTATCTCAATCTAGGTATGATTCTGAGATAAAGGTTTCATTGTCTAAAGCATATTCTGTTCTAAATTACTGTGCCGAAAATGCAAATACAGAAGTATTTCACTGCACATGGTCAGAAACTCAAACTAATTTTATAGGTATTATAGATAGCTTTGTCATGTAATTTCTGGAACATTTAATAACGCCTTAGCATCCTATAACTAAAATGAAAAACATGAATAGATATTGATCATGCAAAAAGATAAAAAGCCAAACTACAAAAAAGTCACTTGAAGAAGTGCAAAAATGTCAAAATCAACATCGATTTCTGCAAACAGCCTGACACATTCCAAAGGATCTATTTTTTCTGTTGTGCAGCTAAGACTTATATAACGTGCCCTTATAACTACAGCAAGAAAGGCAGAAAGAAATTCTTATTTGAGATCAGCTTAGTTTTGTGACTCTTCTCTTCAAGGTAAAAATTGATAAGAGGAAGGAATGAGCGCAATCCAAACATAAGCAGTTTTGATTTCATGTTGAAAACCCGAGGTATGAGACAGAAATTTTGTCAGAAACAATGACACTCACTTAACTTTGTCCCCTTGCACTCTGCTGCTCATGAGCTTAGCTTTAGATGCACCATCCAAACTTCTCTTTCAGTGCAGCTGCTTTCTACAGCTTCTTTTGTGAGGGGAAGGTAAAGATTGTGGAACAAGGTAAGTATTTGGAAAAAGATGGCAAGTTCACAGAAACAGAAGAATACTTCAATATTTCAGTGTTTTATCTGGTCAGCTACAGAGATTTCAGAATCTTGCTGACAGGTTAAAGAGGCCTATTTCAATACAGGCTACTTTTTGAAATGTTACAACTCTTCCACAGTTGAATGCAGATAAATATTCATCTATAACTTACATATTTTTTTTCTCTGTGAAGATCAGCAATAATGCTGGTGCTGACTTTGTTTAAAAGTTAAAGTCATCCTCATCTTCGTTTACTCCTTCAGTCTTATTTGGCTTCCTTATGCAACTGCCAAAACTTACTCTTGACCTGAACATTACAATAACATTAGAGTAAGACATATGTCAAGTCAGGGTTTAGTACTGTTTTGATGATGTGATAAATAAGCACCTTTTAATGCAGATTTCTTCAGTGTAGTCCATGCCCCTTGACTTTCTCCTTTACTAAATCATGAGGCACTATACTCTCTGTTGTTGGCTTGGTCAGGGGACCCTGGGCATCTGGGAAGGCAACACCTTCCATAGCTCCAAGCACCTCCTTGACCTCTTTCAAGATGCTACTGATCAGGTTCATCTGGACCACAGGAGTGCAAAAGTAATGAATCTTGCAAAGTCCTGGACAATATCCACATCAGCATCTGAGGAAGGCTAACTTGTCTTTCCCCTTCTTAGTTCAGAGCTGTGACTATAAAGGGCAGTCAACACAATCCATGCATTTCTTCAGCATCCCTGCTATCCTTTTATCAAAGTGCTTTTCAGTTCACAGCTTCCTCTCCAATTCGCTGCAAAAGTGGCATGTGCATAAAATGGGAATGAAAATTTGGAGACACGTGGCGAGGAAAGGACCATGGTAAAGCCGTGTATTCTTCCAAAAAGCAGCACGAGCACAAATTTATATTGATAAGGACATTGTATAAAATGGTAGCCGATGTTTATCTTGACTACACAGAATAAGGTGCTTTTTTCCCCTAGCCATATGAAATTAATATTAATCAGCAGAATGTGACATCAAATTTTACAAATTAATATGACCTTTTACACAGGGTTGAAGAAAAAGGACTATCTTTCAAAGTGTTCAAGCAAAGAGAAGATGGGTTATTTTACTAACAGTATCATGCAGGTTCTTTTCCTGTTAAAATATTTTTATTACTGCTAATTACTTACTTTCTAAGGGGAAAACAATGGTTTCTCTGTTCATTCTGACTATTTCACAGCCAGAGTGCACATGAGCTAGCTTGTATTTTTTAAACCAAGTGCAAGCTGTTGTCTTGATGATATTCAAGGTGCAAGAGTGAAGATTTGACTAGTTCTAGGTGGTTTTCTCTGTAAGAAATTTGTCCTATAATATTTAAAATTTGTTATTTATACATTTTACATAGTCTTAATAACAGATTCATATTTTTACAAATTTTATGTATTTTCCAATAGGCTCATAAAGCTAGATTTAGAGGTACTTTGCTTTCTCCACAAGAACCTAAGAATTTAGACATCAGTTTTATTTGGTTAAAATGACAATAGAAATTCCATTTTGAAACTAGATATGCAGCTTTCAGCTGGAGAAAATTGAAATTAGGGCCTTTCACACTCCTCTCTTTCTGCCATCTGTGTTCTTGAAGGTCAGACCTTTCTCTCAGTCCCTCAGTGAATTTTATTGTATGTTAGTGACTTTCTCAGTGACTCTAACTCTGGCTGGTCCCTAGAAGAACAGTCTGGCAAAGTTGAAGTCCATCTGTCCTTGCTGCCCAGTGCTCTCTGTTTAGTGTCTAAGTGAGACTGAACGTCTCTTACTGTTGCCATTTCCCTTCTGTAGTTTCCATAGGAGAGACGCAATGTCCTTCCAGACATCCCACCTGATCTCATCTTGTCAACTCTTCAAACCAAGACAGAGAATCCAAGGTTTTGAACTAGTAGAAGTAGTAGTAATAGTAGTAGTAGTAGTAGTAGTAGTAGTAGTAGTAGTAGTAGTAGTAGTA
>CM031879.1:39041304-39208883 GCA_018697195.1 Certhia americana
TAGTAGTAGTAGTAGTAGTAGTAGTAGTAGTAGTAGTAGTAGTAGTATTTATATTTGTATTTGTATTTGAATTTGCCAGTCACTTTTACCTTGTTACCACTTAAAAACAAGTCTTGGTCTCATTGTGCTAAGCACTGTATGAACATATCTGATGAGAAAATGTCCCTAAAAGCTTTCAGTCTGAAGGATAGGCCATAAATAGCGGATGAAACAATCAAAGCAACTGGACAAAACTGAGGGAAAACATCCTAAAAAAATTAAAAATTAATCCACAGTTTAATGCATTCTGCATCACAGCCACAATTTTCCCGTCTGTTTCTGACTGATAACAGTATGAGAGATACCATTTCCCCTGTTACTGCTTAATTTAGTAAAATTTTGTGTTAAAAAGATGTTGCCTCTCTGAGGGATATTAGTGAAAGGAATACAAGTGAATACATAGCTTAAGAGGTTTTGGCCTCCCAATTATTCCAAAGGAAAATAAGTGCAGTAAGCATCAACATGATTCTTTGCTGCCCTACATTGTCAACAAAACTGGTGGTTCTAATAACAGGCAAGTCAAAGAAGAAAATACTTCTGAGTCTGTCAGCTTTATTGTATGTAATCCCATCAAAGTCAAGAGCTGTACAGGTCAGGATTTAGCCATAAGAGGTTAAAAATTAGTTTCAGTTCAGGAAACAGATGTAAATAAACCAAATCAAAGTGTAAAGGGAGAGATTACTTTTTCCTTTAACTTTTTAGAGGAAAAAATCTTTTAAAAGGTCCTGTCCAGTAAAAGTAAATCTAAGCAACTTTTGCTTAAAAGAGCTAAATGTATATTATATTTGAAACCCTTTTACCAGAATTTTAATGTATTCCTGTAATTTTTTCATCAGTGGAAGCCAGCGACTTATGTCCATTATAATTATGATTCACAGTAATTTGTTGTCTTAAAGAATGTTGCCAAAATTTGCAAAGGATGGAAAGCTAATAGAAAAATTAAAGGCAATATTTATATATTTATTCACCTTTGAAAAAAATTAATTTTGAATCGGTATTGACATCTAGACAATTTTCCTTTTAAGACAAATAATATTAAATTTTACGTATATATTCCAATGTAAAGGCTGGGTTGTGGAGAATTTATGTAAGTCTTGCTTAGCTTCATAGGCAATATTTAAAGGTTCAGTTGTATTTCTCAAACTGATTCTTCATTGATTTTTTTCTTCCGCCATGCAGCTTATAGATTTATTTGTTCTTCTGAAAATTGTCTGTCAGATTCTCAATTTGGCCATCTGACTTTTCAAAAATTTAATTGGGAAGCAAACACTTCATCGTGGGCTATGGATGTAAGGAATTCTGGCAGAGGCAGAGGCACACACATCTGGGACAACTCCTGTTTGCTAAGTGAGCTTGTGCCCAAGCCCGGGTGCACTGTGTCCCTGTGCTGCCAATGAATTTCTTCCCTTCCCTCAACTACTCATGTAAAGATAACTCAAGCTCCTCTGTCTTACATTGTGATCCATTGCATGATAGTTATAATACATTGCACAATAATTATATTGCACAATAATTTACAATCATTTTGGTACAATAATTTATCTATGTCCCAGAGGACTAGGTTGCTTTTGTGGTCCTTTCATAGGTAAGAGGAAAAATGTAATCCCATCCAGTAATGAATTTCAAAGCAAACAAGTTTTCTGGCTGCATTTTGAAGTGTCTTCACTTTTTCTTTTCTTTTCTTCCTTTTCTCTGATCTGGTCAATAGTCTTCGATTTGCCAGTCAGGCCATCTCGTACTTGGCTGCTAATTTAGAAACTTCCGGAAACAGAATTTTTCACCTTCGGTTTTCTATTTAACACATTCCAAGCATCATTTCTCAGGTAACATGAAAGATAATTTTGTTCTCATCACAAGAGAAAAGAAAATTTCTAGCTATTTTCAAAATTATTCTGAAAGGATAGAAGCTGTCTGCAATCTTTTTCTTTCTGACTGCATTTTTTTCTTTTGGTTGGTTTGATGTTTTTCTTCTTTTTTTTTTTTTTTTTTTTTCTCCCTCTGGAAGCCCCAAAACTGATTAAAACTCTAGCTGTTGAGACAAAGTAATTTTGAAAGATTAATTTGATGTCTTATATTTCTTTAGTATCCTGTAGCTAACCTTGGTAATTAAAGGATTCCAAAGAAATATAAGACACAAGTTATCCTATAATATACTGAATTGAATAAAGTACACCCACAAGAGAGCTATGAAGAAATTATGCTCTTTGCTTCATTTAATTTATTTTTTGCTTTCAAATATAGGCAGGGTGAAGGTACAAAGATATGTGTAGTTCATAAATAATTACAATCTTCAGGACTAATTTTTTCAATATTTTGCTCCCACTACCAGAAAAACAGGATAGAAATCATAAAGTAAATAAATATCAGAACATCTGAAAAATGTCTGCTAGAATGTTATGAGAAGAGAAATAATAAAATATATGAAAGGGATAGAAGGAAAGGAAGATCAGGAACTAGAGAAGAGAGCTAAAACACTAAGACATGAAAATAATGGTACAAGAATAAACTTGCCTGTAATTTCTTCTCAGTCTTGGCTTACAGAGTTTGCTTTTAAATACTGTTCCAAACATGATCATTTGAATATATCAGATGATGGTCTCAACAGAAAATAAGATTACCATATACCAGTTCACACATCAACTACTAATTTCCAAGTCAGTATAGATCTTCTGGTTTGGAATGATTCACTGATCTTAAAAGATCTTAAGCAGAGATTCAGCATACAATTAAACAAGCATACAATTAAATTCTGGCCCCTGTTTTCTTTTACATATGCTATTAACTTGGCCTTATTTTTTAGTAGATTTGACTGTGTTACTAAATTTCTTTTATTTTGTTGATAAAATATATAGGTATATATATATTACTTTTTTCTATATGTACTTTATTGAGGAATAAGAGAAACTACATTTTAATGGAAAATTCATTATGAATTGGTCAACATTTTCATTTATGATTCTGCTGTTATTTTGTGCTATATGCTTATATGGAACTTACTTATTGTTACACTTCAGAAGTAATTGAATTCTATAAAACATCATACTTTAAAGATGACAAAAGGTGAATATTTAACTATAGAGTTCATCCAAAGTGTAAGTAAGGAAGTCTGATAAGTTGTTTTAAACAGATCACATTTTCAAGGCAAAGAAATGTGAATTTATTTGATAATAAATTATTTTATAAAACCTTACTGGAATCTTTATTTCTGCTAATAATCATCATTCTCCTAAATTGCATAGCACTATCATATACACTAAATAATGTCCTTTTCACAGAAATATATACTAAAGCCTACAAAAACACCTTTGTGTGAGGCAAAATTAACAGCAGTAACCAGCAGCAATATTTCAGCCTCTTGTCAGCTTGTAGCAGATAAAATGTTAATTCTTATGTCTGTCACAGGGAATTGAGATTACTGTGCTACCACACTTATTGGGCATTATCAATTACTAAATATTTCATAAAAAATGATGTAGCAAATCAGTGCTCTTAGGTGGTGTTGTGGGTTGTGGGTTTTTTAGGCATCGCATATCAACATATCATTACTCCTAAAGAAGCCAAGAAGTTCCACACTAGGACACATGCAACTCCCAGTATGCTGCCTCTTAGCATTAAACCATGGGTATGGGGGCATTTCTCAGGCAGCTGCTTTTAAATTGCCACAACAGACAATCTGACATATTACAGAAAACTGAAATAGCAGTTTACCTTAAGATGTTTACCTTAAGATGTCAGGCTATAATCCTCTGTGGTCATTATGGCTTTAAACTGAAAGAAACCAGGTTTAGATTCTTTACTGAGGGTGGTGAGGCACTGCAACAGGTTGCCGAGAGATATTGTGAATGCCCCATCACAGGAAGCATTCAAGGCCAGGTTGGATGGGAATTTGAGCAACCTGGTCTAGTGGAAAGTGTCCCTGACCATGGTAAGGGGCTTGAGAGTAGGTAATCTTTAAGTTAACATCCCATTCAAACTCAAACTTCTGTGGTTCTATAATTTCAGAAGCAGCTGAGCAGCCCCAGAACCTGTTTGGTACCTGACAGGAGCAGAAAGAGGCAGATCAAGCCCAAAGTTTCCAACATGGGGCACAAAGACCAGAAGCTGGGAGGATGTCTGAGACTGCCACACTCTTCTGTGGAAATATATATTTCCTGTGTCCTTTTGCCCTTCACTAGATAGCCATTTTTGGCTACTGTTGGAGGGATGTTACTTAACTCTACTGTTATCTACTCTTTCAAGTATAATTAGGGAACAGTAAAAATTCTCACACTAAGTACAGCAGGCATAGGGTTAACATTAAACTTGATTCTTGGGAACAGAAAACTGTAGGAAATTACTGTTTCTGTGACCTGAAGACCTTGATGTTTTAATTACAATCCTTCTAATTACTTCTTTCATTCTGACCATAACATGAGTCACATGCCTCTCTGATCATTCAGTCTCTGCTAACTCTATTCTGCTTCTCTGCACACTGTCATTTCTGTGTGCTAACTTATGTCATGCCAGTGATTTCGTACACTGATTAACTGAATTACTTATTGAATTGAGACATCTTTTCTTCCTGTTATTTTCCCCTTTACTCAAGCATGCAACCTTCGCAAGAAAAAGAAAGGCTGCTGTGTTCCGTGAACCACACAGATGGTACACATGGTGGTCTCTGAAATGATATTCAAGTACAATTGAGTCCTTGAAGAATATTTAAGCTCTTTCTCAATCAGGAAATATCTTTCAGATTAGGGTATTATGTTGCTGGGCTTTTTGAATTATACTTGTGATAGAATCATTTCTAAAAGTGACTGGGCTTCTGCAATTCTAGTATTCAGAAGAGTATATAACTCTTGACTACCTACATCTGATGTCAACTGCATGTGACTTTGCTCCTAAACTGAACAAATTAAGAGAATTGTCCGTGCCTATAGATTTTTATCTATTGGAATTGCTATACCTCTCCTCCATAGAAAGCCAGCATTTCATCCATAATGAATGGCTTGTACATACATGATTTTGTCTTTGAATTCATCACTCTCTTTACAATGAAAACTGAAGCTGAGGTGTTTTAATGCCGTCCTATACACATAGATATACACAGATGATGGATAGATAGATAGACAGACAGACAGAGCACAACAAACAAAAAAAACCCCTTTTGTTGAATCAAAAGTGTTCCTCACCTGTAGAAAAATTCGCAATGCACAAATTCAAATCTTCATTTACTGTAGGTATATTTGCATGTTACCATTTCCTGAAGAAACACTTATCTTTTCTATCAGTTCATGAATCATCAGTTCTTTAAAAAGGAAGTCCCTTCTCTGTAAAATTCTGAATAATTGCATTCATATAAAAATGGTTGCACAATTTTTTTCTAATTGTGATAACTCGTATCAAAATATTGAAATGAATATTAAATTTTCTATATTACACAGGAGACATAATTTGAAATTATACACAGAAAAGGATTTGAGGCCCATATTCATCACAGTGTTTCAATTACTTATTACTACAGGAAATTATGGGATGTAATAGTGCATATGGAGTTTGACCTTTTTCCTTTTGTTCCTTTTATTCCTTTCCTTTTTTTTGTTTTGTTTTCTTCTTGCAGTATTAGTTGAAGATAAATCATATATGACAAATTACAATTTTAATCCCATTTTTTATAAAAACATTAGGTTTAATAGAAAAATTAAGTCTTGTCCAAAATCCCACGCAATTTTCCAGCTTTTTTGCTACAGAAAGGTTTAAAAAGATGACCATGTATGCTGCAAAGACCAAATAAAGCTGAAAAGCAGATACTGAAGTACAAAAGAGAAGACACACTTTAATTGTAATTTTTTTGGTTGGTTATTTGTTTGCAAACATTTGGGGCCTTTTATATCATTTTTGCAATGAAAATATTTATGGGAGTATAAACAGTTCTGATTCATAGCTGTTTGGACTGACATGCTGAAAAAAAATACATGAATATGCAATATACACTATGCTGTCATATGTTTTTAACATATCTGTCTTATCATAAACGTTGTGCTGTGTTTAATTTCAGATTTGCTTTTAGTTTTCACACAAGTGCATTTCAAGATGTAACTTGTTTCCATCACCTTCCTTTCATAAAAATCCTGACCCTCTTTCCATCACCTTTCTGTAATAGAAACCCCGACCCCTACAGAGCTCTCAGGAGCACTGTAGAACTAAAAAGAATTAAGAAATGTTGGAATTTGCATAAGGTGTTTTGTATGGCTGACAAAAAAAAGGCCAGGAATGACATTCACTGAACCCCATATGACCATAAATTAAAAAAAAAAAAAAAAAAAAAAAAACAAAAAACCCACACAACAAAACAATTGAATTGAAAGTTTTGAGGAGGAAAAAAACAGTGCAAAAAAGCCCCATAAAGATATGAAATTGATCTCTTCAGGGGAAAAGAAATCTGTAAATTCATCTTTAAAATTGTATGAGAATGTTAATGAAATAAGCAGTAATCGCTATCAGAAGCCAAACAGGAACATGACTAGGATCTGTCTCAGCACTATCCTTTAGACTTTTAAGGTCCTCTTCACCTGATACAAAAATTACTTCTCTATTCCTCACCCTAATCCAGTTCTCTTGTACTTTACAGATATGTAAGTTCATACAAATGGTGGCATCTCTCTATCACACATTTACTGCAGTTCTGAGACAAAAGTTTCTAAGCACCATGACATTTGGTTTTGATTTAGTAATGTCTTAGCCTGGTTAGGACACATGAAATGCTTATCTACAACAGTTTTACCTGTAAGATTTTAATTACGTTACACTCATATTTATGCCAACTTTGCTCAATATTCACATGGAGATGTCATTCAATTCCATATTACATAAAAGTGTGTATGATTATTTTTAATGAGAACAGAATGCACAATGTCATCATTCAGCCACAAAATGTTTATTCCTTTGTGTCTCTGTGACTCATGCTGAATTGTATATTACCCTTCTATGAGTTCTATGGCAACCCTTTGGCACCTTGCAGAAATAAGCAATTTAAAGATGCATAAAATATTTTTAAATATCTGCAGTTCTTATTTTCTTAATGTTTGTACCAAAATGGATGTCATTTACAAGATGTGAAGTACAGTGGCTTGGCAAGAAACAGGCCAGAATTCACTCTTAGTTACCTGTGCTAATAGTTCTTTTGGTGTTTCCAGGGCTCTGTTCGTGCGTGTACATACACAAGTAGATACACATAATTGTAAAAACTTCCAGGCTGTTCTGTTTGCCCTCTACATGTTTAAGGATCACCTAGGTTTTCCTTTACTCAGCAAGCTGGAATTGCTTCACATGTACTTGAGTTTGGTTTGTGTTAAGAATACAGAAAATCCAGAATCCAGAAAACTTTTTCAAGAGATGAGTTGAACAGAGACTCATGAGACTTCATCCAGATATTTTTTGAAGTTTTTAGAACCACCAGGAAACTTTTTGTGCAGATCAACTAGAATTTTTAATAAAGGCTAATTGGATAACCTATTTTAGAGAGAATGCTACTGCATTCCTACAGGCATTATATTCACTTATAGTTAAACTTGGAAAGGGCATGCTAAAGGCTGTTGGTTAAGTGGTGTAATGTTAGGGAGGGGGGGAAGATGGTGTTGAGTGGGTTTTTTTGGAGGTTGTTTTTCGATTTTCTCCTGCTGATTGGTAGTCCTATTCAATATTTCTGGGAAGCAGTATTTATATACTTTTCTCTGACTTTGATAATGTTTTTCAGGAAATGTCCTAAATACAAAATAATATATTATTTTGTGTTATGATCACTTTAAGTAGCAAATGTCTGCTAACTGACTTTTCAAAAATATTTACACAGATCTGTGGCCTAACATGTGGATTAAATACACAAAAGATAATTGTGATTCATACAATACATTCTTGGTGCATGAAGATACATGTTCAGGAAAATTTGCCTGCCAAAATAATTTTATGCATTTCTAATTAAACATAATTTTCAGCATCTTAATACATCTACAGTTCTTGAAAAGTTGCAGCTATACTTGTACATATAGAAAAGGATACTATTTTTAAACTACATCAATACATTATGGTATAAATTTTATTATACATTATGGTAAAAATTTTATTCCATTGCATGACACCAAGATTGCAAGATGCTGAACTTTTTGCATTCTGAGTATCTTAAAAAAATCTTACAGATAAATGTCTTTCTAAAAAAATTATGTCTTCCCAAATGCTAAAAAAATTAAATGCAGGAAAAAAACCTGATCCTCTTGTTGCAAACTTAAAAAATAATCTATATTTTGTTGATCTGACAGAAGAACACCCAAGCTTTCAGGGACTTAAGTGTTTTTTATTACACTGACAGTCCATTAGCAATCCCCATTCTATCACATTCTCTTTCTTCGTCTGCTCGGAAACATGATACAAATGTTATTGTCTCAAGCTGTGTTTATGACACAAGCTGCGGCAGAAAAGAAAAGTTGGTTGTTTTAATTTTTGGAGGGAGGAGGGGATGTCTTTTGCAAAAATGTTAAGATTGATCCATGGGCCATTACGTTTTAAACAGATTTTTCTTCACACAATTTATTTAATTTGGGGAGCTGTTATAACAACAGCAGAAAAAGATAGGGTTTGGGGTTTTTTTGTTGTTTGTTTGGGTTTTGGTTTGTTTGGTGTTTTTTTGCTGTAGTGTATGCAGATTTTAATGTTACAGTACAGCTCTCATGTCCATTCCAGAAATCATTGTATACTGATGTATTGTGCAGGTACAAAATTATAAAGTCGAGAATATACTTTGAGTGCCTTTCCAGTTAGGTTATTTCAGTGAAGCACTATTTCCCTCTCAGATTCAGTGACTGGCCTGCAGTACTAGTAGTACTAGTAGTCTGGAAAACTCACATACATTAGGTGAAAAAATATAAACCCTGTGAAGTTCACTGGAAGCAGTAATCTTGCTGAGCTGGACACTCCCTTTTTACCCTAAAGAAGCCTCTATTGATGGTAAGAACCTCTAGCCACTTTTTGCTAGAGGTTCATTTTGTTTTGCTAGAGATCTCATTTGCCAGGAGAGAAGCACATGGTAACTATACCTACCTTGTAGCTGAGCAGTGAAGAAGTCATAGCATTTTCTTGGGAAGTGAGAGGCCTGGCTTATTGATATTACAGAATCTACCTAGGTAGAGCTAATCTAGGTCAAGCTACCTCTTCCCCCCAGCCAATGACTGATAGACCTTGGAGTGTCTTTGGTATGGATGCTCTGGGCACTGCTTCTGAACTTGATGCACTACACAGCTTGAGAGTTGAGGGTGATGTTCCTCAACTGAGAGCAAGTTTGTTGTTCCCCAACAACAAGAGCAAGTTTCTCAGTACTGAACTGCCATCCTAATTCCCATATCTTTCATTCAACATCTGCACCATAATCACATAGGGAAAATCTCCCAAGAAGTGAAATGAATACCCCACCATTGTGTTCACCTGATGCATGGGTGCACTGCCAGCAATGCCTCAGCCAGAGAGCTGCAACCCCAGACAAGACACAGCGTGATCCTCTGTGATGTTAGTTTGAAATATGTAAGGTCATGATGCAGTCACATAGATGCAGGCATGTCCACCACTTTGAAACAGAAATTTTTGAACTTCTGTTTTACAGATGGCTTTCACAAATTTTGTGGTTCTGTATATGGTATTGTTCAGTAAATACACTTAATATCACTTAGAAAACTCCTATTTTAAAGATTCAGTAGTGTTATTTAATGTCAAAATTGTTTCCATCTTTCAATAATTTGATGAACTAAGAACACATTTGCAACATATGTGGTGTATTACACTATCAGGTCTGTTTATAAAATCTCTTTTTAGGGGACATCTGTAATTCAAAGGTGCTTATTACATCTTTTAACCATTTGAGTTCATAAGTTGGACATAAATTGTTTGCTCCCTTTGAGTATTTTGAGCTGAGTATTTCTGTCATACTGGACTCTCTTAATATTTTTTCTTCATTTGCCCTGCAATACAATGAGTTAAACATTCTCAGACAGTGTGTCCACAGAAAAATATCATTCTTTAGCAGATTTTTGTAAAGTGCTCTCCTAAGGTCATCTTAATAATTCTTCATCCGCAGTGTGGATATTCACATGATGTTCAACATTCCTCTGAGAGACCACAATTTAATCTCTCTCATTTGTTAGTCTGTGCCATTTTATAATGTTTATCTTGTATAGTCATACAGGAAGGTTGAACATATGTGATACTTTAGCAATCTTGAAGAATGAATAACAAAAAAATTCATACTCTTTGGAACTGCATTTGAAAGAGAGAACTAAAACTATTCTGACAGTACCTTACTGTTTAATCCATGACCATGAAATTATTTTCCTGGAGAAAAGGAGAAGAGGCAGACACTGATCTCTTCTCTGTGGTGACAAATAACAGGACCTGAGGGAAGTTGTGTTAGGGGAGGTTAAGGTTGCATATTAGAAAAAGAGTCTTTATGCAGAGGGAGTTTGGGCACTGGAACAGACTCCTTGGGGAAGTGGTCAGAGCAGCAAGCCTAACAGAGTTCAAAAAGAGTTTGGACAATGCTCTCAGGCACATGGTGTGATTCTTGGGGATGGTCCTCTGCAGGACTGGGAGCTGGACTTGATGATCATTGTGGGTCCCTTCCAACTCAGCTGATTCTGTGATTCTGTAATTCTTATTCAAAAGAAATATGGAAGTGGTTTTATGTTCTCACTAATCTTCATAGATGAATATTTCTGTCTTAAGTTCTTCTGATGCATTTATCATCCAGTGAAACAGCCCAGAAAGAGGGACCAAGAGCAGGACACAATTCCTCAATCTAGAAAAATCCCTGTGGTTGTATCCTAGAGAAAGAAGAAGCTTTATACTATAGATGGCAGATAGGCTTTTTCTGCAACTGATGATCATTTACTGTACATAAAAAAATGAAGATGCAACCCAAACATTAAAATAGATATCATTATAAACATATCCAGACAAATACTTTGTTTTCAAATACAAACTCACACCTTCTAGGATATTTTCTCTGCCTCTTTTAAGAAGAGATTTGCAGTTAGTAAAAAACGAAGTCCAATTGAATCAAAAGATTTATTTTTAATGCTTAGCTAATATAAACTATTTCTGTCAGTTTTCCTCATACAGCCTGAGTGGCTCAGACATAACCACAAAAAATCCCTTTTGGAGACTAATTTCTAATCTGGTCTGGTGTGTGCAGATGCATCTGTCAAAGGATATTTGTCACCTGATTACCAGGTTTCAGCTACAGACTAAGATACATGCTTTCGGTTCTGTTTTGAAAGTTCCAGACATATTTATATCCATAAATATTATATGTTGGTGTTATTTTGCCATAAACTTTGCAATACATGAAGAAAAAAAAGATGCAGAACAAAAGCCAAAATAGTTTATGAAACTGAGTTGTCTCAAGGCGTTTCAATAATGAGGGCAAAAGAATTTCATCAGTACAGAAATGAGGGACCAAGATGAGGATGCGTATGCCATGGTAAGGAAAGGAAACATGGAAGGGCAGGAATAGGAGTAGGCATTGGTATACTGCCCTTGGAAGCATGGGAATTTTGGACTGGATGACTACAGAAAATCCCTCTCTTCTGGTCTAGCAGGTTTCTTCAGCAATTTTCCATCCCACTTCCTCCCTTCATAGCTTACACAACAGGTAAAGTAGAAGATTGTTTTCTGACAATTAGAGTAAACATTGATCATGTAAAAAAGAAAAAGTCAAATTCTGAAGGTTTCATGAGAAAATAAGTTAGTAATCTGCAATTTGAATTTTTCCCAGGGTAAAAAATATCTCTTGGTCCTGTCCCAGTCCCACTGAACTCAAATAGCAAAATTCCCATCGGATTAATGGGAATTAATTAAGAATCTATTTCATGAGACAATTAAGTGTGTTGTATTGAAATTTCATGATGAATTTTAAAATGTAGCTTCAAAAATTAGTTCTGCTATTGCAGATTGAAATGATTTGAATAAGATGATTTAGTGACCACGTAATTTTATTCAGATGCTCAGGAGAAAAGAAATGTGTCAGTGTTGTAGTTCTTAAGAGACACAGGAATTATTAGATATACAGTACAGATGGTGTACAGTAAATGTTACTCTATTTTCTCTCAGTAATAAGTTTAGATAATGTCAAACAAAGATTGCCTTCAGAGGGCTCTCTAGCAATAGTAAAAGGTCATTTGCACTTGGAGCGATATGGAGAAAGCAGAGACCCACTGATTTTTTAATTTCCCTTGAAGCAAATAGTTCTTTTGTCTTCCCTGTCCTTAAAGAAATTCACGCCTTCTAACAAAGTGGACAGTCTTACACAAAAATGACTCAGCAGTCTCATACCTATAGGTTGCTGCTGGCACATGCTGAAAGCAACACTTAAAGGAAATACCTATTTTTTATATCCCAGAACTCAACTATCAAGTGACTCTGCTTGAGTCAACAAGGAATTTATTCCTTGTGGCCATCAGGACTTGGAGGACACAAGCAAAATTTGGTGGAATATCCAGTTTACAAGGGGCTTAAGTTTAACACTAAAATTAAAAATCTTAGTGTTCAAATAAGTCTGAATTTAAGGGAAAGAAGGTCTTGTACTCCCTGACTAAAGGATTTTCTTTAGAATCTCTTTGTCTCTTTTCTTTAAACATTCATAGGCAACCTTCATTTTTCTTCTAGAATTAGAAATAGAAAAAGTAACAATGAATCTGACCTAGGTCTGCCAGCAAGCCTGGTCTAAATGAGGCTTTCATACAGCGATTCGGATTTTTGACTCTTCTTTGATCTCTAGTCTTGTCCTTGGCAGTTGAAACACTGCCAAAAGGACCTTGACAACACTTCGTGTCCACTCTGTGCTCGTACTCTCAGGTCTCTATGAAACTGTGCTGTAATTAAATCTGTCTCCATCAACAGTCATAAGATATTTTCTTTGGCTGTGGAGCAGGATGAAACATTTCTGGCTTCTAGTCTGTTTATATAATGATCACAGGTTGAAATTAGAAGTCTCAAATATTTTCCTTTCTCTTGCTTATGCAGAATCTTAAATTCACCATAAAATGAAACAGAAGAAATCAGATTTGGATCAAAATTAATACAACAGTACCGAATAAAAGGAATGTACAGAAAATTAAGGTCAAATCTTAGTTCTGTTAGAGTTAAAAACAAAATATCCAGCTGTCACAATTGAACTAATTTTGATTAAAATACTACAAGTGAAAATACAATTTATAAATTTGTACACTTGCAAAGGTTGGGTGTTTTTATCACAGATTCTAGAGATAATTATTCTGAGGATGAACATCTGAACAAAAGATCCAGTTAATACCAATAAGTGACTGTAATCTGAGCAATAAATAACTATTTTCAGCTATAACCGAATGACCATCTCATGTCATGCATACCCATTTTCATCTGTATCAAAAATCACATTTTTCTCTTCCTTTTTTTTCTAAAATTCAATGAAGGCAAAGTCAGCGTCTTGCACCTGGGAAGGAATAACCCCAGGCACCAGTACAGTCTGGGGGCTGACCTGCTGAAAAGCTGCTCTTCAGAGAAGGACCTGGAGGTCCTGGTGGACAGCAAACACTCCTTGAGCCAGCAGTGCCCTGGTGGTCCAATGGTATCCTGGACTGCATTAGGAAGAGCAGTGCCAGCAGGTGAGGGGAGGTGATCTGCCCCTTTACTCAGCCTTAGTGAGGCCACATCTGGAGTTCTGTGCCCAGTTCTGGGCTCTTCAGGACAAGGAAGACATGGAGCTCCTGGAGCAGGTCCAGCAGAGGTGTGTGTAGGTGATTTAGGGTATGAATGGAGCTTCTCTCCTATGAGAAAAGGCAGAGGAAGCTGGGCCTGTTCAGCCACAAGAAGAGGTAACTTCTCGGGTTTTTATACGATGTTGTTCTTCCCGAGAGTGTAAAAGTCTTTTGCCCAGCACCGAGATCGAAGGAAAAACCAAGAGCCGTCTCCTCTGCTTCTTCAAGGCTGTTTATTTTTCCCTTATCAGTACAATTTCTTCTCTGACCCACAGAGATCTGTTCAGCAGGTCAGCTCACGGGGAAAGGACCCAACCCCAAAGGTGACGATTATCTTTATACTACAAACTTCGTAATCAGTATTTATAATTTTTCACCAATAACTATTATCTATGTTAGAAGGTTAGATTCTTTTCTAAGCCAACTATAATGTGCCACCTCACTGCAGAAGATGGAGGCAAGGAAGAAGAAGGAAGAAACCCAAAAGCCATGTGCTTCCTCCATCTTGTCATCACTTGCTTACCATCCTAAAATCCACATATATCTAAAATTCTCACCCTGTGATAAAACTATGCACTATTCTACTATTTAATACACACTCTTAAATACCCTGCTTCATTTCAGAGCTTAAAAGCCCTTTTTCCATGAACAAAGGTTAAAAACACTGTTTGTCAGAGATTCTAAAATCTCTCAAACATGCAAAGAGAAATTCGTCATATTTCCAGACTCCAACAGTAACTGAGAGTGGACCTCATCAATTCATTTAGGTCCCTTATGAAGGGAGACATCAGAGGAGGTTTTCAGGCTCTGCTCAGTGGTGCCAAGCAATAGGACAAGAGGCAATGAGCAGAAAGTGATTCACAGAAATTTATACCAGAATATGAGGAAGAACTTCTTGACTATGCAGGTGACTGAAGACTGGAACACATTGTCCAGAGAGGTTGTAGAGTCTCCCTTACTGGAGAACAGTCTGAACACAATCCTGTGCCACCTGGTATAGGATGACCTGGCTGCTTGAGCCAGGAGCCGGATGACCCCCTCTGTTCTCTTCCAACCTTACACATTCTGTGATTCTGTGAAATGATTTGAATACTGGAAAATTTGGGTTGTGCAAATACAGAACAAAAATAACATTCTGCCTTTTCTGGAGTCTAACCACTTTCTTTAACTGGATTATAAAATTTGCATTCCAAGGGCTCTGGAAGGAATTTCACTAATTTCCTTATCAAAAAAGTACCTTGATAGAGAAATGGAATGAGTTGCATGAAATAAGACATGAAAATTCACAAAAAAATGGGCTTCTGAATATAAAGTTCATGATGTGTGATTAGTTATGGGCACTCTACATTGTATTCTCCTTTTCTTTTTCTTGGAAGATTGCTGAGTAAATAAGAAGTATAATGGAGAGAAATAGCTTTCACATGCCCTGGCGTGCAGCAAGAATGATTAAAAGCACTCAAATTTAACCCAGAAAGTTTCTGTATTTTGGAGAGAAATTATTTTAATTGGTGATTCTTGTTTGCTTGTTTTCCAAATCTTTCCTTTGGCATAATTCAGAGATTTTGCAACTATTTAACAATTTCCCACATTTGTCTTGAAGTAAAAGAGAAGCCCTTTTTACACATTTCTTGCCCACAGGTAAGTACACATATCCTGTGTAGTTCAGCTACAGAAAGGCTAGAGGGTATATTTTTCTACATGAAATGAGATGACTATAATATTTCAGTGTAAATAGTTCTCTACTATTTCTACTGTCATCTACCCAGTCTTACTTGTAGCCACTGGCAAGAAGGGCAGCCTCAAATCCATACTGACTTTTTAATTCAGACATTTTGAAAAGACAGGGTATAAGGGGTTATTTTATGCTGATTATTAGGTGTGATGAATTGTGATGAGGTGTTCAGCTGTTTTGATAAGCATTTCCTGAAAAGCAGGATTTCACATTCAAACCATGCTCTCTTTTGTTGAAATGAGAGCAGAACTTAAAATATATTTAATATTCACTCCCCCTAAAAAAAAAAGTTTCTGTAGTTTCTGTAAGTTTCTGTAGTTTTCTACAGGTTTTTTTACATTTTCTTACAGCATTCTGGAATCTATTTTTAGTCTCGCAATTAAAACCACATAAACCCAGCTACCAGCATCCCCTATCCCTAATCTGGGTTAAATCCTTTTGCTCTCCACAAGGAGAACCAGATCTTCTGGGACCTACCCCCAGACCAGAATACACCTGCTGGGATATCTTTATGTACCACTAGATTTGCTAAAAGCTGGTGAACCCGAAGATATTTTGGATTAAGCATTTCAAGTGAGCCAGTATTAACAAATGAAATCTGATTTTTTTTTTTTTTTAAGAAAATCTGTTACCAACTCAAACAGTAAACATAAATATTTACTGATATATGACGTTGCTAGATTTTACTTATGTGCTTATCCCTTTGTGTGAAACACAAGAATATAAATTGGAAACCCAGATTTTTTCCAGCAATATTCACTGTAATTTTTATGGTGATGACAGAAGTTCGTCTCAGAACTGGGTCTTGTATTTCTGCCAACACACAGCATGCTTGACCTGCAAAGCCCTTGCTATTCCAGAACTAAGCCTCCACTGAGTGAACTCTGACACTCATGCAGACTATGGCAATGTGGATCTGTAACCAGTTAAGAGGAAAGTAACATTAAGAAAGTAATTTTCATTTAAGACATGAAGCAGTTCTCCAGATAAGATAATAGAGAGGCATAACTTAGTGTTCCCCAACATATAACACCATTACCTAATAACTGGTGTTCAGCCATCTGCAATTTTGAAGTAAATACTCAAAAAATATAATTTGTTGATGAAACCAAAATGACATACTTTCACAGCATGAATAAATACATTCAAAGCAGGGCAATACATCTTGACTAGTTGGTTATCCCTTCCTTTTAGCAGAAAAAGTCAGTCATATGCAGTTCCTAAGTATATATCACATTAACAAGGAAAATATTTTATTTTTGACTGGCCCTGGTACAGTTCTTGGGAGATCATGTGCTCATGACATCAGCTTAAGCAATTTGAGGAGAGGCCATTTAAATTTATGGTATATCAGAGCTGGCCAGGTGAGCTCCTGCCCACTGCCCAGAGCAGCAAGGACCCATGGGATGGCTCTGCTGTGTGCCAGCCAGCCAGCAGCAGCAAGAGCTTTCAAAGGCACCCATGGAAATACTGCTTTGGACAGCTGGAGAGTTTCCTACTCTGTCTCAGTAACAGAGTGGATTGATAATTCTGGTGGAAAAGAGGACAGGTGTAAAAAAACCAACCCTACGAGCAGAAGTTCCTAATTAATTTTCTAGATGTATTTCCAAGAATTATTAATTTTAAAAAATCGAGCAGGTGTACTTATCTAACGTTAGAAACACTTGCTTGAGTTTTGTTGTTTTCTTTTTTTTCTCTCTTTGACTGCTATACCATAATGTAAGAAAAAAGAATGACCAAGACATTTAACAGAGAAATCATCATATATTTAGTAAGGACATTAAAGAATGAAGTAGAACATAAAGCTTTAAGAAGAAAATGCAAGATTTATTCGTTTTTCCAGTGTCCTCTTATCCTCAGGCACTGAAATAATGATAAATCAAAGAACAATGCTGAGAAACAGTGCTCATAGGCTTCAAATCAATTATTACTGATATAATATTCAGATATAATATTGATATATTATTATTCAGATAATAAATGTGCATTAAACCACTATGCATGCCATACACCTTCAGCTTGATCCAGTGACATACTCCAGGCATATCCCAGACACTCAAAATCATCAATTTCATTTTTCATTCGTCTTAAATCCAGTAGGTCTTTTGAAGCATTATGTATGCATAGCAACTTAAAAACCTGGAAGTAGAATACTGTTATATCAGAAAATGCTATGCATTGTATTTTTATGAAGCATCATTTGCAATATAACGAGTCAGGGTAATCACACAAGCCGGAATTTTTTTCCATGTTTCTGTTGCTCATTTCAGTGTTTCAATTTTTTCCCCTCATAACTAAATTTTTAAATTTATTTTCTAAAGTTCTATTTTGGGTAGCATTTTACCTTCAGTCCTTGTTCAAAATACTTTTTAGATGTTTGAGTAAACATAATCGATAAACTTAATTTCATACAATTTAATTAGTTTTCTAAACACAAAAGTTAGATTACCAAACATCTGCAGAAATTCAATTCCTTTTCTGCTCATAACCTTATGCTTGCAGCAAAAACTTACTTGTTAAGTTATAAAACAGAATAATATATTGGTTTTTTGTTCTATTCTTTCTGCAAATGTATATATTTGACAGAAATTTAAGCCTAAACCTTTGCAGTTCTTATGAGTTTACGCCAGTAAGTATATATTACAGCAATTAATTATAGACTCTGCTCAAACAGCAAGAAAAATCACTCAGATGTCTGATGGATAAGGCACTTTAAATTTCTCTGAAGCATGTTATTGAAGCAACTTTAGCTTTTTGTATTCACCAGAGCCACATCTCTAATAGTAACAGCTTCTTTGTTATACATTTTAGTTTAAAATGGAAATATTCCCTGAGGAAATGCCCTTTTTTTACAGAAATAGCTTTTGCAAGAACAGAATTAAATGCAAATCCTAGAAACCTATGGCATCTGACCATTACACCAATACACAAGTATTCAGCAATCTGATTCAGTCCTCAACAGGATCTTTCCTTCAGACTGTTGTAGAGGACCTCAGCAGGCAGATCTGAGTTGCCTAAGCTAAAAAAATTCCCTTTATACTCCCCAGTCAATGATGCCTAAACCTGACAGCTGTTAAAATAAGTTGGTTCCTCCCTGATTGATTTTAAGGTTCTCTAAACTCTTGAAATTTTGTTTCAGTGAATACCCAGGGCTTCCCCTGCCCCAAGAGATCCTTATCTCCCACCTAAACCTGATGCAGATGTGAAAAAATAAGGCATTTCTCTGCCAGGCTCCAATAGGGTCTGACACAGACTGGCACAACCTCACAAAAATGTTGTGGCTGCTTTCTTTCCAGTTGCAGCTGAGGGGAAATGCAGTGGCCACAGACATTCAAACATTCAACCAGGAAAGAAACACTCTGGATCGAGTTCTCTCCTTCACCTGAGAGATTCACACTGATATAACCTACCTCCCAGAAGGGTCATGTAAGAACTAAGGTGTAGGTTATTTGAGGGAACAGAAGCAAAGCCAGCATGTGAAGGGATGCTTTTGGCATATTCTAGCTGCATTTTACTTCCAAGTTTTAAAAAAAGAAGGCAGATGAGTTTATGGTTCTTCCCCTGAGCAAAGCAAATCTGTGTTGGGTTTGATTTAAAGTACAGAAAACAGCCTTCAGAGAATGGACACAAAATGTCCTCTGTCATCCTATTTTTGCATGTTTTTCTAAGCCTTTTGATGCTTACATTCTTGTAGTGGAGTTTCTCACAGACTTTCATGTAAGCAATAATTTTTTCGCATTCGTCTCTAGAGGAAGTGAAACTTGATAGACTTTTTGACCTGTGTGGTTAGAGAGATGGCAACTTCACCCTCCAATCCCTGGTCACCTTTAGAATAATATATATATCGAGGTCACACAATAAACTTCTCTTAATTTCCTCCTTACTCTAAAAAGAGAGTTGTCGTGAGTGTGTGTGTGTCCATTTGTGTGCCTATAGTGACAATCCTCCAGCATTCTTCAAGTCATGACCATCAGCTTATGGCACCAAGCTCCTCTTTCACTTGTCTCATGAATTTCAGTGCTGACACAGGACAGGGACAGTGAAATGGGATCTAACCACGTGTATGAATCATTGTTCACTGAATGTATGGCCTTGCTGCCTTATAATGAAGCTTTATGGCTTTAAACCTCTCTTAGCAAAGAGAATTTCAGACCCAAGCAAGCTACTCTTTCTAAAAGATATGTAAAATACCACCTCTCAATCTTTCTTCTTTCTCTTTCTCTTTTTCTTCCTATCACTCTCTCTCTCATCTTCTCTTTCCTTTAATGAACATTAAGCCCCACAGCCATATAAAAGACTGGATAGAATTTTCTGCCAGCATTTATATGTACTAATCTGGACCTTTTGAAAAATAATTATTCTCGTGGAGCCACTGTTCTTCAGCAATCCACTATTTCAAATGTACTATTTCTCAGTGTGCTATGCAGACTTGCCCTTTACCAGTGTCTTTTCCTTTCTGGATGCTATTCTGAAACAGCTAATTCTCCTCTTCATCTTTATTGGAAGCCTAAGTGCCTCACTCAAAACTTAATTTCCACCAGGAAAAAAATGCCTAAAACATAATTAAACATGCATATTTTTAGCTATTAAACACAGTTCTTCATTAAATGCAGAGATTCAAGAAATGGAAAGAACCTGGCTTAATGCTCAAAGCATGTAAGTAATTAGAAAAAAACACCCCACGAAACATTATTTCACATCAAAGCTAAATATTTCTGATTTGAAAAGACTTGCATGACTTTATAAATTAGATAGCTTTCTCATGAGGCTTGCTTTCTTGTCCCATCATTACTGGAAATCTCTTTTAAGAGAAATTTGGATGCTGCACATCTAGCCAGCTACACTCAAAAGGATGGTTAGAGTAAAAGTGAGATATCAGTTTGAAACTGAAATATTATGGCTTTTTTTCCCCCCCTCTACACTCACTCAGGGCCATAATATTATGCAGTTTAATTCTGTGAATCTTTGTATATCACAGATGAATTTTGCTCTCATGATTGTTTACAAAGCAGCAAAGAGGGAGCCTCTGATGCTTTGATTTTAATATACATTCACCACTTTTTTAACATTTTCCCTGCTCCATGGTATCACATAATTGGGAAATTCATCAAAGGAGGAAAAGAGAATATGGTTGTAATAAGTCCAATAGTTATAAAAGTTCTGCAGTTCAGCACCACGAGGCTGAATTAATTTCACTAGTACCAAATTACAGTGGAAAGCAACAGGTGCAGACCTATATATATACATAGGTATATGAATGAGCATACAGGGATATGAGCATCTAAGTACCTATTCTATACAAAGAAATATAACGAAAAGGATTGCAACAAATGCACTTGCTTTACATGACAGGTATTTTCTTCCTGCATTTCTGTTTCTGTAACTTCATATCCTAAAATAAAGTCTTATCACTTAGGTTCATATAGACAAAATTTTGGCCAACACCCAAATTTATTATTGAATCTTGACAACTGGCTTGCCTTGTGTGACTTTGTGTACCTTTGGGTTGTTATTTCCCTGAAAAATAATGTTTATAATGAATGAACAATAATCAAAAATATTTGAAGAGTCTACTTCTAGGCAGAATTATATCATTAAGTCTTTTATTGTTTAGCCTAGTTTATTGGAAAATGTACAGGTAAAATAATTTACAAGGAAAAGACCTGAAAATTCCCTGACATGGGTTATGAATATATTTCTCATGGATTAGGAATTTTAAACCTAGGGGATCTGGTCTGAATAACATGACACAATTGTGATTTGTATTTATATAGGCAAAGTGCAAGTTAGTTGACTTTGAGAAAATAATCATAATTGTTGATACTTAGGACCAATTTATGCCAAATTTTTGGAGGGGCTTAAAAACTACATTTTACATTAAAGTATAAGTTAATAAACAAGTAAAACCAGAAAAGGACTTTACACCTAGAATTCTAATTTCAGACGTTCTACATCTTCTCTAGATATGCAAGATTCAATATCAAACCCCCTTGAATTTAGAAAGTCAAATTATTATGCAAATTATACCCGAATGTGTGTAATGTAAGAAATTGCCAAAATAGGAAAAAATAATTGTTTTCCTTAACTTGTTCTGATGACATTTCAGTGTCTTCTAAAGCTCTTCAATGCTTGTCAGAGATGCAGCAGGGTTCACCAGCTGAGAAGAGACAGCCAAAGCAGTTCAAACCCCTGGACTTCAGCAAGCCATTTGGCACTGTTTGCTGCGGCCTCCTCCTATGCAAGCTGGCAAGATACTGACTGGACAGGTGGTCAGTGGGATGGATTGGACACTGGCTCTCAGGCTGGAACCAGAGAATGCTGACTGATGCTTTTTACTCAGGCTGTCATGCACAGGGTCCCACAAGGATCAATACTTGCTCCCACCCCATCTAACATCTTCATAAATGATCTGGATGATAGGTTTGAAAGCACCCTCACTAAGTTAGCTGATGACACTTGCATGTGTAGAGTATTTATTGCTCAAGGAAGTTAAATTTCTTATTGCAAGTGCTCTATGGAGTATTTTTTATGCAGTCTTTATGACCAGCTACTTCTTTGTTGACTCCTGAGTAGCAAAGATTCTACCCACATTTAGTCTGCACTACTTTTCAAATTTTGATGTTGCATAAAATCTGCTCAGCAGTGGTGGAGAAAGGGAGGAATAAAGAAAGTAGTTGTATTTTTTCACCAAAAAAAATGGTTTTGACAGTTTTGTACTAGGGCTTAATATTTTATCTGAGTCAGAAATGAAGGAGCCAATTTTTCTATGTAATTTTGTATGAGAATCGAATTCTTTGATGTGTCCTTAAGAGTGAATGTAGAGTTTGAAGAAATGCTTTCCTCTGTGAAAGTTGTTTATTTTCAGAAAGGTTCAATTTCTATGAATACAAGAGTTTTAAGGCTTCTGTTTCACTTTAATATTTGGTACTTACAAATGGATTCAAAAGAAGGGAACATGCCTCCACAAGAACTCACACATTAAGCATGACTTTCTAGGACATTTTTTCTTTAGAAAGTTGAATTCCTAATAGTAGAAGAAATATAGAAATATTTTTTTAATAAATATTATTTTCATCATAAACTATATAATCTATTATAAAGCAGTTACTTTTTAAAAATATGATTTATCCATAAATGTTGCCAGAAATCAAACTCAAGTCTTCAGAAAGGTGTTATATCTGATTAGAAATCAGTGCTGTAAAAGATGCTGTTTTATTTACAGATGACCTGGTGAGTTCACCTAGTGAGAATCACTTCTCACCATGCAAGAGCTGCAAATTGTATTTGAAAGTAATATTTCTGATTAAAATTGGCACTTCTGAGCCTCCTGTTGACTAACTCCTGTTTTTTTAAAGCAGTAACTTTATTTCAGCTGACAATGTCCTCAGCAGACATGCTTTCAAGTTCTGTACTTCATGCTGCTCCAAGGTTGCGAGAGGAATCTCAAACATTTACCCCAGACACAGCCACCAGGCTATGGAAGTTCCTTGACTTTTTCCCTGCCATTTTTGCAACTGCTGTTGAGTAGCAGCAAGAGGTACCTTTGGATTGAAAGAGTAGCCAGTGTAGCAACTGAAAATTTCTGCTTTCCTCTCAATCAGTGTCTCTTGCGATTCTTTTGATTACTTGCTGTTCTACTTCTGGCTTGTGACCACTGGCCTTCCCTGTGCCAGCCCTACTATTTTATCTTATGACACCATTCTGATACATTTCTACAATTTCTGAGAAGTCTTTTAAAATACATCAGCAGCCAAGCTACCATTGAACTATGCATCTTTGGGCCAAGGATCATGTCTCCCTGTGGTTTCATAACACAAACTCACTAAGTCAAATCCAATAATCTTCCAGGGATGAAAAGGCAATTGATAGTGTATGTAGCTGGATATACTTTCAGTCCTTGCAGAAAAATATCTGCATTTACATAAGATTTCTTTGCATTTGTGTATGCAACAAAGTAATATTGTAAATATTGTATTTTGAACTCATTCAGAGAAAACTTTGCATCATTAAGTGAGAATGATTTTATTTAAAATAAGACCATAGGCATTCTGAAAGTGCTGGTTTAAGAAAGCCTCCTTTAGGAAAAGGAAATTTTGCCACTACCTTTTTTTTTTTTTTTTTTTTTTTTTTGTAATTGATTCAAAAGAGTTTTGTAGTTAGGATAATGAATAATGCTTTCTTATATATTTTTCCCTGTAAATACGGGAAAAAATACATCACAAAAAGAATATGAAAATTCTACCACAAATTGAATTCACTGATTTAAAATGTAATCTGTTCTGCTGTGCTGCTGGAAGTAATTACTCTGATAGATAAGGTAGCAGAGAATAAGGCATGCATCTTCATCTACCCTGCTCTGGGTTACAGATGCAGATGTGGTTCTCTGTTCCCTGCTGCAGCTGAAGTGTACAGGACAGCCTCTGAAGGGGAGCAGAAGTGTTTTGGTCCCAGATTCCCATCCTGATCTCTGCTGAGTCTGCTCTAAGGACAGGCATGTGCAGCAGACCATGGGACAGCTGCCAACGCCTCAGGAACTCCAGCATGAAGACAATGATATCTGACCTGTTTTCTGCTGCCGTAGCTGTGGGGCATGAGCTCACAGCTGAGCACAGGGGTGAGCACCAGGGAGCTAGCTTGTAAAACCAAGCTGTTATGAAAATAGATTTTTTTTGATTTTTCAGAATTTCCTCTAAGAGTGACAAGCGTATCTTTCCACTTCTCCCTTTTTCTGAGACAGCAATGAACTGCGACAGGGACAAATTTTCCCCTTTTCTTGACATTTTAGTTTGGCTGGCAGCCTGTCAGTCCATCAGCTCCATGTTGGAGGTTCCCATGCTTTATTGCCAACATGTATTTTTTACTTTCAAGTTTTTTCTGCAAAGTTACATGATTAGGTGAGAATTTAAGCTTTTTTTTTTTTTTTTTAGTTGATTGGTTTTTTTAATCTTGTGAGGATCAAGGCAGACAAATGATATTTTTAGGCCTTACTCATGATTTTCATATGCTTGGAGACAAGAAAATTAACCTCCCTTGCCACCTACCCATTTCCTGATCACCTGCTTCAGCAGAACAAAGGAGACAGAGGTATAAGGCTCCCATTACCTCCCAGACCCAGCATTATCTGTGCTGTCTTGCAGGGCCAAAGTAAGGTTCAACTTCTTTTCCATGTCCCAAATGCGTACAGATTTCCTATAATGGAGGCTACCTTTAAAATATGAGCAGAGGCAGAGAATACAGTTTAGTAGGAGATTCTTCAAACTATTGAGTGTTACTGCCTTCTCATATTTACAGGAGCTCCTGCTTCAGAAACTACACAAGTCTATACTACAACTTTTCCTCAGACACATTCTACAGATAAAAATCTGCAAAGCTAAAATTCGTAACTTACATTTTGTTACTCAGAACCATAATGCCTCACAGTTAAGTCTTGAAAACATTGTGCAAGAAAGTGAAATGGTGAAAGTTGGGAGACTGAGTGGCTATTTTTTTTTTACCTTTATTAACACTATTGGAATGTACTTTCTATCTCTTGGGAGACAACACTTCTGAATTCTTTCCTAAAGGTTGTTACCTCTGTCCTTTTGTCAAAGATGAAACAGTGATTGCTCCTGCCTTCCAAAATCCAGCTGTAGATGGTGATAATTCAGTGGTTTGAATATTTAGACTAGCTTGCCTGAGGGTTGTCTTATAACCTACCAATCCTCCAGCTGCATCTGGGCCCTGCCCGCCACACATTAAGTTTCCAGGTGTGTGCAAGAGGGAAAATTTCACCTCCCCCTTTGGAACAGCAATACTCTGAAACAAAATGACACAATATTTGAGGTGTGCAAGCAGGAGTCAAGGGAAGGCTGTTACACCTACTTATTTGCTTCCACCTACTGCTCTCTACTTATTCCAGAAGTATGCACCACCTCTGTGTACTCAAACACATAAAGAACTCCTGCTACTCTTCTCCTCATTTCTATCATAAAGAGAAAATACAAAATTAGCCATTCAGGATACTCAAAGTTCTTCAGCTGAAAATGAGAATGTTTATTTTTTTTATCCTTCCCTTCCCCTATTTGAACTCTGTTGCACTTGCTTGTATGTCCCTACCTCTGAGCTGAGTCTGAGATTGTTTCTTCCCTTCCTTTTCAGATGCCATTCTGTCATGGTAAGAGGGGAGGCAAAGAAGAGAAAGGAGAAAATTGCTTCTTTGGTGCAAAAAAACCCCAAAGACATGACCACGCTGCTTTTCTCTGCCCAATTTTTGCAGAGCTCCACTCTCCTGTCTCTACCATATCCAAATGCAAGTACCCAGAAGTCCTTCCCATGCTGGATGACTGTGTAGATGTACCCAAAAACATCCTTGTATGGAGTCCCATGTGATCCAGAAGAGTTATCTGGTTAGCTGCTTAACTGATTGGGTTAAGCCAGGCTAGTGGACAAGACATCCCTGGTGAATTTTGCTCAAAGTTAGAGAAAAGCAACAATCTGAGCTTTGGTCATGGGGATAGATACACCTCATAAGTCACAGTTAAACAAATGGAAGAAGGATTTTTCAGACCCATAGCTTTGGTTTTTCCTACTGCCTATTCTTGCTTCTTTCCCCAGTGTTAACTCTAGCTATAGATTCTCTCTGTTTAAAGTTTGGATTATCGTGTTATCTGTTAACCTGAGGGTACTCAGCCAATCCTGTAAGTTTGGTTATTGCTCGATCTGTTCAAAAGAACACCACTTTTCCTTTACTTGAAAGTGTTATCATTGTCAAATATTTAATGATTTGCTGAACCACTGTGTTCAGCAATAACATCTTATAACATGTTTGTCAGTGGATATATTTAGCTGGTATGGCTATTGTATTTTTTCCAAATAAATTATATATCCTAGTTCTTTTTAACTGAAAATATTTAAATTTAAATTAAGCCTTATCAAGCTACTAAATGTAGAGGTATGAAGAGGCTGCTTTTTAAAAAAAGACAGAAAATGCATTAATAGGAGAATGGCATTCATTCTTTGAAGAATATGAGTAGCATCAGCTAGCAAAGCTATGAGCTCCCTATTTGACATTCAAGAATCAGTCAATTTTTTTTTTTTTTTGGTCTTCTAAATCAATTGGAAATAAGTCTGTAGGTGTTGATGTAGATAAAAGTTGATGTTAGGTATTACAATAATTTGTTTTTAGTTTTACTTCCCAGGATTTGTCTCCATGAAATGGCACAGTTTATGGATTTTGACTAGTTTCAAATCCATTTAAGATATGTAACACTACTGAAATCAAAACCAGAAATTTTCCCCAACTAAATAAGGACCATGATTCTCCATTCAACTATTTATGTCCTTTCATTTTATGTTCTTAGTTAAGCATAAATTTTTATCCTCAACTCCTAAATATAAAGAAATTTGCTGTTGACCTCTGATCTAATGAGTAGAGTCCAGGACTGTGGCAGAAGGATACAGAGAAAACCATCCACGCATACATGATTAAAATGTGTTTTACAAACACCTGGGAGTTTAACAGAACTTCTGAGAGAAATTCAGCTTATTATTCCATATTTCAGGGACCTTGAGGATTTAATTTTTTGGTAGATATCCAGAGGTAAATGAAACATGCAGGTTTAATGGCTAAGTAGTTTGTGGGAGAAAAGTCTTGTTCACTGTTAGCAGATTTCTCCATCAGTCATTTATAAGTTTTGGGATCCAAGGGCCTCACTATACCACTGGATAGGTAAGTCATCTACACATGTTCAACAAAATGTAGCAGGGACTCAATCTTGTTTTAGTGCATAGGACAGGTATAGGGCAAATATCAAAGTAGTTTCTAGAAAAGCTTAAATTCTTTAAGGTGCCTTTAATGGCAAAGAATAAGCAGCACTGTGGCGAGTCATCCATGTAAATAGAAATCATGCAGGAATCCTAAACATCTGCATTATGGAGCAATGGAAGAAAAATGATCCTGTTTGGGAAAACTACTTTCCCTGTTTGGGAAAGCTAGAACAAAAACTTATAGATGGTTCTCTTTTAAGTATGAAGCCTGGGATAAATGTGGTCTCATCTGTTTCAGTGGAGTTGACCTTCTCATCCTGGAGTCTCAATGTGTTTCTGTAGCTGCTGATGCAAGAAAATCATTGGGAGATGCTGTTAGTCAGCTGCCCTTAAGGCTTGTTTATAATTGCTGAAGACAATTACAAGATATGTCAAACTATTATGTGATGTTATCTGAACAGGTTAAAACTCATTAGAAACCACATAAAATCTTTTTTCATTAATGCCATGAAACAGTCTGGTACCTCATTTTTGTGTCATAGGTAAATTTCTCTGCTTTTAGGAACATACCCTCCCGTAGACAGTATTGGCTTGCAATCATGGCGAGGTAGATTAGGTATAAATTCAGAATCATTTGATTTGGGTTATAATTCCTTTCCCTACCATTAAGGTGTAGGTTAAGGAACAAATTCTTCATAGGGATGGTCTGAATCTCTTGCTGCTTCACTCCGTGTTCAAACCTGCTTGCTCTTGCTGCCACGCTGCTTGCTGCACTCTGCCAGCGGCAGTCTCTTGCATAATGTACCCGTGGCCTGGTTCTCTGTGTGTGATCTTACAGACATAATTTACACTCTCAGAAATACAGTTGATATTCATCAGGGTGTGCAGGGAAATTTTTTTTTGTTACGTGTATTTACAATTTGTCTGCAAGTTCGGTCTTCGTAGATGATTATTGAGTGCCTAGCAGGGCTGACCTTCCACCACAGCTCAATAAAGTGTCCTGTTGAGTTAGTTGCTGGCTGATGACTTTTCTCACATTTGGAAGCTCTACTTCACACAGATTTCGAAGATGTTTTCTTTCATTGTGCACAAAGTAAAAGTTTCTAGGTTAAAACCCTTTATTTTTTCTGTGGAACACCATGCTTAAGTACATTTAAATGTGAAAAGGCAAAATAAAGCTTTTCAGGTGAAAAAATTAAAAACAGATGTCTCTATTTCCTAAGCACAAGAATTAAAAAAAAATTAAAAACCCAGTCATGCCACAAATTACAGTAAAGAAGCTGAAGGTGCAGAGCTAAGAAATATAATATTAACATGACTTTGATTTGGGAAAATTTGTGCTAACATACCACTTGGCACACTCAAGTAAGCAAGGTAAAAAGCACCTGAGTAAGTTTATAGGACTCCATTAGCTCTACAAGTCTTAGACCTAAGATTTTAGCAATAATCAGGTTTTAACAATAAAATTTCAACAGGGTTACAGTTCCTATGTCTCTTAGTTAAGCACTCACTTGAGTGCTTGCTTTATCTTCACCTTGAATTATATAAGTAGAAAGCAAAAAAAAAAAAAAAAAAAGTGTTTGCAATTCCTGTCTCAAAAATGGCAGAGTTGAGCTGCAGCTTTCCATTTCCTTCATGCAAACGGAGGACAAGAAGATAAAAACTGGAAAGTAACTGTATGAGGGTTTTTCTGGCTGAGGAGAAAAAAAATACCTGTTTAAGAACTAAGAAAAAGTCCAGATAACTTCAAAAATTGTATCAAAGCTTTTCTTACTTGAACAAAATCTGACCACTATTTAGGGAACCATTCAAACAGGGTTAGCTGATATATGAAAGAATTTCCCAGTTTGTCAATGTTCCTATTTCTAGAGGAATTCTCTTGACACAGCTGTTGTCTAGTAAAATTCTGTAAACTTAATTAGTTATGATAATCTTTAAAAATTGCATTTTAGACAGCTAGCTTATCCAGTTCTTCCATACATAAGGTGAACTTGTCAAAAAATCATAATTTCTATGCAACATAAGGTCAGAATCCTGACTTAGACTATAAAAAAGCAAGAGTTCAGATTTTCAGATCTTTTCCTAGGCTAGTTAAACATTCAGATGATCTCTTTCACCAGAATAATCTGGCAGCAATATCTCAGGGATATTGAAATCAATAATCTCTACCGAAAAAGTTTTTTGAAGCCACTTTTGCAGAACAAAGCAAAAATAAACAGCCAGACAGCTATAACCCCTAGACATTCCAAACAGGAACCATAAAATTGTCTCAGTATTTTCTCCAGTGTACTATATCTGACAGTATATATTTCAGAAAAAGTATTTTATTTTCTGTATCTTCATTAAACTGCTTGTTTTTCTGTGCTAGATGCTAATGAAAATGTCTACAATCGTCTACCCTAACAGTACAGTAGTAAAATACATTTGGTAGCAATACTTTGTTAATAAAAACAGAAATCCTGTCCAAAATTGGGTCTTTTTAGACTAGAATTACTATTGATGGTACAAGCTTTGTGCAAATCTGTGGATGAAGCTGTCTGGCCCTTGTCTGGATTTAACTGGTTTCAACAAAAGAGCTGAGCACCTTTCTCCCTGCAGGAGAGCAGAGGCACTGATAGTTGCTGATAGGAGCAGACACAGCTTGCTGATAGCTGGATTTTAGACAGATTCATTTCAATTTTGCAAATTACTTATTGTGATACTTGCAAGTGAATTTTGACTTCTACCATTGGATTACCTGACCCAAGTAGCCTTTCAGGTGACAGTGAAACTACTATTTATTATAGTAGTGCCTAGTGACTCCCAGCAAAGACCACTAAACAATTATACAGAGTTAAAAAGCAAGCCACATATCCAAAAGACATAACATTTCAAACAAATAAGTCATATGAAGACAAAGAGGAATTGCTCTTCTTCCATTTGGGGGCTTTGGAACAAGAAGAGATGAGAACATTTGCCAACAGTGACCCAGTATGTCAATGGCAGAAAAAACACTAAATCTAGAATTTCTGAGTCTCTCTCTATTGTCCTAAGTGCAGAACTTCAAAGCTGATTTCAAAAGTTAATTTCTAAATCAAGATTCATTGGTAGTCTCAAAAACTCTTTTCGTTTTCTTTAGTTTTTTTAACTTTTTTAAATGTCTCCTTTTTGTTTACATTTCTCATAATCCTCACAATAGTTCATCCAGTATCTACATAACCTATTCAATATATTGCATGATATATTTTATAGGAAATACTGTCTCATCTCAATTTGACTATAAACAAATAATCATCTCATGAGGGCAGCAAAGGGAATACATATCTTCAGTTCACTAGACATCTCTCATCTCCAGAATGCTGGAGAAAGCTTTGCAATTCAGGGTTTGCCCTTGCTCACACTATTTTCCAACTTGAAGAGTGCCACTAAATGTGGTAGAGTAAGACGTGTGAGTTCAAGTGAGGAAGAGAAAAACCTGACCTTTCTCTTCCAGAAGAATTCCTCTTTGGCTTTTAGGGTTATGAAAGACACAATGAAATGCATGCAATGCAAATAAGCCAATTGCTTTTTTTATATATTCATGATGTACTTAAAATCAATATGTTTTGGTGGAGAGGAAGTTGAAAAGGCTATAAATAAATATGGAGAAATATTTCAGTGGTTCTTTTCATGTTTGCATAGTCATGTCAACATACTAAGTATGTTTGTCCTTAGATTTTTGCTTTTATGTTTGTTATTTCTGTAAAATAAAATAAGTATGTGCACAAAAAAACCCATCACCACTTAGAGTTTTACAGCTAGTGCACTGAAGAAAGAATCACTAAGAAATCTATGATCTTTAGCAGTGACATGACAAAGCACTTTGTAAAGGGAATACCAGTGACTGTGTTATTTGCTTTTAAGTCATTAATTTAAGTTTCTCTAAAATATATTTACTTTCTAATATATGGATTAGACTCTTAGCTATTGTAAATTTCCACAGGATATTTCATTTACAGGGGTTATGTTGAGGATTTGAAAATTATTAGTGCATACAGCTGTCTCTCAGAAGTAATGAAAAAGAATAGTTTCTTTTCTGTTAAAGGAAAATATTGAGACTATTTCAAGCTGTTTCCATACAGTCATCACCAGTGTGATGAGTGTGGAAATCACATCACGCAGCAAATGGAGGTGTGCTAACAGTCTAACTTTTCAGTGCCATGTCGTAGGAACAGGAGACCTCCTTGCATAGCCCTGCTGTAATGGTGTGCCTGTGTGAGTGCACGTGGGCAGGGACAGGCAGACACATCCTTGCCTGAGTGCCCATCTGACCTTCCTTCCCCAGACCTTTTGCATCTGTTGCCACTCTCAAACATATTTGCCAGAGGAAGGTCTGACTGTCTTGAAAATCCTAATGTTCTTTGTACGCTAATGAAAATGGATGGCTGAGGATAGGAGAAAGTCCCTTAGAGGAAGGTCTGGTGTGTAAACATAGCCTTGATTAGAAACATAAGACTTGATCCGGAAAAGAAATGGCAACAATGCCTAAGCACCAGAAAAGCTCCAACTAGGCTTGCTTAGGACTAGCAAAATGCTTGAAAGATTGATGATAGGGATATTTAGACTTTACTTTTTGTTGGTTTTACTTCCTGCAGTGAATGTAGGGATATTATCAAGCTTTTTTTATTCCATTCCTATGAAGCTCCTCAATGACTGATATGTACTGATGTCTGATCTAGTAAAGGAAGTAAGATGGTGCTACAAAAATATTAAAAGTGTATCGAATCCATCTAAACATATGAAACATCACTCTGATAATGACTGATGAATGGAATTACTTATAAAAAAGAAGATGATGGATGTGGCATGAGAACAGGTACCAGCCCAGGGATATTGGAGGTGAGGTACTGAAGGTTGTAACAGTCATGCTGATCAAATAATTAAATCTGAATTTTGTTCAGACTCAAGAATCATTAAGAAATTTTTCACTTACATTCTGCAATTTCTTTTTTTCCTGAAACTGTAGCTATTAAATGAAACAATGCTTTGCCGAGAGGCACTGGAGAGTTTGAAGAACTACCATCAGTTTCAATGTAGCCATTCAAATAGATGAGTGTTGCCATTGACAGACTAGAACGATGCTGTTCAGGATCATACACTCTTTCGCAATTCATGGTGTTTAACAATAACAAAATGTCTAAGAATCATGTGTTGTACTAGACTCCAAATACTCCATGTTAACAAGAGCCATCTGTATTAAAATAGGTACAGCGAGCCAGATAGTAAACTTGTGACTTCTGCAATACTGGGAAAGTGTGGAATTACAGGCAAAGATCTATGTGGGACTAGGTAGGTTGTCCAGGGAAGCGACTGAGTCACCAGCCCTGGAATTATTTAAAACACATGTAGATGTCGCACTTGGGGATATGGTTTAATGGTGGACTTGGCAATGCTTGGTTAATAATGATACTCAATGATCTAAAGTTTTTTCCAACACAAACAATTCAATTACACTGTGATTCTAAGTCTCAAAAAAAGTGTAAACCACTGGCATTTATTTCATAGAGTGAAGAGGTCATGGGGTGCACCATCCAACCATTTGAGATATCATTATATTCTGTATTCTACACTCAACAAAAAGGGGAAAGATGCACTTCCCTCAATTCCCATGGGCATCATAAAAGCCTAATACTAGCAAGCTGTTTCTCCAAAGCTATCATGCTTTTTACCTGCCCTGGGAGGCCCTTTAAGTTTGCCCTACACTTCCTGATCTCTGGGCACACTCGAATGGAATTGCACTTGGATAAATTTTTATTAATTTTGTAGTAATTCCCAATAATTTAAGATTTTGACTGTCAATGCATAAGACCACTGATTTTTATTTGCACACAAAGATATTTTAGAAGGTTATTTTTTGAGTCCCAAATTCCAGTAAGTTTCAGAGGGGAAAAAAATCTGTCTTTTCATGATATTGAAATGCTTTATTTGATTTATCTAGAAATATTGACATTAAATCTTTGGAAACTCTTTATTTAATTCAATATTAAAACAAATTTAATGGAGTTAAAAATAGTTCATGATGGGAAAAATTGCACTGTAAATATGTACTGTTCCCACCACTACATGACAGAATCTATCTGGGAATTTTTTTTAGAAATACGAAATATACAGATCATTCTAATCACCTTATTGTCATAAGGAATAAATGCCATAAGTTCTGTGATCAAAGCATTACACAAGACTGTCTGCATTTGTATTTAGCATAATTGAGGCTTAAGAATGTTCTTTAACGAAAGAAAGGTCACCTTTTATTTTGAAACATCATTAGATCACTGGGATCATATGTTAATGTCATTAAATCTGCTAAAGCAAAAAGGGTATTATTTACTATACTCCTCTTGGAATTCTAGATATTTTTATAAGAATAGAGAATGGGAGCTTGGCTAGTGATTCTTAAAAGATCTAGCAAGCTTGACTTATTTTAAATAAAAGCTGCTCTCATATTCTTATCGTACTTTCCTCCGTTGTATTTTTAAGCTAGGTATTCCTGGTTTGTTTGTTTTGTTTATTTGGGGGGTTGGGTGGTTATGTTTGTTGGGGTTTTATGTTTGGTTTGTTTTTTTTTAATGAATGATAGTTTTCCTACTGTTAATACCCATATAATAAAAAGTGGTTTCAAATTTTCATTACAAAGAGTCATTGTAGGCGAATTATCTCTTTGATCTGTCCTGTTTCTTTGAGTTTGTATCCTCAAATTCTTGGATGTCATACCTGAAATCATCCAAAATTTTCTAGACCAAACTATTTAAAATATGTAAACTTCTTCACCTCTTCCCCATGACTTTTATGCTGAAGTGGCTCTATCGATAGTGTTTTGGGAGCTTTCCATTCAGAACACACACGCGACATTCACAGAACTGACATTGATTACATTAGCTTTGGATAAGTACCAAACACAAATTACCAATGCCCTGTGGGAACTGCAGATTCTGTTCCCTCAGGAACTGAACAGTATGAGCAATATAATTGCAAACAAAATAACTACAATTTCTATTTCTTTAAGTTTATAAAACCAAAATGACCAGGTGGCACTCACACAACTGCTTTTCTAGGGCTGCCTAGCCACATAGACAGACATATAGTTAAGTTGTGCCTAACTTGTCCAAAAATTTTCTCAGCGCTTCAGTGACTATGTAGTTTCAAAGTGCCTGCTAAATTTCTACATGTCAGCTAGCTTGTACCTATAACCCTATAAAAATTCAAGTCTAAACTGAGCAGAGTAGGATTTATTCAGAGCAACCTGAACTCTTCTTAAGCCCGCTGGAGAATTCTGCAAACATTAGTCACAGTGAACACCATGACTTTTTATTTGATGTAATGCTGACGCTGATCCCATTCCCTTAGATTATCTAATGTTATAATAACTGGAGAACCAATTACAGATATAAGCTATGTGTTTTCAGTGTCATCCTCAAAAGGTTGAAACCATTCTAAAATTTCAAGTCATGAGACACTGAGAGTACACTGAGAGTAAGATTCAGCATCCTTTCAGTGAAGATTAACCATTGTGCATCCTGGCACATAGCAAGGTGGGGCAGATATTAAGGCTAGTGCCAGTGCCCAGCCAGATACAGGAGTAAGGCTAAAGACTTATAGGCAGTGGGACCACTCTGCAGCAGAAGAGTGTTTCTAAGCCAAATGAAAGTGGCTGTGCAGCCACAGTTTCTGTTATCTCTCTTAACTTTGTACAGAGAATTTATGGAGTTATGATTTCTACTTGCACTAATAATTCCTTTAAGGACATCTAATTTTAGTGGCATAACTTCTTAATTAGCTGAACTGGATCCACTTATTAGCTTACAGAGCTTTAACACAGCTACTGAGAGTTGTTTCCCATGACACTCCTTTGAAGCACAGTCTCTCAACATAATTTTCTCTGTTAGTACAGCATCATGTGGCTATTAGCTTCAGACTTATTCAATATTTTTTTAAGTGTGAACTATGTATAAGGTGTGTATTTATAGTATTCTGCAAATCTTATGCTCATTTTTTCTATCACCTGCATTATTCTTAAGCTCCCTGTGTCCTCTAGTGGCTACCTATCAGAATTGCATAAATTGGCAAACCAGTAATTGTTTCCATTTTTGTATCTCAAAACATTAAAAAAAAAATTATTAGTTTCCATTCTATAAATTTTATCCTGTATTCATTCTTATTCCATTTTTACTAAATTTTATATTGAGTGATGTTTTATAATTATTGCTGGTAAGCATTAGCAGTATATGTGGTAGTATTGATAATTTTTTATATAATATTCTTACACACACACATTTGTCTATTGTCTAGTTTTCCGTGTGCTTGCTGGAGATTTTAGCATCCATTATGAATTGTGAATGGTAATACAGGTCTTATCAGGTATTGTGAAGCATTTCATTACATACAGTGTCACATTCTTCTTTCACTTGGGCATGCCAAGTTTTTCCTTAGGGCTTTAGAAGTTGCTTCAGTCCAACATAAAATAATATTTGTGTACAAACCACAGTACATTTTTAAAGAATTTGGATTTCAGCCTACTGTGAAAAGCCAATATGTGAGCAAAAAAATGACAATCATTCTATAAGAAAGATACATTAGAAACAAATACAAATTTCACGTGTAACTATTTGGGACTTCCTGAATTCTTGACTATATATTAGTAAACTGGGATCCAGTTCAAGTTATAAAAGTTATAAGTTAGGGCAAGTAGGCTTCCACTCAAACTCACCGACTAAGGGTACTTCTAAGAGGATGTAATTCTAGATAATTTACCTAGGAAAAAGGATGAATTGCTACTTTAGTGGAGTACCTTACACTTCACATGCATAGAATACTTGTCCAGCTTTACATGGCTGCACTTAGCCAGGTAATCTCGTCCTCAATACCCTTTTGAAAAAGGGGACATGATTAATTAAATGTAATAAACCAGTGAGACATGAATAGGTATTTATTAAATTTGGATATAATTTACTGTGCTAAAAGAGTGAGGAACCCTCCCATGAGGGCTGAATAGAAGTATTTGTACATTTGCAGAGGTGACTTCACACTGACTGAAGTATGGTATACTTCCCAAAATGTAACTCTTGGAGGCAAGGAGGCACTCCCTTGAATTTGAAGTTCTCTAAGTAAAAAATTCAGCCTGTGGCAAGCACTTGAAGTAGAATTATTTTCATTCTAAATAAAAAGAAGATAGAAAACGTATAAGGATCGGAAAATTGATTACTGAAAGGGAAGTTTTAAGTAAAAAATAAAAAATGCTACCACATATCCTTGCAATACTACATCTTCCTCTGTTCCCAAGATGATTTAGGTCACCTCATTGATCAGAGGATAAATAATGTTCTAAGGTTTCAAGATCACTCCACTCTGAACAACTAAAGCTATTTGATTAAATTATTGGTAAGAGACATTGAGTGAGAAAAAAAGATGACAACAGCAACACTCCTTGGAAAAAAACTGAGGACTCCTATATTCATAACAGTTTGAAATTTCTTGAGATGAAATTACACAATAGATAAGGACAGAACATAAAAAGGGTGGAAGGAAAAGGAAAGTCCTAAAGCAGCAACGTTTAGTAAGTTTTTTTTCTTGACCAAATCTGATAAAGAGCTCCTTCTGTTTCAAAGTGCAATGTACTATATAGTACTATTTGCATCATTTTGAACAAGTTGATCCAGGTACTATTAGGAAACTAATATTCAGCTCATTAGGAAGATTTGTTAACCAGCTAGTGAATAACATAGCGTTTCAAACTTTAACACACAAAATTTTGTAGCATGCTACCATAACCATAATCATGAGCAAAACCCAAACATATTAAAGCCCAAATGTTAATATTATCATGATTACAAGTAGAGCCTGGCCCAAATTTTAGTGGAAGTAATTTCATAGACTGTCATAAGAGTGGATCAGAGAATTCTTGTACCACAGCAATGCTCAGGAGAGTTCATGATTCATTTGGCTAAATATTTTTCTTCCTGACTTTTCTATATAGCCAGTGAGGGTGATCAAAAAAATCTGGGAAAGGAAAAAGGGTGAGATAAAAACAACAAAGAAAGTGTTCAAACTCACTCATGACTGCCAATCTGACTGCTAACTGGGCTCCTATGAATGACAGTGCAGACGATATAAAGGAGAATGATCAGGATATCTAAAGACCCAAGCTGAATTTTCTGCATCAGTACAGAATTGCTGTGTGATGTCTAGCAAGTCACTTGGTCCCACATTCACAGAAGTATCTTGAAATCTATTTCAAGTGCCTCATAATTCAGTGCTAAGTGTTAAATGTTTCAGTACCCTATGAATCCAAATATGGTTGGACTCAATGACCTTAAAGGTCTTTTCAAAACTAATGATTCTATGACTCTTGCTCTTAGCTCTTGAATGGAGATAATGGTTCTTTGTCATCTGACAAGAATGTGTCAGTGATAGTATACTGGGGATCATGAGACAGTCATAATCTGTGCTAGTGAGGATTAGGGGAGTATGAAAAAGAAACTTTTTCATTATTGAGCTGTCTCACTTCATAGTCAGAATATTTTTATTAAATACATCTATGGGAAGGTATGATGTAAGGAAGAGGTAAAATAGGCCATGCTTTTAATTGTCTGAGTAAAAATGCACTGATTTCATATTTAACCTCACAATTTTAGATATCATTAAAGTCCTTCTTCCTGCCTTCTACCTACCTTCAGGGTATCTGTGGAGTGAACAATCAATTCTTTCTGCCATTATTCATGTGATTTTCTTCTGATATTGAAAGCTCTATTCTTTTTGTCAAACAAAATTTTCTCATAGATAAGTGGGAAAAGAGATTTCATTGTTTTGTCTGGCTTGATTTAGTACACTCATGGAGTAGGTTCTGTACAAATAGAGGACAAAAGAGATCTTTTGGTGCAGAGATTTTGCATGCTCTTTAACCACTTCCTGACCTTGAAATGCTGTTTGCTTTCAGAAGTCTGGTCATTCACTTCATTTTACAGGCTTTGGACAACATAACCTCTGATAGTGTTTGAATAAATTATTGGTAAAGAGTGCTTGATCTTTCTTCTAATTAAAATTCCTGGAAATCTTTAGAAAATTTTTGGAGCATGTCAAAACCAAATGACACTGGACTTATTTTTACTCCCAGTAAAAATTCCAGTATTTTGTGAGTTTTTTTGCTTAGAACTAGTCTTACCTAAGTGGTCAGTAGGCTGATAGTAATTAAGATAAAAGCATTGTTTTCAAACCATGTATTTAAATGTTCTTCACATCCCTAGGCAAGTACATAAGAAGGTATGTCAAGAAAAACCATGTCAATTTTGGAACTTATATTGCATCTTTATAAGAACATACTTTAAAAATATATAGAATAGAACTTTCTGTATGGTATGATAGGTTCTGGTAATTACTTGCCAGAAAGCAAATACACTTGTAATGTCTACTGTGGAACATTAGCTATAGCATTATTTAAATTATCTGAACTAAATAGCTTGTTCTTAAGGAAATTTGGCATTTTTGCATGGAAATGTTCCAGAACTTCTGACTTAATCAAAACAGAACTTACTTTTTTGTGTGTTTTATTGAGAGATTAACTTACAAGTAAATGCTGAAAAGAATATTTTCAACTTTTCATTGATTCTTATGAATTATGAATGCTGAAATAGATGTATCTTCTAGGCTAAAATGTATATTTATTATATTGCTTTTTTTAAACAATTGTCAAATTATTATGTAGATTAAAATAGGTACAAATAAAATAAAGCATATATATATATAAATATTTCCTATACTTAGAAGTGATTTTTTTTAATAATGACAAGGGTTTGTAGAACTGCTGAGCAAACCAAAATGGGCAGTTGTCACTGGACAGCTTCCCATTATTTACTGTTCTGCATTGTCACAGAGCAACCATTGCCCACTGCATTTTTGTCCTCATTGGCTGGTCCTAGTAACACTGCATGGTTTTTAGAAGAGGATAATATGTATCATTTTGCCCCAGCTCAGGTGGTGATATCAAGTGATCCTGTACAAACTGGTCCCTTGATATTAAGACACATAAACACAAACCTGGACTAGTCTCACAAAACACACCATATTTCAGTTCATTAATTCAATAATTCACTTATCCTGCAAAGTACTGAAGATGCTCTGGAAACAAATAATACAAACAAGTGGAGACATTGTTCACAATAACAAGTGGAAAATGTGCTGTATAATTTTTCTATACTTCCGCTTTCCATTGTCATCATTGATTTGCACAGCATGGTTTTATGCCAAGGTGCTTCTTAAACCGCTTCAGAATTTCCCTTTGATATTGATCAGGCACAACTCCTGTTCTATTGAAGTATCCTTAATTTAGAACTGCCTACATGACTGACAGATAGCAAGTGAAAACCAAGACTTCTGAGTGACCAGAGACAAAGTAATGAACATTGTTAAAACTTAGGCATTTGTAGGCCACATCTTGAAGGAAAATATGTTTTGTACTTCTTTTCCTGAAGTCTATTTAGTAACAAAAGTTACATTCTTTAAGATTTTTTTCTTTCTTATGTTGAATCCCTTGAGACATCTCAATACCATTTCTTCAGATTTTATTTTCTGCATGAACACAGGAACTGAGTATTATTTTTCTTTGTTTTGTTCCTTTCCCACTGTGTGGCATTGTATCTTCCACAGCATTCCATCTACAATAGAAATCAAAATCATGTAACTTCAACACTTATAAAGATTGTCGCACACAGGAATTTTCACCCAAATGAGTGCTAGCTATTAGGTAGTTGATTAAATAAATTGAATATTTTCCCTCTGTATTCAGTACAGAAATGTTTCTGCAGATGATTCATCCTTGCATATTTATCATTTCCTATGATATGCACTGGATAGTACAGACAACAACAGTATGATCCTATAATATGCTTTTTAAAGGAATTGCATCCAGCTCTGTGTCCTGCACCCAATACTCACCCTGCATCTGGAGTGCTGCATTCAACTCTGGGGTCCCTAGTAGGGGAAAGACATTGACCTGCTACAGCGAGTACAAAGGAGGCCACCAAGATTATTAGAGGGATGGGAACCTCTCCCATGAAGAAAGGCTGAGAGAATTTTGATCAGCCTGGAGAAGTCTTCTGGGTGATTTAGTGGTGGCCTCCCAGTACCTGAAGGGAGCCTACAAGATATTTCAATAAAAGCTTTTCACAAGAGCATGTTAGTGATAGGATGTGGGGCAGAGGCTTCAAACTGAAAGTGAGTAGGGTTAGATTAGATTGGATTGGATTGGATTAGATTAGATCCTTTACTTTAAGGCTAATGAGGCAGAGAAACAGGTTGCCCAGAAAAGTTCTGGATGCCCCACCCCTGGAAGTGTTCAAGGCTTGGTTGGATGGAACTCTGAGCAATCTGGTCTAGTGGAAGGTGTACCTGTCCATGGCAGAGGGGTTGGAACTGGATGATGTTGTAGGTCTCTTCCAAACTCAGGCCCTTCTATGATTCTATGAACTTTCTTTTATACTCTAAATTATTCTAGAACACATCTAACTAGATAAAGAAAATATTTAAAATCCAGATTAAAGTAAAGCATTTTGACTATAACCCTTAGCCACAAAAAAGCATTTTCAGTGTAGAAATTATAAGCAGTAAAATAAATTATAGCTAAATATTATTGGAAAAAGCACAATGAATGTGCTTTCATAATGAATGCAAAGGGGAAAAAATTTATAAAACATATAAAAAATAAAAATAAAACCACAGAAACTCAAATGTAGAAACTTCAATATGAACCAAATTTTGAGAATATTTATTTTTTTCTTTGTTACTTTTAATTGGCAGAAATTTGAAGCTTCCCCTTTCCCTCTACCCACCACCCCCCCCCCCCCCCCCCCACACCCCCCCCCCCCCATTTAGGGGGATTGGGAGAGGGGTTCTTCAAAGATAGGGAGAAGAAGTTCAAAAGAGGCCCCTTACCTCAGGATGTATTCTAAAGCTTTATTTCCAATGAAGGGATCCCAGGAGGCAAAAAAGAGGGGAGCATGGAGGAAGAGGTGTTTTTATCTCTTTTGTCATCAGGGTCAGATTACCTGGCCGAAAGCCATAGGTCAGAGTCAAGGGACAGGTAAATCAGGCCAGGTTACAGTCTCTGGGGGAGGGGTTTTTGAGGAGAGATCATTCTCTAAAAGGAATGCAACAGAAATTCTCCCCTCTGCAATCTTTAGCAGTCTCCTTTTTCTACCTTCTTTTAGTAGCAATTGATCTCTCTTCAATACACAGCTCAAACTTTGAGGACAAAGCAAACCCTATGCTGTGTTCAAATGCTTATCAGCTAGCTTTTCCCAATAATCTACTTCAATACCAGTAAAACAAAACTATCAAACAGCTTGGAGAATGGAATTATTTTCATATAGAAAATTCCATGAGATTCTCATTCTGAATCAGGATGAATCTTCACAAATATTTGAATTCTTTTGCGACATGAAAATCTTCCATATTTTAGCTCAGAGGTGCTAAAAAACAACATGTCATTTTCATGTTTTGAATGGTTAGTTCAAGATCTACTGCTTCTAAATTTTGAAAATCAGATAACTTGGCAAAAGCTTACCTTTCTCTGTAAAAATATTTCATTTCAGCAACTCCATGGATTTAGCCAAAATAGTCACCAGCTTGAAGCAGTACATTAAATATCACCAAGAATATATAAAATACTATTAATGATCTTTGTTGGGTTTTTTTCTCTCATGGCAGATGACAATGATTCTAGTAGCTGGGAAGGTGGTAAATCTGTGTTCCTATATCAGTTTAATAAAACTGCAGTCAAGTATACCAGCACATAGTCTAGTTGTACCACTGACACAATGGGGTCACCATTAATCACTTGAGAAATCATGAATGCAATGAATGGATTTTCAAAGAACAGATTTTAAAAATACATTGAAAATGCATTTGTAATCTTGAGACTAGATATATACACTTTGTGAGTTATCTGGGATCATCAATTATCTTCAGAACTCATTAAAAATGATGTAACTTACCTAAGAAGTCTATGGAAGAAGTCATATTAAGGGACTCACAGCTGATCTATAGAAGCATATTAAATTATATTAAGCTGTTAAACTATTGTTTGCAATTAAAAGCTCAAAATGCAGAGTTAATTTCAAAGGTGGATAGCAGATCACTGGACAAAAACATTCCTAACAGCTTCCAAAATAATTGACACCGTCCAAATATTTTAACGACTTTTCTAAAGAAGTAAACAAAATTATCTGCTGCCAGGCCACAGGAAATATTTTGAATAATAACTAAATATTTCTATAGAAAGTACTAATTTGCAAGCTCATTTTAGACCTAAAGCACTATTTCTGTCTCAGTGCAAAACCTAATCAAATTTTCACTCTACATCTCTCCTTGGTTCACATCAGTCTCAAGACCTAAGCAGATCAAGTTTTTTATGTTATCTAACACAGTAAAAAAAAATCAGGAATCAGGACTCTCATTAATTTTTTCAGCTGCAGGAATTTTTTCACCTTCCAGTGACCAGAACCCTCTGCTCCTACATGAAATGAAAAGCTCTTCAAGAGCTTAAATCTCATCAATAGTGACCCATATAACAGTAAGAAATCTGTCAACCCACATCAGATAATAGCAGCAGAACTTGAAAAATTAATCCTTTACTAAATGAGATTTCTTTTTAGTAAGTTCTGATTAGTATACAAATTTCTGGTCAATGCAGTATTTTTACAGGTGGGCTGATTTTGTGGGATTTTTCCTTACATCATGTTACATAGCATTCAGAATGTTCCATCCAGATTCCTGCTCAGTCAGACTCTCATTCCTGTATTCAGAAATAAAACAATTCTCTTGTTCCATTGATTGTGATATATATAACACACACACACACACACACATATATATATATATATATATATATATATATATATTTATAGCACTTGATATATGCATATTGGTAAGAGTGTGTATGGATAGTACAATCCTTCATCTTTTATTGATATTCAGGCTTCTTCAAGGATTACTTGCAAGCAGCAGCATTCTAATGAATTTGCTAAATATGATCCAAGATGCATCATAGTCGTTGCACTAATAGGAAAGTTGTAAGCCAAAGAGAAGGATAAATGAAGCAACCCAAATCACATACACAGCACAAGCAGGCACAAGGTGATTTTTCCAAGTGGATCCAGGAAATCCAGGAAACACTTTAGTTCCACTCTATCCTGAAATACTAAATCCTTCTTCTCGTACTTACTTTGAATAAGCAAAGCACAATACAATAAGAAGCACAAACCAAAAATTTATTCTAGACCTAATTCAATACAAACTTTTGTGAGTACCACAGAATCTGGCCAGGACATGTTTTGCTGTCGGCTGTGGGAATGAACAGCTCATATTGGCTCTAGATAACGCATCTTTGCTGAGACTGACAAAATACACCTTCAACAATAATTGAAGTGGGCAAGCTTATCATAAAGAGCCTGATCAGAGAGACTGTATCAGGGAATGTATGCAGAGGAGAAATCCTAGGCCACTAAAAGGTTTCATTACAAAGCAATGAAAAAATTAATCTTCTCCAACTCATTTCCCTATAGCCATCCTAAAAACAAAACTCAAAAGCTTTCATGGTGAATGATGATGTAACCATCATTATACCTCAGCAACACTTAATTACCGTTGAGATCAAGTGTAATTTACAGTTGATATAAAACAAATTTTACTTCAATTTTTCAATCAATTTTTTAATCAATTTTTCTAGCACAAAGAGCTGACTCCAGAATGCATTGTTCCTGACAGTTTAAATCTTTCAAAATATAAGGCCATCACATAAAACAGGGATGATTCAATTATTATAAATCAACATTTGATGAAGAAATTTGATTATACAGATACACTTTGAAGCCTAAAAGTAATTTATTTGTGCTGTACTCTGGCTAAGTAGCAGCAGGCTTTGGAGAACCATATGAACCTTATGAGAACACTGTCATTGGAGGTGCTCTTAAACAATAGCTTTTGAAATTACGGAATTGAAAAGTGGCCAGGCTGGTATTAACTAAGTACAGATTACCTTACACATAACACTGTGATAACTATTCAAGCTATTGCAGTTTCTATATGTTGAAAAATAAATGACTGAATCAAGTTATTTCAAAGTGGAAGAGTTACTAGAGACAACAGCTGTGTTGGTATTTATTGTGGCCTGCTGTTTTTCAAATTGAAGATGCATGTTCCTTAGATTAGATCTCTGCTTGTACCTAAAATACAAGTTCAAACAATAAAGTTAGTAATTAATTGGTACACTTTGCATGCCATGATACCAATAATTGCACAGGGGACAACTGCTGTCACCTGCTAACAAATACAGCTCAGCATCTAATGCTTCCTCCCACGCCTGCAGATACCCAGGAAAGAGGGACTTCCTAGGAAATCCCTCAATAAGGAAAAAAAGCTGTCCCTTCCACAGCTGTTTCCACATTTCTGAATAGGAAGGGTATGATTTTTTTCAGGGGAGAAATTTGAAATATATTTCCATGCACTCCCATTTAATATATTGAACCATGATGAATTCCTCAAATTTAAGTTTTTCGAATGTTCTACTATTCCTGGTCAACAAGTAAAATAATCAACTTCAATCAAATGGTAATACAGTTTTCAGTGAAACTGACTATTAGACATTTTTTAAGTAATTGCATGAAACAACTTTGAAGTTATCAGCAGTTCCACATAATATATTTACATACCTCTTCTTTTTCATAATTATCAGCACCAATATTGCCATCTCCTTTACAACCACTAGGATTTGAAAACTCACATACTGAAAAAATGCACAAGGCCAAGCTATGTATAAACACTATTTTGAATAAGTAAGCAATACAATAAAAAATATCAGAACTTCGTGTACAATCCATCATGACTATTATTTAGAGTAATTTCAACAAAAATAAGAATTCCTTTCCTGCAGAAAGTGACATCATACTTTAAGAAGCACAGTTCAAACAAGGCACTACTTGTGTTGGGCTTAAAGACATAGCCATAACTTTTTGGAAGTGAAGAACAAAAGCTATTTTTAAGTATGTGTGTTTCACTGAAGAAAATTCTTCTTTCTTTATTTCCTGTTTGAAAGACAATGGTGCCTAAGTCCCATGCCTATTTAAGAACTCTTTGGAGCTATAAGACAAAATAAAAAGATAGTTGGTTTTCCTTATTTCCAGAAAACAATTTTTCACCCACAGTATCTACATACTGTGAGAGTAGATGATTCCATGGAAGTTGTAAATGAGACACATTTTTTGTTCACCTAACAAATCACCTAACAGATTTTGAGGCACACACTATTAGCCTAGGCAGTAGCAGGGAGGAAGAAGGAAGAAGTTTCCTGGGTAAAGCACCTGGGCTTCACTCTTTGCTGTGCAAATTTATATTTGTAGTGCTTAACAAATGACTCAGTAGTGCAGTTCTTCACTTCAGCCTTCACACAGTCTAAAAAAGATCTCCCAAAAAGGGTGATAATAAACAAAAGATGAAGGAAAAAAGGTAACAAAATGATAATAAGAATGTATAGTTACAATGCAATTTATCAGAAATAAAAGTGTTATTCCCTTAAAAAGCAGGAATTGTATATAAACAGAGAGTCTTGAGCTTAGTCTACATAGGTAACAACTTTTTAATCATACTTTGATATTTCAATAATATAGCTTGTTTATTTCTTCAACACATAATAATTATCTAAAACATTTATGCTAATAAAGAGAGTGGTTAAAATTCTCTGCATAAAACTTCAATTATTTCGTCATTGAAAACTTTCATGCAGTGATGTGGAAAGATCTTCCATTGTGTTGAGATTTCATTTGAGCCTGGACTTTATCTAAATATGTCTTTCTATCAACAAATATGTATGTGGAAATCACACTAAGACAGGATCACATTTTTCATGCACACAAAATTCTTTCATTTTACAAGAAAATTGGAGGCTGATTTCCACTTACTGTAACTATCAGACATTTGATTTCCACAATACTCCAAGGATTCCCATGGCTGATGCAAAAGTAATTACAGATCCAATGCCAAGTATTGTACAAGAAAGATATGCCACTGGCTAATTCCTGACTGAAGAAACTGTAACACAGTGCATTTGTGCACTCTGCTTATTTTCCTTTTATTTTTATGAGACTCCCACTTACACAACTTATTCTAGAAAAACTATTATATCTTTGCAACTCCATTGCTGAAAGGATGGAAACGACAGAATAATAAAGGGTATAATTATTATTATTATTATTACCTATATTCACAGAAAGAATAATATATATTTTCATAAATTTAGACAATAGTAATAACATATGAGATATAAAAAGCACATTTTCAATTGTACAATGTGAACCACTCACAATGAAATCAGTGAACAATTACAGTTTAAGTATACAGATTTTTTTTCTGTTTGTCAAGAATTATTAAGACATGTGCAGGTCTTACAGGAGATAGAAATATATTTCTCAATAAATTAAAGATTCAGTGCTGTCCTCCCTCTTTGCAACTGGCCACTTTCTCCTATGCATTCCAACCATTTGTGTGTAGATATGGAAAGTAGAAGAGGTTTTCATTACTTCCAGCCTAAATGTTTTCTCTCAGAAATTACTGCATTGGATGGCTCCTACGCCATTAGTTTGGAACTGACACTTCTTAACATAACCAAAGCAGTCTGCTTTTTAAGAGCACATCTGTTGTTATGTGACCCAAAACTTACTTTTCTAAGAAAAGAAAAATTCATAGACACTATGGGAAAAAGGAATATCCACATGGAGAGGCCCATACTCTTATTCATTCCACCCAAATCCTCATGTAAAGGATCTATCATCCTGTCAAATGCAGGTCAAACACAGTCTGGTAACTGATTTAAAGAAAAGATGAATAGAGCTGATTTATTTTTCAATGATTAATTTATAAGCTGTACACTTAGAGAAAGAAATAAATCAATTGCATAAATTACATCAATATCTCAATTTTAGATATAGTAATATATTTTCTCCTATTTTCATAATCAGACCATGTAATGATGGAAAACTTGCTCAAGAGGAAAAAAACCTTACAACTATGCAGTTCAATCCAATGCTGCCACCATGTGAAAAAGAAAATCTATTACTTCTTCAGTCAATTCCATAGACTCATTCAACCATATCATGGCTTGGGTTGGAAGGGACATTAGAGACCCTCTACTTCCAACACCCCTGCCATGGGAGGGATCACCTGCCACTAGACCAGGTTGCTCAAAGTCGCATCCAGCCTGGATTTGAACACTTTCAGGGATGGGGCATTTTTATTCTGCAGTCATGTAAAGCAAAAGAAAAATTCAATTTATGCTCAGAAAAAAAAAAAAAAAAAAAAAAAAAAACCCCCCCCCAAAAACCCCCAAAAACAAAACAAAACAAAACAAACCTGAAGAAATTGCTTCTGTCAAATAAAAGCCACAAGCCAAATGTCAAAAGCATAAGACCCAGAGCCTGATGGGAGGAGGGGGAAGGGAAGGATTCTTTTTTTAATTAAGAACATCTTAAAAAAAAAAAAAAAAAAAATTAAAGCTGCTAAATAAGAGAAAGAAAATAGATTTCTTGCCAAGAAAATTCCACTGAAGATACTTAAATAGCACTTCTTTATTTGGTTGTTCTCTTTTATTTTCATTCTTTTGTTCTCCATTTTGAATCACCGCTGAAAATATAATCATATATTTAGTTCATTATGAAACAAATATAACTGCTCTTATAAATTACAATTGAAGTTCCTTTCTCCAGATAATATTTTATAAATTTTAACAGTCACCTGATACATTGAACAAAAAATAATAGCAGCAGTAGAAACATCAAGATAGTGTATAGTCTCAATTGCCTTTGTTAAACTGTACACATGTATTTCTGGTTTGGTTTGGTTTTGGTCTTTTTTATTTTAAGCTGCTAAAGACTTTTGGAAGCAGTGTGTATTTTGGAAGATTTATATGGCAAGATTTACATAGCCTGGCATACACTTGTTCTTCTATTCTTCAGTGCACTTACTAAATAGTAAGGATACCAGCTGAAATGAAGAGATGACAAATGTGAAGCTTCTGCAGTCAAAAATTATCTTGTATTAACAATTTATTTTACATAGAAAACACATTACATATGGATCAAATTTGATTTTTTAGAAGAAAATACACAGCAAACACAAGTTTAGCCTGCCCTGTTAAGATCCTCAATGCCTGGATTATAAAACTTCTGATGGATTTCAGCATGAAGAAAGCTGTAGTAAGCTTCTCAAACTAGCTCTGCAGTGGAGTGGAATCAATTATGGGGTCAATAATGCACCTTATAAAATTATAGACTATATGAGACAACAGGCTTTTCAATTTCCCTAGAGAAGTTTCACTGCTTTTAAGAGTAATTGAACTTTCTTTTGGTTTTCAAAAATAGAATGTATCAAAACAGTGATGTGATGCCCTTTATTTAGGAAAAAAAAAACCCTGAACAGTTATATATTCAACCTGAAAACTGGAATCTGCAATAGTTCTCTTGTATTACCTGTACAGTTTCAAAGATCTATTCTGAGAAATTTTAATAATAATAATTCAGTATAATCATCAATTATTCAATAATAATAATAATTCAATAATAATAATAATTCAATAATAATAGTAATCATCTTCAAATATTTACTTAAAAATTAAAAATATTATCTCTATAAATTAACCTAAATTTTGTATTGCATTGCTTCTACACAAGAAAATCTTTACCAGCATTGAATATTTCCATTCTACCTTAAGGAGAACAGTCAAACAACGATATATTTCTTCCTGAAGTCCAACATAACCACATCCTTAGAACAGAGTTTTCTTATGTTGGTCAGCCCTGACTCTCTGGATACAGGCAACAGGTTTCAGGAAGTTTCAGCTCATTTTGATGCACTTCCTCTCATTCCATGCCATGCAAATTCATGAAGTGAAAAATTTCATGAAGTGAAAAATTTTCATTACATCACAGCTCCAAGATTGTCTGCTCAACAATTTTTGAATCAGTGCCAACAATGGGGATGGGGATTTCAGCAGCAACAAGCTACGCTTAGAGTTTGTGTGAGGGTTCAGAGAGCTGCAGAACCTACAGCTTCAGGGACACTGCCAATCCAAAAGGCATTGCAAGGGCACCAGGGCAGGGTGCCACAAATGATAAATCCACACCTTTCAATCTGTGTAACCTATGGCAATGAGGACCTCTGCACAGTCTTAAGCTATCATTAGGGTGAGAGAGAGCCTACAGCTCCAGGAATACTAGGGCTGGAAATGGCATGTCAAGATGGTCCCAGCACAGTCCTAACAGTTCTGCTCCTACTTCTTTCTAAAATAGATCACCCATGTGGATTGGGACTTTAGGGTTAGTCCAAGGGTTAGGGCAGTGTTTAAGGTTAAGAAGAGAGGAGATTTAGATTAGATGCTACAAGGAAATTCTTTACACCACAAAGAGTGGTGAGGTTTGAAAACAGGTTGCCCGGAGAAGCTGTGGGTGCCCCACCCCTGTGTTCAAGGCCAGGCTGGATGGGACACTGAGCAGCCTGGTCTAGTGGAAGTTGTCCCTGTCCATGGTGGGTTGTTGGGAAGAGATGAAGCTAAAGGTTCCTTCCAACCCAAACCGTTCTGTGACTCTATGAATTTGTGTTTGTATCTACCTTTCTCCCACTATTTTTTATTTTTTTTTAAACTCCTATTAATTACTCCCTACCTGCAGCACCGTCAGGGCCATGCTGACCCACTGGTCCCCCTGCACCTGTGAGACTGTGCCAGGCTGTCCAGAGCCCCACCATGGCCCCAGCACCAGCCAGCCCTCCTGAGCTGTGACTGAGCCCCAACATGGGAAGACAGAAGAAGGGATGTGCAGTGTCTTTTCATTTTCCATTACTCTGCAGTTCTCTGGGCAAACCCACAGTGTTTTAATGCACCTTTGCTATGGTTTCAGTATGCTCTTATTTATAGATTTTTTTTCCCGGTTAATTGCCTCTTGCAATTTATTGTGAACGCTAAATACCAGTCTATGACTACAAAAAGCCCCAAACACAAACCAAAAACAAACAAACAAACAAACATCCAAACACAAAATAAAAATACCCTCCAAAAATACACAAACAAACCCCCGCGCCCCAAAAAAACACAGCAAACAACAAACAAACAAACAAGCACCATACGCCAATACTTTAAAAAGACAAACAAACAAACAAACAAACAAACAAAAAACCAGGATCAAAGGTGCTGCGAGGAGCTCCGTCTCACGCTGGGGGGCGCCGCCTAACGCCCCACGAACGCGAAACGGCAGCTCCTGGTTTATTTTGGCTCCTCCCGCTGCCCGTCCGAGCCGCTGTTTCTCGTTGCCGTGGTGACGCTCCCGCGGTAGCAGCGCCGTGCGGGGCTCTCGTCCTCCCCCTGGAGCTCCCGACCGTCCGCTGTTGGAGGATACGGAATTTCAGTGCGGAGGGGCGGCCGCTCTCCAGAGGCGGGCAGAAAGGCGGAGGCTCCGTGAGGAGCTTCACTGAACGGCCGGTGAGCGGGTACACGAAGTAGACGGGGGGACCGGAGGACTGCGGTACTCTGAGCACTGGACTACAGCTCCCAGCGTGCAAAGGGGCGGCGCCGCGGGCCTGCCAGGAAGCGGCGGTGGGCGGTGCTGCGTCGGGGCGCGGTGCCTTTCGGGAGTTGTAGTTTCCTCTCTGCCGGGAGCTGCTAGTCGCCGTGCCGGCAGAAATGCGCTCCGTGTGCCCGGTGTCCCGCTGCGGGAGCGGGCGAGGAGCTGCTCCCTGCCTCCCATTCCCCTAACTGCAGGGGCAACGGCTTGCGAAAGGAGGGAGGGGGGGCGTTGACAAGGTACTCGGTTTCTCCCTGCCTACCTCCATCCACAAGTTTTTTTTTACTTCTTTGCGTTACATCATTTCTCAATGCTTTCTCTGTAGCATTAAAACTTCATCGAATGCTTTCTATATTCTTAGCCTTATTTAATAATTGTTGATGTTTGTTTATTATTCGAGGGCTTTTTTTTTTTTTTTCCTCTTTGGAGCTATTACGGCTGAAAAAACTTCCTTGTAGAGGGCAGGTGGAGGTTTTAAATATTGAAATTTAATAACATTTGCAAAATTATAAGAAGTGTCCTGAGTGGGATTCTCTTAAAACAAGATGATGTTTATCAAATTTTTTGCTTGTTGATATGGTATTAGGTTTTCATGTTTTAAGCCATCTGTTCAATAAACAGAATAAAAACTGTTCAATAAAATCTGAATGAATTTAGGCAAAATAGAGGACTCTACTTTGGTTCATGCTGTGTTGACAGGTATTACTTTTTTCCATGTAGCTTTCAAAACAGATAAGACACTGTGGGCAGAATGTCGGAAGATATTGAAGGAATTGAAAAAGAAGTAGAAATCGAATTAGGCAGAATCAGTGTTTCTTCGTTTGGAGCAGATGATCCTGACACAGAGGTATCAGACGAACCCTTGAGTGACAGTGAGACAGTAAGTGTTCAGTGAGCTAAAACTGCTTCTGTAGTGTGTAGGACGAGAGTAGTGTTGGCATTGGAAAGCCCGTTTGATGAGTGAACATTTTCCTGACACACCTAACCTTGAGGATTTCTTCTAAAAAGTAGTCTTGGTAGTATTGCTTCATGAAAAATGTAACCTCCAGTGGTGACAAGACAATAACAGAGATAAATAGCATCATTCTGCTTGAGAAGATCAGACCTGGAGATTTTGTTTATAATCCTCTGAATCTGGAAGATTTGGTGAGGAGGATTAAGTCTGGATGAATAAATTGATGACTCTTCCCTGAAATCCTTATTTTAATCTAAAAGAGACTGGTTTAAGAGATTCCTTGTAAGATTTCCAAGTACTAATTTTATATAAATAGGTTCTTCAAGTCTTCTTCCTTGGATGCCTTCTTATTTTGGGAAGTGGCTTTCCTCTGAAACAAAATCAGTTATTTGGATCCTTCTCTGCCATTTTAGTCTTTCATATTCATAGCAAAGGGATTGGTTTGTAGGATATTAGGGTAGATAATATTGATCATAAATTGTGTTTCATATGACATAGACAAAGGCATCAGTGATAAGTGTGAAGGCACTCACGTGCTGAATGTCAGCAATGTTTACCACAATTTGCATATCTGAGAGAAGGCAGACTATTTCCCCAAAATCTTAACATTAAGACAGTCTTTTGAATAGAAAGTTTTTATGTAATAAGGAAAACTGAAGCATATGCATAATGCATAAACTCAATGCATACTTTAAACATTAGTAAATTCTAAATTAATTTATTTTGTAAGGAATCTAAGCATTATAAGGAAAAACTTCCTGTACTTTACAGGTATTTGCTGATTTTTATCTCATCTTTTCTCAGATTAGAAATTTTTTTTTTTTTTGTTTCTCTTTACCGTTCAGCTGTTTTTCTTCTGTCACCCGAGAATGTAAAGTTTTGTTTTCCCCAGCCAGAGAGTTTGAAGGAAAGGGCGTGAGACTTTTCTTCTTATTGTTTTCTCTTCATTATTTATTATTTCTTATCATTACATTCTGTTCCTGACCTGCAGAGTTCTTCATTGCAAGTCAGTTCAAGGCACGAAATTCCAAAGCCCCAAATTCCCAATGCTTAATACAAAATGCTCTAATGCAAAATGCTCCAACTACTAACTACCTAATGCCCCATACTAAAATACTTAATGCTTAATGCTCTACTACGAAATGCCCAATGCTTAATGCTCATTACGAAAATCTAAATGCTTAATGCCCCAACCACTAACTACCTAATGCTTAATGCTTAATGCTCCATACTAAAATGCTAACTACGAAATGCCTAATGCTCCTACCCTCAGGGTGGCGTGGATATTTATATTACAATCTACATAATCAGTATTTATAATACTACTCCAATAACTATTATTTTTGTTAGAAGGTTAAACTCACTCTAAGCCAACTATAATGTGCTACCTCACAGCAGAAGATGGAGTCAAGGAAGAAGAAGGAAGAAACCCAAAAGCCATGTGCTTCCTCCATCTTGTCATCACCTGCTTACCATCCTAAAACCCCCATATATCGAAAATTCTCACCCTGTGATAAAACTACACACTATTCTACTGCACACTCTTAAAAACTCTGCTTCATTCCAGAGCTTAAAAGCCCTTTTCCCATGAACAAAGGTTAAAAACACTGTTTGTCAGAGATTCTTAAATCTCTCAAACATGCAAAGAGATATTCCTCATAATTCCAGACTCCGACAATCCTTTTTCTTAATTTCTTGGTCCAACACAGTTATAAACACAATAATTTATTGAACTGTGTTTCTGGAGATAGTGCAAGATACACTACTAAAATTTGATTAGAATGTAATTAAAAATGGAATTATTAATTGTTCAGTGGGTGGTAAGACACTGAGAAGAGTGTAGGAATTTTGAAAAAATTTGGTGGAAATTGCTGCTAAATCCCCATCAATGCTTTATAGATGAAGCCAAAACAAGTCTTCATTCTCTTATGTCAAGTATTTACCTCTTTTCAAGCGTGTGAGATAAAAATGTAGAATATGTGTCAAAGGTTGTGTTTTTCTAGATTTCAGGTGACTTACCAGAATCAGTTCTCTCCTATTTAAACTTTATCAAGAGCAGCAATCAAGAGGCTGAAAAGCTTATACTGCAGGACTTAGAAGATGACCAAAGTACAAGTAAGCATTAATCACAGTTAAAATGTTTGTACACTTCATATTTCCAGTGGAAGTTAGACTAACAAGAATCAGTAAAATAATGCAAACTTTGAAGTAGAACAAGCAGTGAAACATATTCCATCAGCTCCTGAATGCATGATGAAAATCTCTAGGAATAAAGCCATGCAATGCTATCTTCTTGAATTAACATCTGAGCATAAATTAAACTTTTCTGAAAACTCATCTAATGCTAAAGAAGGCAAGTTGCGAGATTACTCTCTGAGATAGGGCTCAGGCCAGACTCTTCATGAAAATCTAAAATGAAGTCAGTAGGAGCTGAAATGCAGAGTTCAGATACAATTGACTCCCACAGGATTTGTTTAAAGTCTGTCTTGATAGATGCCCAAGCTCACGTTGGATGAAATGACCGTTAATTGGCAAAAAAAATATTGCTGTCAGCTGTGTGACTGAAGCCAAGCTCATAGTTTATATGCAGAGAGATGGCACTGTCTGTTCCATTAGTGCAATACTCTTGGTGACCAGAAGTTCAATATTGACTACAAATTTTGATATCTGAGGAACACCCCTACTTATTCATTTTATGTAATACAATTTTACGCTTTTTCATAGTTTTTATAGTTCTTTGTCAATTTTTGACCTATCTGGTTCAAGTGCTACTGTATTTTTCTGCACAGAAAATGTTCTGCCCTCTTTCATGATGTGTAGGTCTCTCATATTTGCTGTCACAGTATTCTTACAGTATCATTGTGTCTTTCTGTTATGCACATTTTCTGCTTTTAATGTAAATAAATTTTTCCCATACATATTTAAGTAAAACTGTGCAAGAAGGAAAGGGAAGAAAATAACCCTTTATTTTAGTTTAACAGATTGAGTAGATAAACAGTGTAGACCAAAACTGAGCACTGATAAGGGATTTTCTCTCTGTAAACTAATTTTTTTATTTATTTTTTCTTTAGGTGACCTTTATGAAGTAGTTTCTTGCCATCCTTCTGAATCAAATGAAGATTCAAAAAGATTTAATGAAAAGGTATTTTTATTTATACAATGTTTATAGTGAATAAATTTTTCTTAAATAATCTAGATAACTTATACTTGCTTTGGTGACTTCCTAAGGAGACCTATAAATGTGTTCAGGTTTTTTTCTGTCAGACTATCCATAAAGTATTAAGATGAATTTCTACATACAATTCTTTAGAATTAGGACATTGACTGTAATAGACCATGTTTATAAGCTTTCAAATTTGAAATAAATTATCTGAGATATTGAGCACAAAAAAATCAACAAAATTCAACAAAACTAAATAATCCTTTATTACTAATTATTTGAAGAATATTATCTTAATATTATGATAGCACTTCTAAGCTTCTCTAATCTTATTTTTTATGATGATCAGGAAGATGTACCTCCCTAAATCTTGCTCCTAATATATTCTATTATTTTATAGAAAATATAAACATAGTAATGTCTATACCTTTCAAAGACAAATCAAGAATTATGAACATGAGTTCTTCTATATTTGCATAGGATTTGACTGAATAACTCACTGAAGTTTTCTTAGAAAAATATAAAACTGTATTTAATTTAATCACTTTTAATTTGCTGCCTGGATTTTATTAGTGAGAACTCTTGCAAACATGATTTTTTCTTCTCAGAAGGCCATTGTTTAAAACAGCACAATTACTTCATGTGACTTCAGCTGCATTACAAATTAATATAGGCCCAGAGCATGTGATGAACAGATGATAAATGAGCAGGAATAGTTTACTTGCCAGTAAAGAACAATGAAATAAATATAGCAATCCTTGTGCCCATAGTATTATTTTGAAATAGTCTTCTTAAAAATTTGCTCTGTAACTAGTTCTTCCCCAGTGTGCATAACAGTATTCATGCATATAGTGCTTTGTTTGACAGAAAGTGAAATAAATCTCAAATGCAATACATTGATCTTTCCAAGTAAAAATATTAATATTTTTTTTAAAATAGAAATATTATGTATTTTGATAAATACTACAATATTTGTTACTCTAGCAAACAATCTTTTGCTGATATATTTGCATTATTCAATGTGTAAGGATTCCAATGAGTAGTAAGTTTCATATTGTTGAACTCATCATATGATAAAAAGCTTATGTTTGTTCTGGAAGATTTTTATAATGTTCTGCTTTTTAAATTTTGTTTCTTGTTTTTTTAATAATAATTTAAAATTATGTAAGCTACTGCTTGAAGTTGAAAATGAAGACCTGCAGCTTGCTACAGCACCTGATTATAGTCAGTCCATCAGTGATGAAGTGGTCACTGATGACCACTTTCTTACAGGTAAGCAGGCACATTATTCATTTGGTTGAGTTGGTCTTTAACATATAACTATTTCCTGCTTTTCTGTTGTCCTAAGTATCATAACATCCTCTTTAAAGAATTTCACATTGCATTGTGCAGCAGGGCTTGATACTTGGTTAATTGGACATAAACAAACACCTTTGCTTTTATCTCATTTCAAGATCACAAAATCGTCATAGAAATTAGTATCAAAAAATACCACTGAAAAATGAAAGCTGCTCAGAGGCACTTAGCAGGTTCTGCTTTGGCCACAGCTTTGGGGTGTTTTTGTTGTGGTTTGGTTGCTTTTTATTTGTGGGGTAGTTTTTTTTTGGTTTTTTTTTCGTTTTGTTTTTTTTTTTTGTTCTTGGGGTTTTATTGTTTGATTTTGTTCTTGTGGGGTTTTGAGATTTTTATTGTTTTTGTTGTTTTGGTTGTTTTTTTGTTTTGGGGGGTTTTTTTGTAGTCACATTAGCTGGGAATGTTCTATTGCTATGGCCTTTGGATCAGTTGAGCTGGAGCATATCTTTGCTAAAGGCCCCACTAATAGCCACAGAAGACATCATCTGTAATCCTGCCTTGTACATTTTTAGAATAAGCATAGTAGTTGCACAGCCAGTAAGTTGCAGAATAATAATAAGACATCTCTGATGGAAAGGACTTGTGCTGTAGTTCTGATTGCCTTGGTGATATATATTGCTGGCTATATCATTGTAGAATCTTTTTCTTGTCAAATACCTTAAGACTGTTTAATTTTCCCCAGTGTGCTTATTTAGAAATTAAATAAAATGTTTTCTTGGTTGATTAATAGCTGGTCTTGAAATGAGCATAAGTCTTGCCCATCGTGAAGTAGAAGAAAAGTGTAGACCAGCACTTGAGCTTGAAGATGAGAAGATGAAAAAGTGGAAAGCTGAGAGGGAATCACGGGAAAAACAGAATGAAGAGAAACATGCAAGAAAGGTTCAGCATCTGGATCAATTTGAGGCTGAAAGAATAAAGTTAGATCTTCTTCATAAGGTAAGGAATAATATTAAGCCAATCTGTTCCAATCTAGACTATCTGAATTTAAGCTCTGATGTGAAGAGACTACTATCTCAAGCTGTATGACTGTCCTAAACCCTGTCTACTTGTGTTGCCAGTGAGTTGTAAAATATATTTAGGTATAGTCCATTGTTTCTTATATGTTTACTGTTACAATCAATAGTAAAGGAATTTGCTATGCTAACTTTTAAATTATTCCTTAAGGTTTGCCTTTAAAAAGTTTTTATATTATGAAAACAGCCAAAATACCAGAAATCAGAGTTGTGCTGAAATTAATCACAAATGTTAAATGGCCACTGTACCCTAAAAGAAAATACTTAGCTAGTTTGGACCTTCCACCCCAGTTTCACATTTTGATGTTAAAATCTTAATGGAAGTAATCAGTACAAAAATTATTTAGCTCAGCAATGCTGGTGCTGTTCTTCGTCTGAGTAGAAGTTACAATACTTGCTTTCCCTGTCTTTATCTGGAAACTTACTCAGGCCTCGTCTACTGAGTTCTGCCACAACAGATAATGTCTCAACACTTTGGCTGGTTGCACTCTCAGATTATCTAGTCATGCTTTGCTATAGTGAGTGAAGCATCATAAAGGATAAAAGAGCATAGGAACATGAAGAAATGTAACTCTCAGATATTATACTTGTGTGTCCACAGAATTTTATTATTTAGCCTAAATACGTGTGTTTTGAAAGGTGCATTAACACTACATTTTCAGTTAGCTAATTTGTGGCTTTCTGAACAGTTGGGCGCCTTGGCAACAGCAAAGTAGTTCAAGTCACCAATAGTAAGGTAGGACTTAGTTAATGAAAAGACCTTTGATCACTGAAGGCTGGTTCAGTGTTCACTATAGCTCTCTTTTAAAAAGATCAGAAAAGCTAATAGGCCTTCTTGGTTCTTTGCTGTCACAAATCATTTTTGGATGTAGGATGGCTTTCTCTAGAGAAAGAGGAGCATGGCCACATTTAGGTGCTTTGATACTGCTGTTGCAGAAACGCTTTTTTTGGAGTTGAGACGTAGAATCTAACTTTCCCCATTGCAGAAGGATCTAGGTGTCTTCTCTCCTGTTGTCTCAACAGCATGCTTCTGAATGCCCATGGAAAACAGTGCTTAGACACCTGGGAGACTTTATGCTCCAAGTGGAATGCAATTGCTATACTACTTCCTTCATATCCTCCATATTTGATTTGGTTGATGTATCATTGTTCCACCTGGATTTATGTGGTTCTGGATCAGCCTGTTTTTTAGTTACTTACATAGCTAACTTTCTGGCTGCTAACTTACAGTCTGATTGAGACTTTTTTTTCTAGTTGAGGTTATATTGGGCAAAGAGGGAAATGCTGTTTATTTGCAAATAAAGAAAGTGGACTTGAACTTTCATTTTTCATTGAGAAGCAATTTTAGTCAGAAAAATTTCTTTAGCTCTACTGAACAAAATTCCCATTTGAACAATTTTATTATTATCAGTGCAATTAAAGAAAGGTTGCTCATGCTATTTTTCATTCTATTGTTCAGATATTTTTCTGTTTTCTGACTGTACTTTGAATGGTTTTGTAATTAGTTTTCATCTTCAATAATAGTACAGATCTTGGAGAGGAAGGTGGCAGCTGTTTGGGTCAGTACCAAGATGCTGACTTTCTGAAGGTATGCATCTCTCAGTGCATGACCAAAGCTACATTACTGATACAAGCGTCCTGTTTATTTTGATCCACACACTGTTCAGTTTCTCATTTAAATTCAGGCATTCATATAATTGGATTTTTGGAAAGTCAAGAAGATGGGTGAGATTGGAGAGAGGGTGTTTTGTGTTGTTGTTCTGGGTTTTGCACGATATTCGTTTAAGTTAATTTGTTTTGCAGAAATACCAGGATGCAGTAGAAGAGGAGTTAAAGAAGGAAGAGGAAGCTTGGAGAGTCAAAATGAGACAACATGAGGTAAGGTTCTACTTGAGGAGTACAACAATGAGCTTTTGTCAAAAGACTGTGAGGTTACTGTTATATATTTGAGAGTAAATGTTATCATGGAACAGTTAATATACTAGATTCTGTTTCTTAATGATAAATATGTGCCAAAACCTGTCCCATTTTAAAAGTGGTTGAAGTCTATCCTGATTGTTTTGGCCTAGGAACTGATCATGAAGCTACAGTTGCAAATGGAAGAGGAGAAAAAGGCCTTGGAAGAACAGAAAGCAAAAGAAAAACAACAAATGGCTGAACAACAGAATATAGCAGCAGTGAAAATCCAAGCTAGATTTAGAGCATTTTTAGTCCGTAAAAAATACGCTCCCATTTTAAAACAATGGAAATATGAAATGAGAAAGAAGCAGAAAATAATAGAGGAAATAGAGAGAGAAATGAAAGAAAGAGAGGAAAAACTGAACAGGCAAAGGGTAGAAAACAGGTTAAAGAGAGAAGAGGAAAGAAAGAGAAAAGAAGAACTTGAAAGACAAGAGTATTTGAAACAGGTGAGGAGGCGTGACGAATACGAGAAAAAGAAAGAAAACCTGAGATTGGAAAGAGAAAAACAACTGCAAATAAGAAGAGAACAAAGAAAATTAGAACAAAAAAGAGCAGAAGCTGTGATTAAGGAAAATGTAGAAAATAACATAGAAAACATAAAAAAGGATAATAAGACAGAAAATATGAAAGTAATAAGAGAAGAGAAGGAGGAACTAAACAAACAAGTAGAGGAACCAAAAGAAAAACATGCTGACATGATGGATGAAACAAATAATTGGAATATTCCAGCAGAAAGAAATTTTACACCAAGTGTGCTAGGCTCTGAGAAGGAACACTCTTCTCAAGTGAATAAGGAGAATTTATACATTACTTCAGTAACACAGGTAGAAGAAAATTACTCACAAACAAGTTATTTTGAAGCTTCAAATGGTCATATTTCAAAGGATGAATCTCTTAATTTCGGTGCTAATGACATGGTAGAAAATAAGGCAAGCTGCATATGCATCAACCCACCAAATATTCAGACAAATACTAATAACAGAGAAACTAATGATCAATTTTCTCAGTATGAAACTGTGAAGAAAACTTTATTTCTGATGGAAAATTCTTCTGAAGAAGTCAGAGACACCTGGGACAGTAATCAAGATGTAGCAGATTCTTCTGGTAAAGTAATTTTTCCTGATGATATTGAAAAGAAGAGAATAAACTGGATGAACACATGCAAATCTTGGTCTAAAATATATGAAGAAAACCAAAGAAAGCAAGCAACTATAAGAAAACGACTAAGGAAAATTTCAATTAGAAAGATGCCTCCACTAAGTACAGAAAAAATAATTCATAGTGGCCCTTGGAGTACCTTGCAACAGGTAACTATATGTGAAAGTTTGAGAATGAAATAGGAAGACATCCTGTCTCTTTTTTGTTTGGTTTGGGTTTTTTTTCTGTTTAAGTATGTTGGCAGAATGCTGTTTATTGTTGAGCAGGAAGTAGATTATCATGAAAGTTCCTATGCCCAGGTGCAGAATAAGGGCAATGACAATGACTTTTGAATTCCTGTGAGTGTTGTGGAGCAGACTGGTGTGGTGTTCATATTCAGATGATTGACAGTATTAACCCCTTAAAAGGCAAGAGCTCTTATTTTCTGCTAAACAAGGTTTTGCCTTTGTATAAACACCCACAAGGGGCTCAACTATCCCCTTCAGAGTTTTGAGAGGAATAGTCTCTTCTAGAAACAAGACATTACTGATCAGCTTATACATAGTGTTTTGCCATAAAGGACATCTCCTGGTCACCAGGACTTGTTTTTCTTACCACTTATTAACTTATCATTGTATGCTTGCTCTCATCTTGATATCCATTCTGAGATGACCTACTAGGCTATACACACTTCTAGTCTGAACTATTTTTATCTGTTCTACGCTCATTATTTATGATACTGTGACTATTGATTTCATGCTGGCCTCTCCCATTGAACAGATCAAGCCTATCATTGCCATTCTTTCCTATATGAAAAGATTACCATTAGTTGCTTGCATTTTATAAAGCATTAGTAGATTACAGTTTTGTTCTCTTTTTCATCTTAAAGAAAGTTACTATAATATGATGTTGTGCAATGAATGTTCAATATACAAAATATTGGTTTTATTTATCAATAAATGCATGTAGGTCACAACGCTTACACTTGAAGATTTGCCAGCTTGTAGCCTCTCAACCTTATCTGAGTGTTCAAATCTTCAAGTTTTGACTCTGAGACGCTGTGGACTGGTTGCACTGGAAGGACTAAGTAACTGCAAAGACCTGAAGTATATCAATGTGGAGGTAGCAAGAATATTTGATTCTTTGTTATAACATGGGGGAACTGCCAGTTTTGCTCCTTAGTTGATTGTGTAGTTGATTGTGTAGTGAATATATAACTTTTAGCCCTAAGAGCATAAGAGTAGCAACAAAATAGTCCCAAATTTGAACAAAGTTATACCAGCAGATTTACAATGCAAATAACAAAAAAATAACATGCTGAAAATTATTGAACCTATACTAAGGAAATATCAGTCTAAGATTAGCATTAGTATAGTTCTTCATTACCTCAGTCTCTGACTGGTGAGCGGGCAGATGCTGTTCATCATAGCAGGTGCTCAGCTTGAGCAAGAATAGATAGAAGGAAGAGTCCTTTCAAACATACACCTTGAATATTAAATTAGTAACATATATGCTCAGGGAATAGTTCTTATAATGAGCTATACTAGAGGCATAATGTTTAGGTATTTGCTGCTGCACAGTATCATACATGGCCCTGTTTAATGATTAAAAACTTTTTCACTGTAATGCATCTTTGTTCCAGAACTTGGCAATTTGCATGAAACGGCTTTGTTCACATTTATAATTTAATGTGTCTTAACAACATTTTCCAGATGAAAAGACCAAGCACAGCAAATAGTGAAAGGGAAATCTGAGGAAGCATTATTAAAATGGCCTGGGGAAGGGGATGTTTATAAAGCAGACTCCCTTGGAGGAAGAATATTAGCTTAGAACAGTGTTAATGTTTGTGACCAAAGTACTTCTAAATGCAGACTTTTGCTATTAGTAAATAGGATTCCAGCACAATTATAGCTGTCTTTATTAGCATCTAGTAAATATGATGTTTCAATGCAGTTCTTAGTTCAGTCTCTGAGGGTTTTGGGAGGTAAGAAAACATATGTGGAAGAGTCTGCTCTGTTCTTAACTTCTTTTTATGCTTTTTTTGTTTCAACTTTGGGCATTTTCAGAGCCAGAATGAAGTTCAAGATATATTCTTGTTCTATTTCAGCAGGACATAAAAGGTCATTTCTAGGACTCCTTTTTTTTCCCTAATGGAAAAACAGAGATGCCCTTACTCCTAGCTAAGAGTTTAGGATAAAAATAAGCAGTGAAGGCAATCTGCTATATTTTTACTTAGTTCTGCTACTTCACTTCAGATGCTATTTAATATTCTCATTTTCTTTTATTGAAGGAGAACAACATTCAGGTAATTGACTGTGCAAATCTGGAAAATCTCTGTATTCTCATTTTGAATAAGAACCATCTTTCATCAGTTTGTGGCTTAGATGGATGCAAAAATCTCCAAAATCTTGAACTGTCCTACAATAGAATCACTCGAATTGGTAAGAAAATTATTCCAGTTTGTCTAACAATATTTATGCAGCATATATTCAGAATTATACACCCGTTGGATTTAGAGCCAGTTGGCAGCTAAGCCCAAGGAGACAGACTTGGGAAAAAACCTGCATCTTAAAGCATGGCTAAGATACTGCTGTGTATTCCACCTGGTAGGTCATGTAACTATTGTGAGCCAAAGAGAATTAAAACCTTTCTGAAAGGGCCACTAACATTATCTGCACCAAGTCGGCTGGAATATGTGAGTAGTATGAGTTTAGTTTATCTGCAGACATAATGAAAGCAAAGCCTAGCCATGCAACTGCAGGGAATTCCAGTGTGTTCCTGACTGATACAGTAAGTAGTTATATAGAAATCTGTCTTAAGTCTGCTGACAATAGGAAAATAATTAAAAACAATTATTGAACTCATAGGCGAAACACATTTACGTAAGACTTGTAAATAAGTAGTTCCACTGTCAAATAAGACTGTAAAATAACACTATGAACATGGATAATACAGTTCTGTGATAAAAAGCAAGGGTGTAGCAAACAGAAAATGGGAAAGCTTAAATCTATAGATGTAGAGACTTGGATGAAGGTATTATAAATATTTTTTGCTAATATGTGTAAATGTTAGCACTCCTGAAAAAAGTTTTTAATTTGTAAGAATAAAAGTGCTGGGAAATCAATGTTTTCTGCAAAAGCATATCAGTACTCTAATGAGGAACAGTAGAATAAAATGGTTAAAAAGTTTCATACAGATGGAACTTATGTGGCAAATAGTGCTTGATAAAATTCTTATTCAAATTGATCTCATTTTAAAAAATGTCTGCAAGATTTCTATAAGAATGACATTGTTTTAGTGGATGGCATTTAAGAATGTGGCATCTGTGTGGAGTGTGGTAACATCATACAGGCCAAGTGGAGTAAAGTCCTCTGGTGCTTTCTCTTTTGTGCAGTGCACTGCTACAAATACTGAGTCTCTAATGAATTTAAGTGGGTAAATAAATGTTCACAAAAATAATCTTCAAATGTGTTTTTTTCCTCTCTGGAATTGCTTTGAGGATTCTAGGTTAAAACAGATGCATAATACAAGACTTATTTCATATCATAACATATTGAGTAGTTGCACATAATATATAAAAATGGATTTGCAGGATATAAAAAAGTTAGCATATCCCTCCCATCTGTAAATCTTGCAGGATGTCCCTTAGCAACTTTGAAAGCTCCAGTACTGTATAGTAAAGCTTATTTATGTTTGTAAAATTCAAGTTTTAATGAAGTATTGTAGGAAATTTCTGGCATACTATGATTTCTCTTTTTATTCTTTTCTCCCATCATTGAAGTATAGCATCAGTAGGGGAAAAATTAGTTCCCAAAGACGCCTTAAAAATAGCAGTTAGAGAAATAGTCTCAATTATGCTTTTCCCCCTTAAGAATACATGATCACAAATTAAGTAATTGTGACAGTAACGCACCGAAGTTGAGTGCATATGTTTGTATTTTGAGGATGAATGCTTTGTTTAAAAAAGTCCATGCACAGAAAGTAGCATTTTGACTCCAGTCTTCAAATACGCTTCTGTAGGGTGTCTATAATGCCATAGAATGCTGGGTAAAATCCTGTCAGCTTGAAGAATAGCAATGCATAACCACGGATGGTGATAAATGCTGCATTCAGTATACTCTTTTTAATACAGCACAGAGAGGATTTGTTTTTTCACCAGACACCTTTATAGTTTAGGTTTTGTTGTTTGAGGGTTTTATTTTGGGTTCTTTTTTTCATTTTTATGTTCTCTGTCAGCTTTCACTCTGTTGCTAGTTGCTTTGTCACACACAGAAGTGACTTCAGAACTGCATCAATAACAAAGAGAATCCCTGATAACTGCTGAAACAGACCTCAGCTGCACTTTTCAAATTGCTGAGAACTTACTTAAAGGTTCTACTCGAATCCTGCTGAGACCATGTATTTGTCAAAAAAATGCTTTTCCTATGGCTGTTATAACTTTTGTTTCTTGCATCATACGTAAAACACAGTATCTTCTGGAAATATGCAGAAGACTTTCCTGCTTTTATTTAATTTTGCATGTGGGCAGAACAACCAGTAAAATACCATCTGCTTATATTACATTATTCTCTTGTGTATTTTCTGTTGGACTACATTTGATAATTCCAGAATGTTCTGAATGACATTCAGGTGACGAAAAGTAAAAAAAGGTGTTTTGTGCAGAATGCAGAGAATGAAATTCCCAGATTCTGTTTTACCTCCTTGCCATTTCTTATTGTGTGTGCAGTCTCTCTTCTCGGTCCCACTCCAAGCTCTTAGAGTGCTTTTAAAGTTTCCAGTACTGCTAAGTTGGTAACTGAAAAGAGGAGGTTTAAGAGCTGCTGTTCTGAGAAAGCACTTGGGAGCCAGCACACGAAAACACGTATTTTTGAGACCACTAGATGGTGCTGTTTCTTTTTTTATTTTTATTCAAGTACAAAAGAAAATTCCATACCAGGATCTTGCAGTCAGGGTAATATGACACGGGCATGTTTGACATTTTTCAGAATAATTAAACATTTGTATATTTATTTGCTAAAGCACAGTTTTGAAGTTATATTATAGGATATCTGTGTTATGTTTAAGATGCTATCACTTTAATGTCAGACAATTGCATTCTTTTCACTAAGTGCTTTCCATTTTTAAATTGAAATTATTGTAATGCCTATATTGTGAATTGTTTTAAATTTACTGCTGTTTTGGTATTTAATTTTTTGCTTCGGTTTTCTCCTTATCATTTGTTTTCATTTTTAAGTCCTCTTCTGTATTCTCAGTATTCTATGGTGCAAACTGATCTCTGTTTTCATAATCTAGTTTGTTTTCAGAGGACAGTCACAAAGAGATTCACTATTGTAAGCCCATCCACCTTCCTTTGGGGAACTTGTGAAATTTTGGGTGAGATAAAGATGAGACAAAGTGTTCCCTCAGATAATCCTAAATTAACTAAATTATCTAGGAACTCATGAAACAGAAGTAAAATCAGAAATTCCTTATTTTGATATGTTTTGTGAAGGGTATCCCTTCAAAAGAATTTTTTACTACCAAGATACAGAAAAGCTGCTCAGACGTGTAGCCAGTTAGATGGATCAGTGCCATTGTGTGTGTAAGACTATGGGAAGACAATGTAACTTTTGCTGTTGTAAGGATGATTTGGGTTGCATTCTGTGAAAGAAACAGATGCTTACGGGAGTTCCTTTGCATTTCCTTTTTGTGTAGACATTGCGTGCTCTTTAATGTAGATGGCAGAAGTAAACTTGTTGAGAGTGGAAATGTTATAGTAGTATAGCTTTGTTCTTAAAGGCACTAAGTTTTTTTTTATAAATTTCTTTATTAAAATATTTTTTTTATAATTCCTTAAATGGGACTAATTTGAATAATAGCCATGGTACTGGCCTAAATTTTAATACAGTTTTTTTCTAACCTTGCTGATACATTTAAAAAACACTTTAAAAAATGAAATAATTAAAATTAACCTTTAAACATAGTGTTTTCATTCTGGTTGAGAGATAGATGATTTTAAGAAGGCTGTTAGCATTTCAGAGTTCAGAGCAGTTGTAAAGGGGTTAAAGCATAGTAAGTACATTTTATCACTATAGGAATATTCTCTACCAACAGAAGTACCAAAGAGATTATGAACTGTTATTATTGCTTGATTAACAGGATCAGAAATTTGTGAACCATATGCACTATATATGTGATAGGATCAAAATACAGTAATTCTTTTTAAACCCTGTACAGAAGTAATATTAATTGTTACATCAGAGAATGTATAGAAAATTCAAAGTTTTCTTAGTTCTTGAATGACAAGAGATTTTTATTTCATTGTATCTCAAATCTTGAATTTTCAGGTGGTCTGGAATCGCTGAAAAATCTTCAACAATTAATTGTAGACCATAATCAGTTAATCAGCACAAAAGGTCTTTGTGAGGCACCTACTCTCATTCACCTAGACTGCTCTTTCAATCATCTTGTAGAAGTTGAAGGCATTGAGAATTGTGGCCTACTTCAAATTCTGAAGTTGCAAGGCAATAATCTCCAGGAGGTAAAAGCTTTGAATTTAGTGGCTGCAGTGCATACATCTTTGCTAACAGTCATATTTTTCAGCATTCTGAGCATGTGCTCTTTGATTGGTGTTGGATGTTTCATGCTCTTAGGTAAGAATTTGGTTTTTTCCCTTATCAGAGGGTGATTTTTCAAAGATACAAACGGCTAGCAGTTAATTGTCTTCTTACTCCCAAGTCCTTGAAAAATTGGACTCGCTGTGATTATGGTTCCTCCTTCATTTATAGCATCTAGTTTTCGGTTTGTATTGCATGATTCTGATTTTGTTTAAAATGTAACAAAAGATTATTATTACTTATAGATCTGGTTATAATAGTAAGATAATTATATCAGGCTGGCAATAATGATATAATTGTCATTACATACAAGTAATTGCTTCTTACTGACTGTTGCTTGTATGTAATGAAAATGTCATTATTATCACCTGGATGATAATCATGCTTATTTAATGTACATTGATTCCCCAAAAGTTGAATTTTGTGCTGCAGCATTTAAAATAGGAAAATTGTTTGCAAACTGTGTATTTACTCGTATTTACTAACAGTTATTCTCCTATGAATTCAAGAGATGAAAAGCATTGTCATTAAGCAGCAAATAACTGCATGAATATAATAGTAAGGGTGTGACTCAGGCTCTTGAATATTTTTTTCTTTAATTTTTTATATTGACTATTCAGGTGTGATAGAAGACATTAAAAAGTATTTACCACCTGATATATAGAGATTATGTGCAACAACTGGTACATACATAATAAGGAAATGATACATATATCCAAAATCTGAGTTTTGCTTGTACTTAGTAATGATTTATGAAAAGCATCTGGTAAGCATTCCATTGTTGTTTCTCTAATTTATGTTAATCTTAAATAACCATCTTCTTTCTATTTAGCTTCCAAGACTGGAAAATCATGTTCTCTTAAGAGAACTATATTTGGATGACAATAGCATTTCTTCTCTGAGAATGCTTTCTTTGTATTGGTTGCCTCTATTGCAGACTCTTTTGCTGTCTCAAAATAGGTAAGTAAGAAACATTCTTTCACTTACAGAAGTGATCCAGAGGAATTTACTAATATAACACTTGTCTGAAAAGTCTAATTCTCAGTATCGTTGAAATTTTATTATCTTTTAGGGATATTCTTTAAAGATAAAAATATGTGGTTGGCATGTAATTACATTGGCTACCTCTATCTAAGAAAATTTGAAACAGTATTAACTATGTAAATTAATTCTTTTGCTTTTAGATATGTGAAAATAATTCTTGAGCATTGTGGCATTATTAAAACCATGGTGTGTTTCTTTCTTTCTTTAACAATTGTTGTCTGCAAAAGTATCTCTGTCAAACTTTATATTTCACAGCTAGCTTATTCAAAACAGACTGAAGGCCAAGTTAAGGGCAAGTACTAGAGTCAGAAAGGACAAATAAGAATGTTTTTTATTTTACATACATATGTTAATGCCCTCCAAAAACAAGTATATTTGCTTTAATTTTTCACCCTTATGGTTCTGTTTAAAAGGTATAGAATAAAGAAGGATTGAGACAAGCAGCATAAAACTGGATTGTGCACTCAAGTACTCTGTAATTAGTTTTCAGTTTGTTTTCTAAGATAATATATGCATCTTTAGAGGTGGAATGACCAGATATCCTGGATTAAAAAATCTTAATTTTCCTCACCCCCCTTTTTCTCAATTTAAATTCTGTTAAAAAAGATATGAAACATTTATTAGAATTTGCAATATGTTAATTGGAAAATTAATTTTAAATTAATATCCATTATTTTTCTATACTGTGATCATTTTGTTCTGAATAAGACTGATCTCAGATAAGCAAACAGAATACTATATACCATATATAGAAATGCACTCTTAACTAATTACTTCACTCTCCTGTTAGTGAACAGATGTTTTTAAAGGGTGATTCATCTGCCATTTTTAGCTGCTTGCTTTGAGACTAATCATAGCCTAAGAGTGCCTGTTCATCTTCATTGACTAGTAAAAAAAATCAAAATGACCACCTCATGTAGGTGTCTATATCCAAAGAATCCCATCCTATGTGACATTTAGTTCAGCAGAGCCAATTGTGTCTGGGAGCCTGTGGGAAAAAAAGGATGTGTGAGACTGAGTCCTGTTATTATAAGCAATGTCCTTCATGGAAATTGATTAAAGTATATGCAACCTATATTTTTATATAAATATTCAGATAGTTTTCATAACATCTCTAGTGAAGTTTTATTCATGGAGACTTTCGGATGTAAATAAAATATCTATAGAGTCTAATCTTCAAATTCCTGCTCAGGCTTCTAGGGTTTGGGATTTTTTGTTCCCTTATTACTTCTTCTGGAGCTTGGAGAAAGTGCTTCCTGCCTGGGATTGAGCAAGAGCATTGTATATAAAGTGTTAGATTTTGAGTCACACTTCTTGATTTAATTCTTCTTAGCTTTTTTTTTCCCTTGTCCTGTTTAGCTTTCTTGTGGAACACACAGTAATGCGGCTTCATATTCTTGTGGTGTCCTCTTCTTCCTCCGGTGTAGCTATCCTGTGTGTAATAAAGTGTTTGCAAAACTCCTTGAAGATCTCATATCTTGAGATAGCCTGCTAGGGACTTGTGAATACAGTCTCAGGAACAGCTTGAATGCAGCCTCTGGATTTAGGTTGTGCTGGACTGGCCGTGTAGGTGTACCTTAAGTCACTTGCCTATCCCATCATCTTACAGTTTTTTTAATGTCCATTGTTATGCTTGCTCTGATTTTCCAGTAGCCAAGCAGAGATCAGTGTTTGGGCTGCTGAGTTCCTTTTGCTGGGCTGTGAGAAAGGACATATTTTTGCATCAAGAGACTGGATGTGTTGAAAATAAGTATACATCTTGCACCCCAAACAATTCCTCCTCTTTCCATGATGTATCTACAGCTTACGTCAAATCTTTGTGACAAACAAGACAAGATAGCCTTAAATTCGTATTAAAAGCCTCAAAATTCCTGGCATTTCAGTAGCCTGCTCTGTTACACTCACTTTATGTACACTTATAAGCAGCTCCATATGTGTGTGCTATAGCCTAAGTAACTCGATGTTCTATAGAAACAGCGAATGTAATGGAGTAAGCTGTTGAAAGAAAAGCTGTTTCTTTACTTTTATCCTACAGCCAGTGCAATTTTGTGAATTTTTTCCAAGTGTGCACTGAGTGCCATTTCCTCTTTACTGATTGCAGGAAGCCAATATAATGATAATGCTATGAATCTGTATTCTTTCTGAAAGTGAAGTACTGTGAAAAGAAAATTCTTATACTAATTTACAGGACATTTTTATTCCTGAGATGCTTTGTCTGCATCATAAACCAGAAATTGTCAAAGGTAAAACTCAAAAAATTATTTGTTTTAAATTGTTTTAAACCTATAGTCTGACTAGGAACTAAAACAGGTAGTGATTAACTACCTTAAATAGAAAAAACCCAGCTATTTCACTCCAGCTTTTAATAAGTGTTTTATTGTGGCTTTTACATACCAAGTATTTTCTTGATTCAATGCACAGTTGACCAAAGACAATGATGAATATCCTCTTGCCTTGGTTTCTGCAGAATTTGGGCTATGAAGATCCATGCTCTGTTTTCTAGCAGCTGAGGACACAATTATTAAGTTATTCTAAAAAAGGGACACATTCTTTTTTCTTCCATTGTGGATAAAGATTTAGGTATAGGAGAAAAGAACCTTGTCCTTGTGTAAAATTAATACATTTTTAATATGTGTTAAGAGTTCATGTGGCATTTATATTTACATGTAATCCCATTTGATTATGTAACTTACTAGTTAATATCTTTTTAATTTAAAAGTCTTACAGTGAGATGCTAAATGTGCTGTTCCAGTAGCCGTTTTTCTTCAACTTCAAAATAGACAAAATCACACTGACATTTCTGTTTTATTGTGGTACTAATAAGACAAAATCCTTTTTTTTGGTATCTCTTGCTTTTCACTGAGGTAACCTAAGTGAGATAGAAAAAAAAAAATATTTAAAAAAATGCTGTCATCTACAAAAGTTCCTTTTTATAAAAAAATGGTTTGGAACAAATCAAATTTGTTGTGAACATATAGCTCCTGCTTTTTGCATCTAGATGCATATTATTCCTAAAAGGCTTATATTAGAAATGCTAAAAAGTTGGTTCTTTCTTAGCATGCATTGTTCTCTCAACTTGTATGGTATCTGTGTTTTTAACTGAATTTCTCAGATATTAGAGTCGAGCTCCTTGCAAGCCATGATGTTTTGAGAATTTGACCACTTTTCCAGAATTACCATGACAAATCTAAATGCCATTAGATGTTGAAATAAGTAATTCATTAAAAAAGCCACTGATATACAGTGGGTTTCTCCATCCTATTCTTACCACTCTAGATTTTTAAAAATAATTGTCAGTAATTCTTTGCTGGTGATAAGTTTATTTATAAGTATGTGGCATCATGGGTAATGTACTTTGAAATACTGCCTACTAGAGTATTCAAGAAGCTAAATGGATACCTGACAGATTTCCTATATTCTGTGTATTTGCTGCTCATAAAGATGGTGTTTATTGCACACTAAACTGTCTTTAATTTAAGGAATGAAAAAGAAATCTGGTCTTTACCGAAAGATCTAGATGATGATAAATTTATTTTAGTTATTTTGCCCTGCTTCCTGCTAATTGCTTATTAACATCAATGCTAATTTTTCTGGGGAAAAGCAGCTGCACAGGAGGATTTAGACCATCCTGAGCAGTAACTGCTATTCATGTTTAGAAACACAGCCTCTATTTTCTCTGATGCATACTTGCAAATATTCTGAAATCTTGTTTTCTGATATAGCCACATGAACTACATAAACTCTATCTCTGACCTGTTCTGCTAGCGCCCTAAATGGGAGCAGAAAAAGGAAGCTCTAGCTTGCTTTTTTGTGAATATCTTTTACTTTTGTGTCTTCTTTGTAATTTATATCTCTCTTATGCCCAGGGCTAATGTGACAAGGTCAAGTAGTATTAAGTTTTCAGTAATGTCCTTTGTCTTTCTGGTTTGAATTTTCTTAGGAAAAAAATTAACAAAGAATGTCGGTAAAGGGAAAGCTATAGAATGACGGAGAAATGTTTTAACTCTCATAATGCCAACGGCAGGCAAGGACAGTCCAGGAGACAATTTCTAATTCGCCACAGCATATGCTGATAAAGATCCAGGGGAACTCATTATAAATAGAAACCATGCATTATCTTTTGTCCCTTATGCAAAATATGATTTTTTTTTCTGAATATATGAACCTACAATCATGAATTTTCAGTTTTTGCAGCCATACTATTAACCAGTATCATATATCTATGATGATATTTGCTATGAATGTTAAATGTATTTATGTACTATTGACTGACGATGAGAAACTAAAATGTTGAAATTTTTAGTACTATATAGTATATACAGATCTACATGTAAGGCTTGATGCTTTATAGAGTCATTACTTATTATGGAAAACTTCCATAGCACGAAGGAAAAAGAACTAAATAGGATTAGAACCAGGACAACTTTACAATGTAGTTTGAGAAAAAAATGGAAGTGTAGTGGCATGTACTCCGTTGTCTTTATGTCTGTTTCTCTGAATTTACTCTTAAAATGTTATGTTGTTGTATAGAAATACTTCCCAACTGAATGTGGAAATGATTTTTGTTTTCTGTTTTGAACTTGGTTGTATTTTCAATAAGATTAAATAATCTACAACCAACATTTAGTGCACTAGAGGGAAATTCAGCTTTGCCTTTCAGTTGTAAAGCCTGCGCTAGAAACACAACGCAGTCATACATTTCAGCAACAAAGACACATTTTTGTCTCTCAACTATTTTGAGTGCATTTCATTTTTTGTATGGTCATATTTCAGACAAAAAGAATTCTGATTTATACCTTTTAAAGGCACTATGCCCTTATAAAATACTACTGTCTGTGAAAATTAACAGTCACAAACTGACCACGTACAGTGCCATTTCTATTATTATTCCCTTGTTATTCTAGGGTCTTGCCCTTACAGGGCTGAAAAATGTTACCTAAACATCTATTTCTTTAAAAAAAGTATCGTTGGTGTACTATGTGCTTAAACATTCTAGTTTTAGTTGATAATTTGAATTCTTTGCATCTTGATTTTTACATTTTCCTGCCTCTTTCATATTTAACATAAACCAAGATAAACTTTAATCTGGAAGTTAATATTTGGCAATAGCTTGGCAGCTGAACAAACCATTCAGTATTCATTCTTGGATCAATGAAATTTTGTAAGCAAAGAAATAACACTGAGTTTTAATCCTTTAGAAGTAGCAATAACACACATTTACAGTCCCAGTCCCTTTGTAGAGATGAGTGTCACCTCAGTTTCTTTACGTTTTCTCTTCAATACTACAAACAAGCACTTTGTCTTGTCTTTAGTACTGCTTTGCTGCATTATTGCTCAAGAAAAACTCTGATAATGCAAGAAGAGTAATTCCATAACCAATTCCCTAACTGTATCAGTAGTCAGCACCTATTTGAACAGAGGATGCACTAAAAATATATTACAGGATAGTGCAGCCTTGACCTGTTGAAAAGTACATCCATGACAACAGTTATGCTAGTTTAAGGATCTAGGAAGTAATGTGCTGACTTACTGGAGAAGACAAACAACCTGATAAGAAGTTTGAGAAATGAGGAAAGAGGAAAGAAGCCAAGCAAATTTTTTTTTCTTCAGAATCAGGACCTTCTATTAGTACGATTCTAATTATGGTGCCTAAAGAAAAGCCAGCTGAGTTATGTAAATTTTATAAGACTTCAGATCATCAGCCCTAAATGCAGGGAACAGATTGACATATTTAACAGATTAAAAACCATTAATGAGAAAATATTAAAATCTGAGGTGCTGAGAAAACTAAGAAATACTTTCAAGGTAAAATTTCAGTAATTAGTGCTAGCATCTTGGATAAATAAACGGGCATTTTCTTGTATAAGTAAATTGTCGTACCTGAAAAAGATTCTGGTGCTTTTCTGTTTATGAACTGCTGTTTAAAGTTAATTTTTAAAAAATTCTTTTCTGCTTTGTTCTTAGATTAACTGACCTTGTACCTTTAAATTCATTTGTATTTTTGGAAAAGCTAGATATCAAAAATAACTGCGTATCAGGTGAGTTGTGTTAAAAAAAAAATAAAAACCCCACTCAAATAAGAGCTTCTTAGTTAAATTATAAACTGATTTGAATAGGACTGTTCCCATGTATTTACTACAGAGATTTATATGGAAAACTTACAAATATTTTCCAAACATGAATCTTATAGATATTAATTGAAACTGTACTGTATAAATAGTAGTCTTGCTTTTAGGACTGCATGATGTTAGTGTATTTTACTTTCATGTAAGAATTTATGGGAAATAAGATGGTTTTGCATTCAGACATATTTAGGTTTCTTTCTGCTCTACTACAGACCTTAAAGATATCCACACATGGTTTAGTGGCTGCCATAAACTTAAGGAGCTGTCACTGAGTGGGAATCCTCTTGTCCAAGAAAAGAACTGGAGGTAAGAAGAATACTTAAATTTGCTAAATCAAAAATCAAAATCAGACAACAGATTGTTGTATGTATCTTAGCTAAACAGTAGAAACACTTCCACATATAGTCTGAAGAGTCTCGCTGCTGTGACAGTTCACATTGCACATAGCTAGTGAAAGGGTAGTGTCTGTTAGAAGAAAAGTCAGAATGAATGCTTGATTTTCCCTTAGTAATTGAAAATTAGCCTTTATGCTTCTTTAAATTCCTTATCTCTACATCAAAAATGAATAGCTCTTATAATTCTGAAAGAGATGTAAGAATAATGCTGTCATTTGTCCTTCAGTGGTGTATAATTCTGGAATGATGATCTGAAAAATCAGAGCTAGTCCTAGAGACTATGATATGTCTCTATATAAAAAATGAGTAGGGTAGAAAAGAAACATGACATATGAAATGATATGCAGTTACCATGATTCCTGAAATGAATGGTTACATAGGTTTGTAAACCATAGGAGTAAAGTTGCAAATGAATAGGTTTTTTGTATATTTTTTTGTGTAATAGACATAGTACTTATGGTGTGGCCTCACTAGTGCCAAGTACAGGGGTGTGCCCTAGTCCTGCTGTCCACACTAAAGTCTAAAAAACCAAACCCCCCCTTACATTTATATCTTCCTTTTGAAGATTTTTGTACAAATTTACGATTACTGATCAAAAGAAAAAACTCAGCTATTTCAAACTTTTAGTTAGAAGTGTTTGAGTAGTTTAAAAGATAGCTGTGCAAGTACATTCTTGATTGGTTTGTTTGATTTTTTTTAATGAACAGACTTATTTGAACCCTATGGTTCCTGCAGGTAGTTTCATTCATAAAATTCTATGACTTTGACAATGTTTTAAATTTCCACTTCCATTGTTTGAGTTCCCACTATTTTACAAAACTAAGTGTTATTTCACTTGTAACCTGGAGGGAAAAGCTTTCTGAATTTCAATTTAACTATGAGAACTGACACTTTAGATTGCTTAAACTAATAGAGCTTTTATGATTAGACAAGAGATTAATTTGTCTAAAGGATTTAAAGTATGGGATACTATGAAATACGGATTTGCTGAATACAGCATTGACTGTAACTTCAGACAATATGTTCCAGTGAACTTTACATAACCCCTTGATACCAACAAAGGAATTAGTTGTAAAATTTCCCAATCGGTTTTGTACTTTCATGTCCAGCCAGTGATAACACCAACAAAAGTGAAGTAGTAAGAAATCTCTTTCTAAAAATTAAACCCTGGGATCAGTCTGAGCACTCCTAGGGGAATTTGTTTCAATGCTGTAATGATTAATAGAGCCTCTTAAGTGACAGAATATTCACCAGGAAGTTTTCACTAAATGAAATATTGACTCAGCCCTTCATCAGGAGAAACCCAGCTGGAAAAATGAGTGTTGAGATCCCACAGCTCAGAGACAAAACTTCCATCATTGATCAGTTTTGATATGTCACTGTTTTGGTGTATCTCTATTCAACATCAGCTTTGGTAATGTCTTTCTGTGTGTTCAGGAACTGTTTATCTAAACACATAATTTTATTCCAAGTGTACTTCAGATGGTCTTAGCCTTCATTAAAGGGCAGTAGAGAAGGAAAGTTTTCTATTTGCAAAAACTGATGTTCTATTCTGTTATTTGGAATATTATAACACAGTCACAGAAACTGTCTCTGATTTTAAACTTAGTGTATTTTGTCTGAGCTGAGTAGTAGTCCTTTATCTTCACAGGGAATGATCAGGGAGTTCCAAAATTTTGAAAATAATACTATCTTTTTCAAAAATAGGGGGATTTTACAGTATTCTTTCAAGGCTTCACGTTACATAAAGCTGAGTTAATGAAAATGTTGAGAGCTGATGTAATTTTGCAGTCTTCAAACATTCAACAAATTTGAGTTTGTGCAAGAAATATGTGAAATAAGATTGCAAAGGACAAAGGCAGTAGAATTGGCAAGGTTTATTATTTTGTGCAGTTTTAAAAATTTAAGTTTTTTGATGTGTCAACAAAATCAGTATTGTAGCTTAATTCTGTGACTTAGTTTCCTGTGTTTCCTGCTAATCAAATGAATTACAGGTGCCTATGCAGGTGTGTGTCAACTTTCTTCTTAAGGTTTCTGTAGGTAAAATTGTAGCTCTAGTGATTTGAGACTGTTGCCATTGACTTTCTTGGTGTCAGTATTTCAGCAGTGCTTTTTATACCAATGCTTTTTATACCAATTAAGAAGTCTTGTTATGTTCTATGCTTTATTCCTTATATTATTCTTTAGTTTAAGTAAAAATTTTTAGTTAATATGTTAACACATGAAATAAGGACAAATACAGGCAAACGTTTAGAGAACTGTCTTCATGTTCTGTATTGTTACATGATTGTATCAACAAAATGGGTGTTTTAGCTTAAGGATTTTTTAAAAAAAACTAATTATATTTTTTTTTCCCTAAGGTCTTCCATGTTGGAGGTCCTTCCTGGTTTACAGTTGCTTGATGGTGAAATCTTAACCAATCATACTTTACCCACAACTGAAAAAATCAAAACATCAGGATTAGGAACTTTTCTGGAACTTTGTCAAGTTCAAATTGAAGAAAATATTCAACTGAAAAAAAAGGCTTCTGAATTGGAGTATGTATTTCTGTGAATATGAATTTCATTCAGAAATATTTTTTATGTATTGTTACTGAACTTGTTGACATAAGAGTTTTATTTAGGGTTTTTTGCCTGGAAATGTATTAGGATAAGAACGAGATTAGAATCATTAACTTCAGAGCAAAGTCTATTTTATACAGATATTAAATTATGAAGGACTTGAGTTTTGTTACTCTAAGTTGGAGAAAACAGGTAGTTCAAAACCTGCAGTTAGTCGTAGTTGAATGAATTCATACACAGTGCTATGTAGGAATTGTAGCTTAAATACAGAAAGTTGTATGCTCATATTAACATGATTTCCAACTTTAACTTAATCACATCTAATTTGGCTGTTGGTACAATATGTTCTATTTTTATTTTGTATTTGTTTTCCGTGTGTATGTTATTCATATTCTAAATAATTACAAAAGATTTGACCTCTTTTCCCTTAAGGTAGTGAATCAGATGGATCTAGTCTTTCATTTTGTCATACTTGCTACCTTTATCACTCTTACCATGATTAGTTGTCCAGTAACTTCAGCTTAGACCATGCAAGTGGTAATTTATCACTTACACATGCTATGTTTTAATTGGTTTTTGTACCTAAATATCTCAAACTTCTCATTTCTGCACTTGGTAATATTCACAGTTCATTTTCATTTCCTAGTAGGTTCACAAAATCCTTATAGTCCTTTGAATATCCAACTTATGTTTTAATTTTTGGAAAAGTAGCTTTCTTGATTCTGCCAGGTACTGAACACTATCCCAGTACAAGTGAAGCATCTGCTGTTACGCTGTTTTAGTTTGAACTTTGCCTTGCATACTTTGTTGGTTCAGGTAAAGTACACACATTTTTTCCAGAATATATTTTTTTTCAGAATCTGGCTATTTTGTGTTTGTGTGTATGCCTGTATATACCTGTATATGCCTGTATATCCACAGTATCTTGTTACTAGTGAACAGTTTATTACATTGTTGTATTATTAGCTTTTACTAAGCTGCAATAAAATCTTCATAGCTCAGAATCAGATTAACTTGAAAAGAAGTTTGTATGAAGAATTAAGAATTATGAAATAAGTTGGGAGAAATCATATAGTGCATTTTTCTATGACAGATGTAATGTGTAAATGGCTTCTAAAAGTCATATGTTTCTCCATTAAACCATCAAGATATGTCTTCTCCACTTCTGTGATTTTTGGCTCCTCTAGTTTGCAGGTGGGAAGCTGAGTTTTCCTAATACATTTACCATCCTGAAATGGTGTTCTCTCCTTCCTTCTTCATAAAAGAAAATAAAGCTCTCCTTTTCTATGATTGAGAAAATTTTTCCATTCTGATATTTAGACATTTCATCATTATCATCATTTTGCAGAAAAAAGCCAGTTTATAATTATGATATGTCTTGTGAGCATACTGTAGTAGAATTTAAGGACCTAACTTTCATATACAATTCTGCAGGAAGGTAAAAAATGAGAGGAAAAGATAATATTCCTAAATTTTTTTTTCTTTTTTTTATTCTACATGAATGGACATAAGAAAGATAGATTAGAAACTTGAGTCATCAGGCTCAGACAGTTATGAATAGTATGTGGCTCACTATACTTTCTGGAATCTGACTTGCACTTTGAAGGTCTTTTATCCAAGACTGGGAGCAGGAGATGGAGCACACACTTCCTGCACTTGCTGACCACAAGTATTCAAAGACAATTGTTGAGGGGAGGGCTACCAGTCAGACATAGGCAAGATGGAAGGACAGGTCACCAGGAGCCTTGTAAGTTCAACAAGGACAAGTACAAAGTTCTTTACCTAGGAAGGAGGTAAAGAAAGGAGTGGAAGGCAGAAGGCCTTGACACTGTCCAAGCACTGTTCAGCAAAACATTAGTGTTTTACTGTTTTGGTCACAAATCTAAACCACAGCATTATATGGACAACTGTGATGGGAATTAATTAATTCCAGCCAGAGATAGTACAACTGGGCGTAAGGAAAAACCTTTTCAGGGTGGGACAGTGATGAATTACAATAGGCTGCCCAGACTCATTGTGCAGTCTTGTTCTTGGAGATTTCCAAGACCTGACTGGATGAAAAAACCTGAGCAGCCTTGGTCTGATTTGAGAGCTAACCCAGCTTTGAAGCAGAAGGTTGAACCAGAGACCTCCTGAGGTTCCTTCAGTTCAGAATTTTTCTATGATTCTATGTAAATTTTGAAAGGGAAATGTTTGATAGAGCCTGCAGATGTTTGAGAAGAGCAGTAGTGGAAAGAGGTGATTATGTAACCATCTCTTCTTTCCTGAATGTATGCTTTGGGTGGAGGGAGGGCAGGGAGTGCAGATGAGGGAGGCTTGTGAATTTTTTAAGCTTTTGAGCATTCATTCGTGATCTTTTAAATCTCTAACAGTGACATGATTGAAGCATCTTGTATCAAATTTGGTCTTAAAATTAATTTCTTGTGTGTTAAAGCCATCTATCTTTTATTTTGACTGAAGTAAAATTTATGGATGACTTGAAAACCATTGCAAACTGCAGTTCATAAAAGGAACTCTAAACAACTTGTTTTTTTATAAGCCTTAGCAGCATAGCTATTATATGTACATATTGCAATACTTTGACTGAATTAATGTGACATTGCTAAACAACTGGCCAACAATAGAACAAATTTCTATCTGTTTCACATCTTGCTAAGTTATGAGCCCCTGTAGGTGCGACCTCAAGTATGTAAGCTGCCAAAAGTAATCACTGCTTGCTTCCCTAATCTGTTTCATACACTACTGCTGCCCAGTTAAATTCTCTGTGCTGTTGCCATGCTTAAGAATAAAACTAACTTTAAAACTTAATTTCTCTATTATACTAAATGTTTTGTCACATAACCTTTAGATGACTTGTAATAAGTAATCATGTAAAAAAATAATATGACATCTGTGCTGCAGCAATTTGTTTTCAGCCATCAGATGTGCAGTTGTCTGGCTAGTGGAACTTGAACTTTTTAAATATGTGTATTACAGTGAAAATGACAGGAATATCATAAATGGTGTAGCAAGGAGAGAATATGTCAACAGTGACCTGTTTCATGTTTGTAAGGGACTTTGGTAAACTGCAGTTGAGCATCAGCAATGATGCTTATAGAAGTTTCCCTGAAGATTTTACCCCACACTATTGCAAACAAAAGCTCACATAAATTGAAGTTTACTACTTGAATATCCCATGTATTATAATTATGAAAGTCACAGTAGGAAAAAAAACTATGATAATAAGCAAGGCTTTAACTAGCACATTCTAGCATATGAAGGGGTAGAATATCAATTATGATTTAACTGCAAGGGCCAGGAGAAAACTGACATTCCTGATCAGGACTGGCTTGTTTTTTCCAAGCCTGTCCCTTTTGCCTCTTGAGATATTTGTTCTGCTGACTTTTCCAGATTTACTGTCTCATTCTGACAAAATTATGCTCTTTGAATAACCAGGCAGACATTGCAGGTGTGATTGCAGAAGAAAATTCTATACTCAATGTGTTTTCTCTAAAAGCAAGCCTCTACTGCCACTTAGTTTTTTAAATAGCAACATTTTTGCTGATTTAAAAATCACTGGAAGGCCTTTAAGCATGAAAAATTTGTCCTTTTCTATATCTGTTAAGTTAGCCTGTGCATGGATCCTTATATGCTTCCTAGGTGCAGACAGTGGGGTTTATTCCTCCCCACCTCTACTCCTCTGTTGCCAAACACTGCATGGGAATTGAACAGGGTTTGGTCTAAACTAACCAGGACAGTGATGGATACTCTGTGAATTGTTGTGAGCACTGAAGTTGTAACAGTCCTTAATAAATGCCTGACTTCAATTTCCAAATAAATTAAAATCTGATTCTAATGCTTTTATCTTTCCTCAAAGTTCGTGGAAAATGCTGGCACAAATAGAGAGGTATCTGGTTAAAAAAAAAAAAAAAAAAAAAAAAAGCTACAGATAGCTTTTTTGTTCTTAGGGTTTTTTTGGTGAAAATAATATCTTTGTGTTTAGTATCAGAGCCTCTAGTTTAGCACATTTGTACAGTACACAGTACAGCAAGACTCATCCCTTGCTCTTCTGGCTTATTACCCTTCTCCCACTGCAAAGGCAGTGGTTATACTTTGTGGTTATGCTAAAATTTGCATGTGGCATAAATCACTTTCACTTATTATCATCAAAATAAAGCTGTGGGTAGTCTGGCAGCAACTGAACATGAAGGAATGTGCTGGTCAAAGGTGAAAGCCATAAAAATTCTGTTGGCTGTTGCAAGTCCACCATATTTATCTATATTTCATTGCATACTAAACAGCCAGACACTATGGATGCTGATACTTCCATAGGATAATTCTATTTCTTGTTTTGTCTTGATACCAATTTAATGCTTATAACTTTAAGGTATTAACTAAGAAGCAATTCCAGGTAAAGTGTGACCAATAACACTGGAAAAGGTCCGAAAGGCAAACAGTGAATTTACATTAATTGAAAAGGAAATACTGTGGTATTATGTGTCTTAATATTATCATACTTCTTACTTTGTCTTCTCTCTTTCCTTGTTTTTGGTTGGTTGTTTGGGGTTTTTTTATATCATTAAAGAAGTAAACCAGTCCTGTGTATTTTCCATTACAGCAGCTTCCTTTCTGTGGTTTGTATAAGCAATCTTCAGGAACACATCTCTGGTATCAATAGTGCAGTACTCTTGAGACACTGAGAAAGTTGCAGCGTGTTGATAGGATGCCTGATATCCCTGTTCACTGATGGGAGCCACCAAGCTGACTGACACCAAGTTAGTACTCAGACCCATCGTGACCTTTGGTGTCTGTGCACTGGAGCTCTAGCTTCACAGGAGAATCCCAAACACACCGTGCCACTTCATTGCACCTGAATCTCTGAGATAACACTTCACCTTCCTTTGTAGTTTCTTTAAACTTAGACTAATAGGACTGCCTAAACTGAAAAGTTACTGATACAGAGGGCAGCCTTATAATCCTGCAAAATCAAAGTATAGTTGTGGATTTCCAGGGAAGGTATGGGAGAGGATGCATGCCCACAGTGACAAGATGGTATTTTGCAGCCGCTGCTTGGAAGAGCTGCCCAAAAAGCGGCCTCTATAAAGAAATTAGCACACTATCCCTGGTGACTGCAAAATTATTCCCTGCCTGAATTATCACTTCCTCAATGTCCCCTTCCATTTCTGCTTGTCATATTCATAGCCACTGGAAGGATGAAACAACTGCTTGAGATACCCCTGCACCTGTCAAAGGAGAGGATTCATTGTTAAGGTGGTTTGTTTTTCTTTCTTTCTGGCTTTTTTTGACAATGAACAAGGATACTCAGGATATGGGTTTCATAGGAAATTTTTTTTGCTCAATATATAAAACATTCTTTTCTGCTATGTTTTAATTTTCATAAACAAATAAACCCACAAAATAAAGCAAAGAAAAGGAAAAAAACACAGGTGGAAATCATTTTTTTCCATTTCTTCTTTTTTTTTTTTTTTTGTGTCTTCTCACCATATTATTTAATGTAGAAATTGGATAATGATCTTCTATGAGACTTATATTTTTAAGTACTTGAACTAATTCAATATATTTAACTAAATAATTTACCTAATGCTGTAAGTATTTTCTGTTAAAGAAATTGTTATTTTACTATGTAGGACGTTAGATCCTTAAACAAATATATAGATTGGTTTAAATATTTTTAGGACTTGTCGTATGTATGGAATTAACAGGAGTAGGAATAATATTTTGTAGTGTACAATCAAATGTATAGATATTGCACAGTGAGGTATGTTCTTAAGCTGTGTGGATCAATTTACCCATTCAGATTTTGGCACTGAATAGCACTGAAGTTGCACTAGCAGAGGAAAGGGTGGAATCCTTTTTACTCTTACAGGACCTGATTATGGTCTTAAAAATCTAAAATATTCTTAGTTGAACTTCATTGAGGATATAATTATAATGGTAAAGAGTCCCCAGTAAAACATTATAAAAATTTCACCTTTCCAGAATGATAAACAGGAACAAAATTTCCGTTATTCTAACTATAAATTTAGGACCTAATTTTTCCAGACTAACAAGAAAATTGATCTTATTTCTACTTTTTTTCTTGGATTGCCTAGAATTGACTTTGTGCTCCTCTGAAATTGGCACCAGATTACGGATCTCTGCATCTAATTATACTATGAAAAGAGAATGTTTTTATGATTCTGGAAGTACCTGCTACCTAATAAAATGAACAAACACCATCCAAACTACAGACAGCTGTCTGAATCTGTAACAATTACTTCATATTTACTCTTACTTATCATTTAGACAAGTAACACAAGGAACTAATGGGAGAACTAACTTCACAGATTTCTGTTGCTTCAGTCTAGCACTTTTCCTTATATTGATAAAAGATCTATACTTAAAAGTTTTCTTAAGACATTGTAGTTCGTTGGTTTGAACCTGAGTTAAGGTTTTGTTGCTTTAGTTCGTACCTAAATTTTAAAATTACTCTTATTTTTATAGGAGTTTTCAAAATTGTCAGGTAAGATTGGATTATAAAGGCAAAATTTCCACAAACCCTCTAAAAAATTTGGGCTTCACATGATACTAACCACACAGAAAGTTAATAGTGAAATGAATGCTGTGATGGCTATTTAAAAAAACCTGAAAATGTTCTGTTTTAGAGAAATGCAGAGTAAGATAAGAAGTATGTGTGATTATATTTTAAATATGTTCAAAAAAAGACAAAAGCTGTTAAGATTTATAATTACCGAAACTGGATTTCCATTCAGAGTAATTGTTATTTGCTGTTAAGAATATGGAAACATGTAAGAATATTTGAAAATACAAGCTGTTCTAGAAAATAATAGAGGGGATTTTTTTTTTTAAGCATTTTAACAGATATGTAAAATTTTTTTATTTTTTTTTTTTTTTCCCCCAGAATTGCCTCTTCTATTGATTCTGCACTGGGACAGTGCTGGTATTTTAATCAGTTGATGAAACTTAGTATTAAGCATCGATATATGCATGAGTATGGTGAACTAAACATTACTGACAGAGATGGACCAGAAGCACTTCAAAATTATTTAGAGCACATATCCACTGGCTGCCTACAGGAAAATAAGCTCTTTATCATGGGTATGACAGAAAATAAACAGGTCTTGGATCCTTCCGAAAGATGGATCACTACTGGCCATATTCAGGCCACACTCATTAACTCCTCCATACCTGTGCACCAGAAGGAAGATAGAGGAGATCAGAGAATGGAGCAGAAGAGCACTGAATCTTGTATTAATTACAGTGGAGATAGCAAAGGCAACAAAAACATGTCAGGCCAACTCACGCTGCAACAGCCAGTGATAGTAGCAAGTGATATGGGAAGAAATCTCCAGCACTTTGGGAATGATACAAAAAGGTAAGACAGATGTCAGGTTGCTTTCAAATCAGTTTTGCAGGTAGACAATAAGAGTGAGGGGTTTTTGTTTAAAACGGAGTCACAGAACTTGTAAGATAATATTTTTAAGCTTCTTAGGCCATAAAGAGTTATACTGAAGTGTTGCACACTAGGCTTCCATATTAACAATTAAGATTCCTTCGTGGTATTCTCCCATTTGGTATATTAGGATATAGATATTTATGTACTTCAAATAATGTTAAGACACAATTCAATCACACATACAGAGTTAGGAATGCAAATGCCAAATGTTTTGCAGAAACTTTGAAGGAGGTTAACGAGAAACTACTTTAGATTTTTTTTTGCCAAAATTATTCATTAGACATTCAAGATTCATATGTGTAAACTTTACAGTCAGTACCATTTAGAAGGTAAGAGGAACAATTGCTTAAATCTACTGTCCTAATCCCTTGGTTTAGGCCAGTCTTCTGCTGTTGTGATGACTGAAGAGCTAATGGCCTGCCTTGCTTTGGTATTCCTCCAACATGCCTTAACCTGCTTCTTGAAAGTAGAGGCCGGGGTGAGGTGCGAGTTCAACTTATGTGTCCCCAGATTTTCTCCTGCATGAAACAGACTGGTTTATTACCTCTTTGGAATGTCTTTGCTGCTGATTTGTATGGTTCTGGATGTACAGACAAGGGAAACAAAAGCTGATATTTTTGCAATAAATTGTCAATAATCGAGTTAAAATTTTGTAAGAATTCAGTTTCAAAACAAATGTCTTGAGAACTGTATGAAAAGCAAGCATGGCAAGTGTGCTTCCTTGGGCTGTTTAGACTTATGGTAAATAGGAAACTGCTTAGTAGATACTTAAGGCACTAATAATTTTTCATAAAATTTAGGATTAAGGAAGACCGTGCAATTCGCGATCACCTCTCAGCAAGCTGAAAGCAAAAATGCGTTCATCTATTGCATGAGATGAATACTTAAAAAAAATTTTTTAAATAGTTCATTTGGGGTTTTGTTAATGTTTTGAATGAATTCTGTAAGTGTGTTTTTGGAGAGTTCTCTTCAAAACAGAATGCAAACCATTTTTTGTATTTCTCTTGACCTCTGAAGTGTGATTTTTTTTTCTTTTTTTTTTTTTTTTTGCTGACTAGTAGTCCTATATTTAAATAGATGTGCTGCACAAGGAGACGAATTATGTAAAAATTGGAAATGTTGATGTCTTTTCTTTAATACACTATCCAATTGAAATGAGTATTTTGTGGAGAAAAGAATTCCAAGATAGTAAAAACAGTAAAGTCATGATGCAGAGCTGGCATTATACATTTTCTCCATCAGTATGAATTAGTTTAACATATACTTTAAAATCTGAATCACTGAACAGATCTAAATAATCTGTATTTTGTGCTTGTTAAAAAATGAGCAAATTGGAAAATTTACACATATAACCGGTGGTCAGAAGTCTTGAAGGGTAAAAGCAGGCAAAAGATGAAATTGCGCTTTCTGTGCCTTTCCTATTTTTCCTTTCAGTGAAACTGTCATGCAGTTTTCAGTTTTTATCCCTCTTTAGTGATTGGTGTTTGGGTTTGTTAGGGGTTTTTTGTGTGGTTGTTTGTTTTGTGGGATTTTTTTGGGGGGTGGGGTTTTTTTTTGGTTTTTGTTTTGGTTTGGGTTTTTTTTTGGGGGGGGGCTCTTGGGTTTTGGGGTTTTTTGTTGGTTTTGGGTTTTTGGGGGTATTTGGGGGGGTTTTTTTTTTTTTTTTTTAATGGTCAGTGGAAATAAGTCGACCCCTCTAATAGTTTATTCAGTCAGTTACACTGCTTCTGCTCCTAACCCTTCCTTTGAGAACTCTTCCTCTACTGTGATCATTCACAGAATTGAGCCCAGTGGAGATTAGTCTTTAGATAATTGGATTTCAGAAGTTTTGTGATGTGAATATCCTCCAGTGTTTATGAACATATACGTCACATCTGAATTGTAATTTCTTGTTTAGTGGCACAACTTTTGATTTGTCTCAAAGCACAGTGCTATGTTTTATGGTTGAAGTTTGGCAAATAATCTAGTTGTATTGATGAGGCTATGTGAGTCATAAATGTATTTATTTCTCCACGAGACTACACATGGAAACACCCTTGACCAAGTCCTTTTGGTGGCAGTACCATGCTCAGATGAAAAATGACTGCAATAAAACAGAGAAACATCAGTTTGTAGAAGCTTTGAGACAGAAACATGAAGCTGCCACAGTAATCCAGGTTGGTTTATGGTATTTTCTTATTTTTTAATTTTAATAACAAAAAAATCTTTCTAGTTTTGTGTAATTGTCATCTTTTATGTATTTTTGCTTATTATTATTAAGTTTCCTAATTAAACATATTTGTTTTATTTAATCAGCATAAGCTTGGTGTTTCTAAAACAGACACTTCTTTACAAAATCTTTATAGAAACACAAAAATATTTTCCCTCTTTTCACCAAGTATTTCCCTGAATTATTTTTACCTGATTTAATTTTAATATTATGCCTAAGAAATACTATGTCCATGTTCTTACCTGGGCCTTTCTATACTATGAAACTGATAGATGCTGTGTAACTAATGTGTTGTCTCTGATATCTATGTGACTAAATAATCTTCCTGCCTCTTCTGTCATACCAATCAATTTCTTTCCTTCTCTTCTCATCTCCAAAATCCAGGACTGTTTTATCTGTATTGTCCTTGGGAACAGACCATGGCCTAGGCTGTCCTATGGTAGATAATGAGCTAATAACAGTTAAACAGAATGGATTACTATGGGCAAAAGCCAAAGTCCATACCTTGACTCTGTTTAGTTTAGTAACCAGTGTTGCCTGCCAAGCTGACAGGGTTCATGGGGTTATTCTCTACATTTTGAAGCAAGTCAACTCTGCCAATTTCATATTTCAAGTGAACTTGGAAAAATCCATGGAGTAAGTCTTATATATAAATTTCAGAAGTGACAAAGTGACTTAGAAGCAAAAAATTTTTACTGGAGTATAATGTGTAGCTAGCATATTAAAAAACAATTACCAACTTATTTAATCCATTTCGTAACTTACTTATGTATTTGGCCTCTACAATATATTAAAGTGGTGTATTTAACAATAATATGTGCTTCCTTTCATTTGTTTCAAACATGGTAATTCCCAGAGTATAAAAATAGAAGTAATTTTTTATTTATCTTCTATGCATATTATAGATTTTTAGGTCTCTCATACATCTATCCTTACATCCACTTTTTGTAAATAAAATTTTATTCTGTTTAGTCTCTTTTCACGTTTCTTTGTAATTCTCTTTATCTTTTTGTTCCTTTCTGAACCTTTGCCACAATCTGTTACAATCTTTTTTAGAGAAGCAACAAGAACTGAATTCCATAGGCAGATATAGAATGAATTTGTACAGTAAGAAAGTTTCTGTTCTGCTTCTTAAAAGCTACTACATGTAATTTTTCTTTTTGATCATGACTGAACACTGACCTGATGCTTTCATAGATCTCTGTTAGTAGGTGCCTCACAATATCACCTTCTGCATATTTCATTAGGATTGCTTTTCTCCTTTGAATCTGTAAAAACTAATTGTCTTTGTTGAATGAAATATATTTGTGATTTGATCACTCAGTAATATCAGGATATTTTATTTGGATGCTTATGAAGTAGAAAAATAATAATAATTAAATAAAATAATTAAATAATAAATAATTAAAAATTTTAAAAAACAGTGAAATTATAAGAAAGCAGCTCTAAAACATTTAATCATTTTATGATAATCAGCAAATATGTGTGTAAAAGAGTAACATTTTCAATAATTTACCTGGTTAGACAAATTTTTCTAAAAATTAATTATCTAAATTTTAAGCCAGAATATGAGATTTACCCTTCCTATTTTAGTGCCTTCATTGCAGGGCCACTACACCACATCTTTTATAAAAGCGAGAATATTTTGCATGGTGTTTTAAACATTTGGGGCATCTTGAATTCTAATGATGTCAAATATTGATTTAGGGGGCCAGTGCTATCTTGTATGCAGTTTTTTTAATTCCATCTATCTCATTTTGATCTCTGAAGTGTTTTGCTGGACATGATTCTATGCTTGGCATGTGTTCCTAACATCTTTCCTTGCTGTCTAGCACTGTAATTCCTAATGTGCTCCTTTTTCTTAGAGATGATTATGCTTACTGGTAATATTTTATTTTTTTTAAATAAAGATCTTAGTTAAGAAATAGTAACTGAGCTAGGTCAATTGCATGAGATGTCTCCAAGAATTGCTGCTTGTAAACCATAAGACATTTAGTACATCTGTATTTTTGTTCTCAGTAATTGGAAAGTTGGCACTCAGGTGTTTCTTATGTAGCCTTTCCTTTCAGTTTATAATAGTCCCTGAAGGAATTGTCAAATAATTAATTAGTTGACCCAGATTTGTAGTTGAGGGAGTTGCAGGATTCCTTTCTGCTTAGTTGCAGAGAGCCTCTTGAGTACTCTAAGCTTTAGACATATGCTGGCATTTAATTTGTCTTGCAGTTTTAAATGTCACATAAAGTTCAAAAAACAAATTGTTGAGCTATTAAACAAAGGCCCAAGATGTTTTATCTTCCTAATGGGATAACATAGAGAATCTGGATTTGGGTTTGATCTATGGCTATGTATAACATGCTTTAAATTTTTTGTTTAGGCATTTTGGAAGGGTTTTCTTTTGAGAAAGAAACTGGCCAGTGCTCTTGCAGATGTTAAAAGTGGTGAAGTGGAAGATGAATATGAAGAAATAAATGTGGATGCTTTCACATTTTCTGAAGTAAGCACAGTAATTAGCATAAAATCTTCACTGCTCTTCTTAAGCAATCATGTAGGTGTTGAAAATAAAAAAAAAAAAAAAAAAGGAAAGCACTACCAAGACTAGAATTAACGTGTTGGATGTCCAGAAATAAAGAAGCATATTTTATTTATAGCTGTTTTAAATGTATTTCTCTTGGGTTAGCTGCTTCCTGCTCTTTGAGATGCTCTGGTACTTACTGTGCTACTAATGTCACACCCTCTGTAGAACACCATATATTTTTACAGCTAAGGGCAATCAAATGAGAATAAGGAAACAGTTCCTTTTGTTCCAAAATGTTTATCTTTTCAGTATTATAATTTCAGTAATATTTTCATGTGTATTTTGTTCATTTTCATGATAGAATGAGATCAATTTAGAAAATACTACAACACTGAATATTAGCAATATTCCAGTAAAACGAACATATCCCCAAAACAGAAGGTGAAGCAGGCTTATTATCTTATGTGTAGTGTGCTAAAAAGATGAGAGGTTTAAATACAGTAATTAATTATGAAGAGAAGTACAGTTAAATCAGGAAAAAACAAACAAACAAACCCCACACTTAGCAGCTCTGTTATGCCAAGTAATAAGAAATTATAGTTAGTTATTTTTCCAAGTTATATAGAGTTAGAAATGCTCTTTCAGTTTCAAACGGATTGAAACTGGATGAGAAGCTTCCATTCTAAGAAATAAAAGTGGGCTCCAGAGGAATTTGAGAAATAGCATGACATTCAAAACTGAATTTAGCTATACTTAGGTAAAAAATAAAAAATGTCTGTGGGATCAATATTGCCATTCAGTACACAAGAAAAAGAATCTTTAAAGAATTTTTTTCTTTATACCCTCAAAGGACAATCTATATGGGAAGTTCTAGATCCAGTATGCATATTAGATAGTAAGGTACCACCTATGTACTTGTTTGGAGAACTGCTTTCTCTAATTGTCCACATTCATTTGCTGCCTTTATTTTTTTTTTTTTTTTTTTTTTAATTCTTTCAGGTAAAGCAAAGAAAACTAACAGCAATGTGGCCTTTCAAGACCTGAGAGGATATAACTAAGTTTTTTTTCATGAACCCTTGTCTCTAAATGTGCTTATTCAGCTGCTGTGTCTTTGGCAGAGCCATTTATCAATATTCCACTGCAATGTTGCAAAGGAGATTGATGCAATAGCCCTGCTACTGGCAGGACTAGGTCCCATTTATAATTAGATGTTTGTATGGATCATGGAGTTATGAACCCAAATATGCTGTTGGCTGGTGCAATGCAGTTTATAGTTGATCAGTCTTTGGTTATCTGATACCAGGCTTCTTTTGCCAACTCCTCTCCATAGAAAATAGCTGGGCTTTCTGTGAAATTATTACCAATGAGGTGATGAATTAGGGTAATTTTATTTTCTTCTTCTCCTTTTTAGCAACCATTTTAAAGTACATTTTCAGAATTATTTTATTTTATTTAAGAGCATGCAGAAGGTTTGAGGCAGAAGTTCCAAGAATCATTTGGTAGATGGGAAAAGTGTGTGTGTAAACATAGAGATCTGGCTTACATTTTAGAATTTTTTTCATTTTAATTTGAAATACATATACAAAACAGTTTCATTAGTTGATGTTCTCTGATCCCTGGCTTCTTTCTAAAATAATAAAAAGCAGAACGTTGAAGGTTTTATTCCTTTACACAGGAAGGAAGTATCTGTTCGTGTATTAAAGAAGGAAAAATATACTGTTTTGAATTACTCAGCCAGTAGGCCAGAGTTTTACACACAGTAATTCAGTTGAGCCATTCTTGTTTCTCCCTGTCTGGCCCAAATAACCCTGTCATATTTGATTTTGGGGTTTTTTTAATTGCTTTACTGAAAACTACAGCAACAATTTTGCTCCATCTTTCTGTCAACAAGACAGTCACATTTGCACAGGTGTTCCTGAGGCCAGGGAGAAAAGGAAGGGATGGAGAAGGCAGGAGAAAAAATTCCAGCTGATTTCAGAGAGTTTTGTGCTATATCACCTTCCGGTGTTGCCACACATTTTTTTTTTTTTTTTCCCCAGATTATTATTGAGTTTATCAGGAATGAAATAAAACTTGAATTTAGGGAGAAATTTTCAGGAAGTGTTTATGTTGAGATGATGACAGGTGAACCACAAACTGACATTTTAATTTGCACAGTAGTCTCAAAGGCTGAACTTTGGACTGATGTCAAATAAGTTACTCAAGCCCTTAGCTTCTTGTGATGAACAATATAACATCTTTTCTACAGAGCAGCGTATATGATAAATTTACAGTGTATATGTCTGTGAAGGTTATTTTTTTTTCAGTGAGTGAATATTTCAATGTTCGACATTGATGACTGTAACTAGAATTGCACCCTGCAATATTTGTCATACGTTTTTCTTTTTTTTTTTTTTTTCAAGTGAAGTGTCTGTGTTGTCTGTGCTGAAGAGTCGATTTTGAGAAATGCGTGGTGTAACTACAGTGAGCATATGCTCTGCTCTGTCTAACCCAGACTAGCTACTCAGTACTAGGTTGTCTGTTTCCATGTGTCTGTAACTGTTTGATTCTCTGCAGTTAGGTAATACCAACTTCCTACTTCTGGAGAAACAAGCAGCAGAAACTTGGAACAGTCTACACTTCCTATTCCTTCCTTTCTGGTCTCAGTGTTTTATAGCAAAGTGCTGAAGCAGAGCCAAATAATGACACATGGTATCAGTGGCTATCTGTTGTGTCTCAAACAAGTGTGTAGGGAGGAGTACATATTGCTGGGCTAAGAGATCCCACATGCTAGGATTTGAAGGAAGAGAAAAATATTTGGATATCATTTTGTACTGCAGATTTCAGTGTTATATAGGGTGAGTAAAATGAGAGAGAAGGGCAGAAAAACCTTTCCTTATTGGAAACTGATACAAATGTCTTAAATCTTGTCTATGAGCTTTTAGAATAGTTCACTATTTTGTGTTGTGGTGGTTAGGTTTTTCTTATACTGTTATGTATGCTTCAGTCATTATAATTTTTTTCAGTATTATCTAACAGTCTGCAAAATCACTGCTATGCAAGCACCTGTCTGAACCATTTCTAAATATCACAGTGGAATAAGTCATATAGGCATCAGTCTTCACAAAAAAAATGTTTACTGTCTTCATTTAAAACTCAGTGTGTAACCCAGTGTTCCATGGAAGATGAGGCTGTGAAACAGCATGGGGGAAACCCTAGTCTTTGACAAAGATGTTCACTTCATTTATGCCTATTGAACAAGAACATATTTTTAGTACAAGTTAAGCACCAAGTCACATGAAATATGGATTGCATGTGATTAGGCTAGAGGAATGGGCTTTATCTTTCTAACAATAGCATGAATACCAGTCATTTCACCTGAACCATTGCTGATACCTTCTTGTATTCATATCAGCTCCCATACGTTGCCAAAGCCATTCAGAAGCAATTGATGGCAGTAGTGTTTTGTGTCTGTTTGATTGTGCGATGCCAAATGGGCGATCCCAGATGACATGAAAGATCTGGCCAACAGATGTTTCACAAAGTATGAGCCTGGTATTTAGTGATATCTTCACGTCTTTCATGTGGACTTTGGAGAATTCCAGCCTACATGCTCCAGAAGGCTGATCTTAAGACAACCTTTCATCAGCAGTCCATCCATGTAGCTAACGATCTACAAGGCAGAGCTCACTTTACCTCTGGTGGATGAAATCTGACAGCACATTTGCTTGACACAGCTCTAAGTACCATCTAAATATCAGTATTGTTTGTTTTTTTTTTTTATGTAAATACGATGTAAGTCAAATGCACAATGTTTAAACTTTCCAAGGTGTCCAAAAGCTGAATAAATATGAAGAGTTCTTAGACAATTCTTTACCCTAATGACCACTGAATGAATGTTTTCCTACACTGAATAAACATGTGAACACATTCTCATCAAGAGAAATATCAATATTGATGATTACATGGCACACCAAATATAGGTGCTCTATTTTAAAAACTTAATTTTAATTAAATTTAAATCACTTTTGTCATAATTTTTCAAAAATAAAATAATTTTATGAGTTGCAATCAAGTTATAAAGAAATCCACCACTGTTCAGCAAAGGAGATAACACTGTTGCCCTAAGACAGTGTTGTTCTTTTTCTGAGCTTGATTATGTAGATTTTTTTAATTCCAGTCTTTTTGACAGCTTTTGAAATTATTGTTCAGGAGTTTCCTTCTTGATTTTTTTTTTTTTGCATATCCACACTCAGAGATGTAGCCATTCCTGAATTTTTGCTTTCTTTCCACAGAAGATAGGTAGCAGTCTTATTTTTATTTTCTTCTCTTTTTTTTCTTTTCTGGGTAGTGGGGAGAATAAAAACTAGCTCATATGTGATGACTCTTAATAAGTAAGCAGTAATTAGAAAAAGAATTTCCTCTTGTCTCCCATCTTTAATTTTTTTTTCACATGTCCAAACCAGACCTATATAAAGTTTTTTGGGTTTTTTTCTGATAATTCTTTATAATTGGTTTGTCTCAGACTGGGAGCTTATGATTGTGAACTTGTGACAGTGATAGCTGTTTTCTGGCTAGTGCAGGAAATAAGTGTAGCCCATGGATAAGAAGATGTCCATAACATTTCTTTTATCTTTACACTCTTATGTGTGTCTAGCTCCTGTAATTGCTTATAAATGTAAGATCAGCATCCAACTTTTCTGTATTGTAGGCTGCAAAAAATAGGATCCTTTTTTCATCAATTTTCATCAAATTTCACATTGTTACAGTGTTGTAGAAAAGCAAAAAAAGTGTCTGTTGAAAATTTCATTTGATCCATACCCTTTAAAAAAGGAGGAAAAACCTCTCTCCTGAGCGATATATCGGAGGATCAATCTTTTTTCCATGAGTTTTTATCAATAATCTCTTGATATGTCCCTGTTACTTTGGCTGCTGTGTTAGTAGATTGCATGTTATTCATAGTCTGTGGCAGAGGCATAGACTTCTACCTTTTTCAGCAGTGCTGCTTATCTCATTTTCTAGTTGTCTCAGATATTCTGGGCTTAGAAGTAGGTTGTTGCAGTCAGTACCTGAAAAAATAAACACAACCACAGCTACTAAAGGCTGTTGCTAACCCTCCAGCTTCACAGCTCATGCAGGATGTGCTTTGGTTGCTTTCTGGCCTTCCACCATGACATCTCAGTTCTTCCTACTACCTGAAATGCTGTTAATTTTTAAACAAAGCCTATCTTCATCACTTGTCTCTACCCAGTTCTTGGTTAAATAGCCAGATTCAAACAAATACTTGCCAAAGGAAAGCCTACTAGTGAAGCATGGCGCTACAGATATAATTTGGAACCTATATGTAGCAAACGGCATGGTATTTTTCTAAATTACATTTAGCTTCTATGACATACCAAACAATAGTGATGTCATTAATTATAATTCATAATCTTATATCTCTAAAGACAAAGTCAAGCATCAAATTTGAATAAGCAAGGCAAGCAATGGAAAAATGTACGTAAGTGAAAGAAAAAAGTTTAGTTTTCCGAAGTTTCTACTCACTACTGTAGCCTCAAAGGAAAATTGTTCTAAGCCAAAAGCATCATTATAAATGGAAGCAATAATACAGTCATGAATTTTTCTCAATGTGTACATCACCATCTGGAGTCACTTGAGAGCTGAGCTAAGGGTCTCTAATCATTGAATATAGCTTCCCTAAGTTCTTTAAATTTTTGTAATGTTGAAACTGATGTTCTGGTATAGATATAGGTTGTGTTTAAAATATCTAGTTAAATGTCTAATATTTAGCATGTCCACATAAATTAAGAAAAGATTTTTTTGTAGTCCCTATTTACAAATTTCAGGAGCTAACCTTTTTGATTTGTCTGTGCTCTGTGAGAAGAAGCCATCAGTGAATATTGAGTTAAATTGCAGTTCTTATGGAAGCACCAAGGAGGAACATGAGATGTCAGCTTCTGTGATCCTCTATACTTAAATCTCTGCATGTCTCATTGCCTGGAGCTTAAATCCATGGGGTTTAGAAAAAAGCAGATGTTATCCAATGCAGCACAGCTTAACTCCCCTGAACATATGCAAGTCCAAGGGAACAGATAGGATGTATCCAAGGGGGTTGAACAAGCTGCCTGATAGAATTTTGAGGTTATTCTTCCATCATATTTGTAAGATTGCAGCAATTGGGGAGGTTAGTGGTGAGTGGAAAAGGGCAGACATCACACCTATCTTCAGAAAATTGAAGAATATCATCCAGGGAACTAGAAGCCATCAATATTATATCACTTTCTGGGAATGCTTGGAGTAAATACATTCAGAAACCATTCCTAAGCCATGAAAGAGGTTGATTGTGAGAATCTAGCATGGGTTTACCAAGGACTCGTCACCTTCATTGTTTTCTATCACAAGGTGACTGGCACTATGAATAAGAGGAGTGCAGTGCATATTGCATGCCTTTATTCTAGCAAGGCTATTGACTGTCTCCCATAGTCTTATTCCTAAAATTAATTAAGATATGGGCAGGAAAAGAAGACAATAAGGCCATTGGCAAACTGACTGCACTACCAATAATTGCATTTTGTGATGCAAAATTTTGCATAGTTGTAATTACTGGTAGACAGTAATTAATGGAGCCCAGTGGGGGTGCCAAAATAGTAAAAAATTTAATTAGCTACCTGTATGATGGAACAGAATGCAATCTGAGGTGTGCAGATGACACTGTATTGAGTGCAGTGGTTGGCATGCTGAAGGATCAGGGTGTTCTTTGGAGCAGACTGTGCAGGCTAGATAGACAGGATGACCAGAGCCTCATAATGTTCAACAAGGGCAAGTGCTACGTCCAATATATGGGTAATATACCAGACTGTTGGCTACAGTCTGACTTTGTAGGAAGCAGTCCCACAGAAAAGGATGTGCAGCTGTAATGGACTTTTTGTGCAATGCTTTAGTTTCTAACGGTGTAAACAAAGCACGGTAAAAAACCCCAAACACTTCATATGCTATAATACAGTCTCAATATAGCTAAAAGCTGTTTAAATTTATGTCTAGGTTGTTCTAGAATAGAGTGGGCTAAGGAATCTTAAATGCTAAGTACTTACTACTTACCCTAGTATTTTTCTGGCATGAAAAACACTTAATTTTTTTTTTTTTTTTTTTTTTTTAAGTATAGATATAGGAGTAGCTATTGATCATTTCATAAACCAGGAAAACATCCCAAAGAATTAGCTTCTTTCCAAAGAGTATCATTACATGTCCCAAAAGATATCAGATGTTGAGAATACAGGTATGAATGAACAAATTTCCACTTGCAGATTCATTTGTGGATAATTTTAAATAGAAGAGGCAATACTAGAGACATATAAGGAGAACAGTATAAGTGAAGCTGAGAGATGATTTAGATATTTAGATGCTCTTTGGAATTAAGGAATTTTAAGTTTAATTAGAGGTTTTTTAACATAAATTCCAATAAATCTGTAGCTTAACCCTTCTTGACTCTTTAGCATCCAAATCTTTTTATTTGTTCTTGTGTTCTTTTAAGCAAAAAGGAAAAGTTGTCTTGAAATTGACTCTAATCTTTCTAATGAACTGAACTTTGAAACACGTTGAAGGTTAAATTACTATAAACTTGTGACTAGTCTATTTTTTATTACCCGCTGCTTCTGCATGACTTCCCTTCTTTATACAAAACTGCAAGCTGAAGAACAGCTTTCTTCTCTACTCTGTTTTAGTATTCATTATCTAAGCTGAATAGAATATTTTGGGTTATGTTCCTTCAAAATTCTTTAAATGTACAGTATTTAAGGGGTAGGGTTGAGGGATTCCCTTGAAAGTTTTGTTTCTTTGTTTTCATGGAAGTAGAAAAACTTTGGAAAAGGTTTATAGAGACATAGCAACAAAAATTTGAGTCATGTGCCAGAGTCAGAGGAGTGAAATCTTGAAGATTCTTGTCATTTTAATGGGGAAAAACTATATCTGGGGCCTTAGACACATTTTGGGGGTGGCTTGAAGGTTCTAGGAGCTTGATATTCTTTGAGATGGGTGGGGGTTTATATCTCAAAGGATTTTTCAAGCATACGTTTCTGATGCTTACTTGAATCATGTCTAACCTCTGAAACTGAGGTTACCATTTACCCATCTGTATTTTCTATTCCTGTATTCAAAGAAAGGACAGAGAGCTTCCTTTGAACGCTGTCAGGCGTAAGACAAAAATGCATTTTTAGAAAAGTTTAGGTTCACGTAGGTCATGAATGACTGACATGAACTACAATAAGATTCAGACTTTTGGAGAATTAATTATGTATGTAGACATTCAACCTTTTATTTGAAAGAAAACTTCTGTGGTACTTGAAATTTTCATTGTTCATTTGATTTTCCACAATAAATTCTTCTCATTTTATTTGCATTTGTGTTGAGCAAACACATTGGTACATGTATTAAATGTAAATATACATATATATATGCATATATATATACACACACACACATATATATGCATTAGAATGTTAGAGAACACTAGTTTTCCAAGTTTTTTTAAAAGTTAGGAAAAATTACATCTGGAGAACACATTCTACAATAAAATTTTCTTCAATGTTTTTGTTAACAGAATGTGATTTTTCAAGAAATCATCAAAATTATCCTTCTTAGAAATGGACAACTCTCCTTGTCCTCTCATTTTCCTACAAGTATATGCTCTAATAATTAACCAGCTTTTGTGAATCTATAAAATCTCTGGAGATCAATTAATCATTGCAATGTTTCTCTGGAATTCATGTGATACTCAGTACTTTTTTTGGCTTGAAATTTTGTTTGATTTTAGCAGTCATAAGAATGCAGCTGTACCCAGATTTCTTTTCTAATGTATATATATTATCTTATATAAAGACAGGGTTGAAAAAGAAGCATTGCCAAAGGTTAAAATAACCTTTATTAGGGTGCTAACCTATTTATCTTCAGCACATAAAATATGTGAAAAATACTGGAAGACAAACTCAGAGAAAAGGACTATTTTCCTGCTGCTTGAAGTTCAGATATATATTTTCTGTAAAATGCGTATCCTCTAAGCTATCTAATTAAAAACATTTTACTTTTTTAAAATTATATTTACATATAGATTTAAAATGGCAGATTTTAGAGTGAATTTTTGTAGTTCTGTAAGTGGAATAATATTGCAGCTAATAGAAGATTCAGTTGAGGATGTTCATATCTGACATTTTCTTAGCTTTGGAAGTTATTTATAAAGTCTGGATCTGAACTGATGTTCAACTTCCTAACATTGAACTAATCTTTACTCATGAACTTGAGTTTCACAGAAAAACTAGTCTATAGAGTCATCTGACTCCTCAAAGGACTGGATGAAAGAAAAGACTAAATACACAAATATATGCAGATCTTTAATTTCAAAGGAAGTCTTCAATCACAGTCTATCAACAATATACAAAAGAGCATAGAAAAGTGATCTGGTTCTTCTGTTTCAGCTAGAAGAGCTAAAAATTCATGATTTCTTAAGAAATTTGTTAAAACATATTTAGGATTTAAGACAAGAAATTCCCAGCAAATACTCAGGCCTTGGAAGAAATTAGTTTACTTTAAAAAGAAATGAAATATGCTGTCCCAGACTAGCATGATATTTAAATGAAATATTCTGCAGAGTGAAATATGTTTGCCAGGAACCAAGAGAGAAAGTTGCAGCTTTCTGCCAGATGAACGACAGTTCTGTGGGCTGGCTGTGAGTATCCAGAGGGTTAATTTCAGCATAAAATTCTTTTGCTTCACCACACCCCCTCCCAGTCTAAGTATTTAACCTATAGGATGTTCTACATCAGGAAAAGTAGTTCTTCATGTGGAATGTATCTCCCCAAAAGAATTTTTGTAAGCTTATTTAAAATAGTCATAGAATAATGTTAAAGGTTCTGCCTTTCATTTGTCTTTGCTTTTACCTTTTTCATTGTCTTTCAGTGATCAAGACTTAAACTGCACTCTTCTCACTCAAATATACTCACTAAAAACTAGAAATTAAGGACATCACCAGTCTGAAGAACTTTATTCAAATCTGTATTCTATAGAGAAGACTAATGGAAAGATTAATTCTGATTCATTTATTTGCTTACTCTAATTACATAGTATTCTTATTGAAAACAAATTTGAATAAGGAGAGGGCAGATACTTTGTAACATCTGGTTGAAAAAGGGTCATTCAGCCTAAGGATGATGCTAATGCCCTACCTCACAGAGGGGAGCAGATGTACAGAAAAACATATTGGATAAAACCAGGCAGGTAAACTGGATGAAGGATGAATTTTTTTCAAAGCAGACGGTTCCTCACACTATTTCTATGTAGTTCTAATGTGGAAATACTGTTTCTAGTAGAAGATTCTTTTTCTTTTACCCTTGCCATTCTTCCTGTTAGGTTGTAATGATCAGGAGCCAGTCTTCTCTATATTGTTGGGTAATTTACTTGTTTTTATTTAAAAATACCATATAAATAAATACACTACATAAATATCAATACTTTTTTTTTATCTGACTAAACCATCGCTGTCCTGAAAACAGTGAATGACTCAATGAGAAGATGAAAGAAGAAGGGAAAGAGGTATAAAGAGTTAGTTTTCCCTGATTTTCATAGTTTCACTGTTTTCTTAGGTGGTGATTCTGAGGTTCACCACGCTTGGTAACCTGGAGTAGCTTCATCTCCTGTAGTGTCCAACATGATGCCCTTTTGAAATTAATCTACATCGCTTCAGCAGTTGCATCCTATGAGTTGTATACATTATTTGCATTCTTTCTAGATTGACAGAGAGATGACATGGAAAACATTCTGACTAGATAGTTACATTTGTCATTAGAAATGAGATTACTGTGTTAGGGTGAGGAATATTTCCCTAGATTTTAGCAGCAAGTCCTTAAACCACCAGTTTCCAAGGTCTAAAAGAATGTAAGGAACTAATCCTACTAAAGAAATGATTTCTTATATAATAATAGTTCTCATAATTCATTCTTTCCATAAGTTTTTTTCTTCATTCTTTCCATAAGAAACTGCTACTGAACTCTTCTGGAAGCAGAGTACTGATGTAGATGGATATTTGCTCTGACCAGAACAGAGTTGTTAGATGTTAAACTTTGGCCTTTCTTTTCAGCCTGTATTGTTAATGCCTTTTTGCATCCTCTGCTTCAAACCATAGTACAGTCTCAGGAATCGGTTTGGTTTCTATTATGCTCTTGTGATCGTCCTTGATCTCAGAGAGATGAAAGGCAATATGTGATGGTGTTATTCACAGTTTGGACAGTTACTTGTAGAAGCGCTTCAAAGCTGAGTGTAAGTTTGACACTGTCCTGAAAACTATTTTTTGTTCATGGTGTAAATATGACTCAGAACAGCCTTAATTTCATGTATAGTCATGATATATTACAAAAGATTATTTAGCTCCAGAATGTAATCCAGAGCATATAAAAAATGCCTAGGATTAGATTGTGTAAATAACATTTGCACCAAAACCTGACTTTTCGGCAGCTCATTCAGACCCAATTAAAGTTAGCAGAACCATTCTCACTAACTCTGCTCCTTGTCGGATTGAATTCTGTTTCTGAGACTACAGAAGTTCAGTGTTTAATGTAACTAGTCATTATATTTTGCAATCGAGTAAATACTTGAAAAATGAAGGAGGAACAAAATGAAAAAGGTTGTATATAATATGCCATGAAAAAAAAAAAAAAATCCCTAAGCCTCCAGAAGTTGTTAATGAGCTTCAAAATAAAAGGAGGAGCCCTGTAGTAGTGTCTCAAAGGATAAAAATATATTGTGAATCAGGATAAAAAGTTCTTGATCCTAGTGGATAAATGGAAATAGCTAATAATATGAAAGTTTAGTTATTAAAATTCAGAAAGAAAACCCTAAAGTCAAATAGATTCACACTTCCTTCTTCCTGAAGAGTGGCATCGTGGTATCATGCATGGATAATTGTATTGCGTTTAAAGATTTTAAAAATTGCTTCAAATGGCTTAACAAAAAAAATAGGTGCAACAAAGAATAGAAAGGTCTATGTATGTTTTGTGTGTTTGTGCAACTTGAAACTTAAAGTAATTAGTATAATTATAATTTTGAAACAAACACTGGAAATAAAGTATGGAGGATACAAAATCATTAAAGATATCTTCAGATGATCTAATATGTTTAATCAACTATGTGTGATTTACACATGTGTGTAAAGCCACATTGTATACCTCAGTATTTAGGAAATTACTTAATCTGGCTTTAGAAATAGATACAGATATAGCATACCTGTAGCTGTTTGTGTATACCATACAATCAAAAACTGTCATTTTATTTGCTTTGTAATTCATCTCAGATTGTTGTTTTTTAATCTTAGTGAACAATATCAGTACAAACAGATCTATCTTTAAGCCTTAGGTGTTGGTAAATCTGTCATAAAAATATCCAGGGAAAACATAGTGGAAGGGAGTGTTTGAAAACCAATTATGTGTTTATTTTTGTGGACAAAGTAAACATCAGTGTGGTATATTTTTATGATATTTTGTACATCCATAAGAGTAGAAGATGTACTTAATGGTAAATCAGTTGTCTTTTTTTTATTGTTGTGCATATTTTTACCTTTGATTCATAATTTTATTTTTTTACTGATAGTTCTTTTCGACATTTAGAACACTGAAATACATTTTATAGGCAACAAAAGAAACAAACCCACTAAGTTAAATGTCAAACACTGTGCTAGGAAAATATTAGTGAGAAAAGTTTCAACATAAATATTAAGAGTAAAGAACTTTAATTGGCTTATGGTACAACTATAAAGCAAAAGGATTCAGTCAGTGTACTGCTAAGTGGTCCTTTTTCCAAAAAATTGGTTACGCCTTTGGAGTGTTATTTCACATGGGTATTTTCGGCTTGGTTTGTTTTTTTCTTTGGGTGTTATTTGGTTTTGGTTTTTTCTTTTACAAACTATTCCATCAGAGAGGTAAAAATCTTCAGTCTGAAGAACTTTATTCAAATCTGTACTCTATAGAGAAGACTAATGGAAAGATTAATTCTGATTCATTTATTTGCTTGCTCTAATTACATAGTATTCTTATTGAACGCAAATTTGAATATGGAGAGGGCAGATACTTTGTATCACCCTCCAGTATGGAGGCTTGGCCTGAAATCTGATATTAGAGTTTGGATAGTAATCACTGCTACTGTAAGACATCTAAGTACTCAGGTAAATAATGTGTATATCATTGTATACACCGATTAAGTTGATTAACATTTAAATTGTACAAGAAGTGTAAATCTACCTCTCTCCTACCTGTATTGATTCTTTTCAAATAGAGGAAGAAACATTTCCAAAATTTGCTGTTTTCATATACCTGTATATACCAGGACTGTTAAATGGATTGTATGCCAAGTCTTGAAAAATAAGTGAAAAATACTTATCTGAAAAATTTAAAATATAATTTGCATAGTGCAATTGAGAAATAAATTTAAAGAGCACAAGGAGGAATTATATCTATTTTCACTGGAATTTTTCAGTCAGATGTTGTACCTTTTTCATAGCTTTTATTTTTGATCATTCTACCCATAGAGCTCAGGCAATTGTAAAACTTGAATTGTTGTAGCTTTGTCTTTGCTGAGATATGAACTTGTCAGTCTTCTATGTTCAAATTGTACTAATGTCACATATTTAATTGATCACCTTTGGGATTTGATTTACTACAGCCTGCTCTCTGGAATGGATTTTTTTTTAATCAAAATTGTGTGAATCAACTACTCAGTGGTTATCAGCATAAGAGTAGTCACATCACTATGGACAGATAAATTAGTGGGTTGTAGGTAACTGTAAAAGTTAAAGAATGTGATAAATTTTATTTATTGCATGCCTCTGCAGTTTATTTGCATAGATTTTTTTGACATATGCAACTACCCAAGAGAGGAGGTATGATAAAATGGATAATGTTATATATTTATCAAGAATTGAAATGTTGAGGAGGGGAAGAGTGAGTGCATAGAATTTTTCCATATTTATTAAATAAAGGAATGAAACCCAAAACATATAGTAATCAAATAACAGGGAATTCCAGAAGCAGGGAATCAATCAGATGTAGGAATTCATCCCTTTTAAGACATGAAAATAAAGTCAAACATTATTTTTCAAAGCTTGGTCAGAATGGATGCAAAAGGAGTGACCTTAGAGCCACCAAATTGTCTCACCAGTACCTGAACTCACCTTTCAAAATACCGGGGATATCATTATTTTGTCTCTCAGAATTTCAAAGGCCTTGGGATATCTTGTTGACCACTCTAAGGCCATACAAAATCCTGTTTACACAAACTCCACAGTAAGGTGTCCAAACTTAGGATCATTTCTCAGGGTCAGAAGTCAATGCAATCTGAAATACTTTATAAATTGCAGAAAGATCGTCCAGCTTTATAAAGTTCTGTTTTCAAAAGAATGAACTCCAGGCTCTTTGCTGTTGAAGTAAGAAGAGCCTGAATGACTGAGCCCTGTAAGTCAAGCCAAATTCTTCAGTGGCATTTACTTACTGTGTGGGAGTGATTTGATTCTCTCACTTATCAGAATATATTGAAAGACATGGTAAAAAACCTCAAGGATCTATAAGAAAAACAAATCATATACAGGTTGGGTTTGAGACAAAGTCTAGAGTTTGTTTTGATGAAAGAAAACTGAATTCTGCCTTAGAATGCTAAAGACACCAGTTAGCAACTAACTCTGTCACCGTTCTTCATTCCAACCATTATTTTAGTTTCCCACTTAATCCATTACATCAGAAATAAAACTGCGTAATTGAAGCATATAGCATTATATAGAATTTACCTTTTTAACCCCAAATTTCAATGAAAATTACTCACCAATTCAATTCAACAAAAACAAGTTTGACAGAATCAGGCACCTACATCGGAACATAAAATAGTTAGTCAAAGCAGCACACAAAGCTCTTCATGTTCCTTATGCCTTTAAATATCTTAGGTCTGTATTTTTTCAGAGTTTGGCAGTCTTTTATAATAATTTGAGTTTACTAAAAATTTTGGAATAAAATTATAGAAATTTGAGAAAGAGAGGATGCATGTTATGCAAAACCAAAACCCAGAAAGGACCTCCACAACCCACAAATACTGTTGATCTGATTTGTTTAAAGTAAAAGAGTACAGCACAGGTAAAAATCTCCAGAGGTGCTTTGAGTGTGATTGCTCTGCAGGTGGCAGTTCTGATATACAACTCAAAAAGATGCATAAAGTATGTAAGACAATTTAAAAGAGACTTTGCAAAAGTCATCAAAACTAAACTGATTTTATCAGTGCACTATTTGACTTTGCTCATTCATGCAGGCTGCATTAGAGAAGGAATGGCTAACTCTAGATTCCACCCGTTTCCCTTCAAAAACACTTCTGCTCTCAAACCAGCTGCGTTGGCCAAAGGTAACATGTCACAGAAACAACTTAGTCTTCTTCTTCTTCTTTTTTTTTTTTTTTTTTTTTTTTTTTTTTTTCCTTAATAATATGCTATTCTGGGGTGATTAATACGACAATTTAGTGACTTAAAACCACAATTACTTTTAGAAGTCTCGGACTGCCTCCTCATCTCCAGATGTAATTTTTCTTTTAGATTTTCTTTCATTTGCTTATTTTTTTCTTTATTTTGGATTTCTTTCAACACTTTATTTCACAGTAGCAGAAAAAAAGATGATGTGCTTCATCTGCACATTTGGCAATGGATTAAAAATTGCTAGTTGACAAACTATTTTAAAAATACTAAGATCTGCATTAAATGACAACAGCTGAATGTTTTCAGAACAGCTAAAGGTCATTGAACTGTAATGTCTCCTAGATATTTGATAAACTTTGATGTTTTGACTTTTTGTTTTTGTAGGGTTTTGTATTCTTATTACAAGCATAGTATTACTAATGTTTGTTTCCTACAATTAAGAGAAAGGAGTCTTATAAATGTAGAATTTATTATATTTGAGGATGTTAAGTGTAAATAAAGTCACCTTTCTTTTCCTATTCAATTAGTTAAAAGTGAGGTCTGTAAAGGGCATATCACCATTATGAATCCTTTCAGTTATAGTGATAAACTCTGCAAACCCTGGTGCAGGTTTTTGTGCACATTTTAGACTCAGACTTACAGGGACAATCAGTTGCATTCCTTTGCTTTCTCTTAGAAGTTTTCTAGGCCTTCTGATTCCAGTGGACATTCAAATAGTTTGCCATTAGCACCACAAGAAGTTTGGCAGTGTGCTGACAGATCACATTCATACTCAGCAGAAAAAATCCATTTTCATAGCAGGTAAGTTAAATTATATTGTTTTAAATTGTATTTAGTTCGTTTGGATGTGATAAAAATAAAAAGGAGAAGAGGAAGCTATTTTCTGATGCTTTTGCTACTTTTGATTAATGTGATATTACTGGAGTTAAAATGTATTTACTTTCTAAACCAAAATATATTAAATTCAGTTGTTATTTTTCATTGACTACAATAATTAGGAATATAAGAATATATATGTGTTTGACTATAAATCATAAAACTTCTATTTTTTCATGTATATTATGAAATGGATGTTGAAATAGAGATCTTTAAGACTAGATAAAGATTAAAAGGGGTTTCTTAAACAGCTGCATTCTGTGAAAGGACTGAAATATGCTTCAAGTAATTGAAATGTAAACATTTCAAATTGATGGCAGACTTTTATTACTCTCCAAGATAAAACCTCCATGGAGTATTAAAATGGATCTTTTTTCTTCTTTTTTTTTTTTTTTTTTTTTTTTTTTGTATCATTTCCAAGCTTCAAAAATGCCTTTAAAGACGCAAACAAGTTGCAGAATAACAAAGGCTGCAGATAATGTGTACCCCAGACCCTTTCTTATTTACTTACCTTCAGTATTGCTCTTAAACTTTGTTTCCAGGTCAGGGAAGGAAACATTATCACAGCTTTCTAACTGGAAAGGAAAAAAGGAATTTTTATTTATGTCTGAAAAAGAAGAGAAAATATCAGAAGAATGGTATGCTAAGCTCTTTTATTTACACAGTGACTTCCAAGAATAGGTGTAGTATAGTTGGCTGTTGCTGCTTACTTTTTTTAAGTTCCACTTTTGAAGAATCTCTGTTTTCTACCAAAGTAAAAACGATTGTAATTTTTTTTTGTAGGTGTCTGAGAAACTGTCTTAATAAATTGCCATAATGTAATGTTAAGATAAGAATTGCAGCTATCTCTGTAACTCAGAAAGTTTCATACTATGGATCAGTACTACACACAAATATTCTTTTCAAAAAGTATATTACACAATAATATGCAGCTGGTGTAACATAATACATGTGAAATATTTAGTAAGTTATTTTCTTCCCTTAGGGGTTTTAAGAATATTTCTACTGCACAGATAATGCTGAAGAGGGCCCATAAAATGAAACCTAAAAAATACAGTAATAAAAGTTTAGGTAAGTCAACAGTTAAAATAATGGTTATATTGGTGAAATTTTTCCATTCTTAAAATAGTATTTCTCTTTTAAAGACTTCACTTGTATAACATTAAACATTAATTTGAATAAGTTTGTGATTCAGTAAAAACAACAATAAAAAAAATCAGTTTGAATCAACATCTTTAGATTCCATAAACCATTCTACTGGATTTTGAAGCTGAATATTTGACAGCTATGGCAAACAGAAATTTTATTTCTTCCTGTTCATGCGTCTCGTTTTCTAGCTGTGGAATTTGTACTTCTGCATTTTGTGCTTCTTGTATTGTCTTCTTGGGAAAATCTTAGGTTAAAAATTTTGTCTTATGCAAGAGCTATTTATGAAAACAACAATTTGATATATACAAAAGTAAATCTTTAAATATTTAAAATTATATTTTTACTGTGGAAATAGATAAAGCTTATCCAGCTTCTCATCTGATTGTGTTCTGCTGGTTCTCAGATACTTCTAATGTCAATGAACCTATCTTAGAATCATTAATTGTTAATATGATATGCTAATAGAAATGTTGCTGATATATATTAATAAACATATTAGTCAAATACTGATAGTACTAGAAACATTTAATTTGCATTAACATTTAGTTTGCAATAGGACCTAACACTTAATGGTCTTAGAAAATGCACCCTTATTTGCTTATATTTTGTATCACAAGCTACACTCTTCTGCATAACTTTGCAAAACTCTTCTGTATTAAGTGTTGAAAATATTGAAAGATGTTTTGCTTTTTTAAAGAAAAAAATCAACCTACAGATATATTTAGGCAAATGTTTTTTTCTGTACATTTTTTCTGCTTTTAGTACCCTGCCTATGACTAAGACTAAATATGACAAAAATGATCTATAGTTAAAAAAAATTATAAAAGAGGTAGGCGACAAAAAGATGTGTAATCAGCAAACCATGCTTTGTGGAAATGAGAGTGTATGGATAAGAAGTTAAAGTTATTACATTGATTACATATATGGTTAGTATATATTAGCTTCATGGCTTTCCATGCTGCCCTACCATGTTACCTTATTAAAAAAAAAAAAAAAAAAAGTAATGAGTATCTAGTGTGCAGCTGAGGTTTTTTTTATATATTGCAATTTTTGGCCTCTGTATAATTTTTCAATGAATAAAACTTATTAGGTTATATCTTCTTTTCTCCATATGCTGTCTGTCTTATGTTAGTAATTAATCCAGTCATAGATGTCTGATTGAGCATATCAAATTTGCTATCCTATTTTTGTTGTAGTTCTAATGGATTTCTTGGATATGTTTACGTTCACTTTGTTCAGATTATTCAATATGATGTATGGTTGTTGAGCTTTTTAATGTAGTGCTTGGAATATTCTCAAAGTACATTGCTAGTTTTAAAAAAAATTGAAAAAACTTTTGCCCAATGTTTTTATAGTTTCAAATTTTCTCCTCTTGACACTACCTCATATAGAATGTTTTTGTCTTTCTGACTATTACATCAAGCACAAAAATAACCTGTGTATATAATTTGCCTGTATGGATTTCTCTGTCAATCATTAAAATCACAGCATTTTTTTCAGATTAACAAAAAGCATAGTTTCCAGTACCAAACAGTGTGACTGAAAATATTTCACTCCATCCCTTTTCAGTTAAAAGATCATCAAGCTGACTATTCTTTCTTATACAGCACATTAACCGTCAGTCTTTCCTTGTCAGTAAGAAAATCGTTAATGGAAATTGATAATGGAAATTATCAATCAAAAGAAGTATTTTTATATTGACTGATCTTAAAGCTCCCATACTAAAAAAATGATCCTGATCAAATATTCTCCATGTGCAAAGAATCTCCACATATATAATTTGCTCTCCATCAGGTACATCGTCTGAAAGTGGTGAGAGTAAATCAGGGTCTTTTTGTGGGTCTGGTAGAACAGGGGGCTTTTCAGCCTTAAAATTAGAGTGGGTACACCTTATCCTTAGGCTAGCCAGCTCCAGATCAGGAAACTGTGACCAGACTCATTAGACTGCCAGTATCTTTCCTAGATCTCTGTGTGGTACAGCTCGTTCTAGGTTACTTTTAGCAATTTCAGCGTAGCTGGGGAGAGACAGTCCACACTCCTAGGCAATTGCTTTGAGTTTAACCCTACTGAAGAACAAATTACAAGAGAGATTTAATTCCTTCTAATATTCAATAGCAGATTAAAATTTATCTGAATATGTAGATGTCAACATTGTCTTAATTTCCCATAGAAGTTACCACCCTATTGCCTTTATCTCCACTGAAATGTTCATTTATCTAGTACTTAGTGATGCTGCATATGGAAAGTTGTAGAATTTAGTTTTAGCAATACTATTTTTGTTCTTTCGTTTGGATTTCCAGGGCTTCAGTGTTATAATTACAACTGTTTCCTTTTTAGCTTTCTAATTTAAAGTTGAAGTATGCTAATAACAAAAAAAAACATAATTTTGTTTGTGATAAAAATTCATACTCACCAGAAAGTAAGTAACCAGCATCCAGTTAGAAGTGGAAATCATAAGGTATAAAGAAGCAATTTTCAGTGTTATATCTACTTACACATCTGACTTAGAAGCAAAACTTTAAGTTTTAAGAAAATGCAAAGCAACAACTCTAAATATTCTAGATACAAATGAATCATAAACTCTTCACATTAAACCTATAGCTTTTATGTTGAGACTGCAGTATAATCCCAAATGTCTTTTATATGCTATTGATCATTCTGTGTAAGGGTCTCATTACTTGCAGTATTGATAAAGTATTGATGGATCTTCTTGGTACAAACTGTCAGAGTACGTTTTCTGGTTCCATATGCTGTTGAAGTCCTTTGCCTTCGGCCTAGGATTCACAAATGCAAAGTGTTAAACCAGCTTGCATTCAGAGAGTTATACAGTTGCTTTTTAATATTGTCAAGACATCTGCGAGATTGGTACCTGGACTGGACAGCCCTGAACATCTTTGATCCTTAATATATTCAGGTGTGGAAATTTAGTCCTTTTTATTTTCCATATAAAACATTATTCTTCTAGTGCAACAGTGATGGTATCCATTTGATAATTATAGAAGTCCACATCTGAGTTAGTCATCTGCATTGTTTTATGGAAAGAAATTTCTTCTTAAAACATAATTCAAAAACAGACTACTTGAGTCTCACTGTAAAAGTACTTATAGTTCTTCATTGCCTAGACACAAAAGCTAGAGTGACTTGCTGAAGTACAACGTTAAACTCTAAATATGTAGAAGTAACTGAGAAGTATCTTACCTCATATGTCTAGTCACATATCTTCTCAGTTAAAAAAAAAAAAAAAAAAATTGGAAAATTCTAGCAAGTGCACTGAGTCCTGTGGCTTGTATTGCAAGGGAGAGAGAGCTTAAAGTAGCATAGCCTTATAAAAACGAGTGATTCAGGCAAGACTTATATTGCAGCAGACCAGTCCCACCAACTAACGGCCTTTAGGCCTGTATGCCCTAATCCACTACTGTTATGTATGCTTGCTTATGTAGTTAAAGAAAGTTGTGGCCTCCATTTTAATGATATGAAATGTATGCTGTGTCTGCTTCAACTATTTTTACTAAAATAAGTGTGGTCAAGAAACCAGCAAATTTGCAGCCAAGTAAAACTGGGATAATATCACAAATATTCCTGTTAACCTGGGTACATAATATTCTGTAGAAATTCTAATTCAAAATCTAAATACAGCAGACATTACTGTGCCTCACGATGCTTAAGTGGCTGTGACTCATAACAATCGTAGCTTCCTAAAGATGTCTTGGCACAAAAGTACCAATTTTCTTGCTTAACTTGGAATTTCCCTCATCCTGTGGATTTTATATTAGCCTCTCAGTTAACTTCTTTTTCTTTTAAGATGGCTAAAAGCTTGTCTCTTACACTGGTGTATTACTTCTTGTTTAACCTCCTCCTCTCCAAAGAAAGTTCTCTTGTCAGTGGTTCAGGCCTGACCAGTATGGGTGTAGAAAAAGCAGGTCTTGCCCAACCTGATCACATTTTATGACCAGGTGGTTCACCAGCTGGATGAGGGAAAGGTTGTAGATGTTGTCTACCTGGACTTCAGTAAAGCCTTTGATACTTCCTCCCATAACATTCTCCTGGAGAAGCTGGCTTGGACAGAAGCACTCTTTGCTGGATTAAAAACTGTCTGGATGGCCAGGCCCACAGAGCAGCAGTGAATGGTGCTCCATCCAGCTGGCAACTGGTTGCTAATGGAGTTCCCCAAAGCTCAGTATTGCAGCTGGACCTGTTTGATCTCCTAATTGATGATTGGGGGCAGAATCGAAGGCATCCTCAGTAAATTTGCAGATGGCACTAAAATTTGATGACAGTAAATTTGCATAAATTTGATCTGCTAGACAACAGAAAGGCTCTGCAGAGGGATCTAGACAAGGTGGATTGATGGGCCAAGGCCAATTGCATGAGGTTCTACCAGGTGAAGTGCTGGGTTCTGCACTTGAATCATAACTCCAGGCAGCGCTGCAGGTTTAGGAAACAGTGGCTGGAGAGCAGCCCAAAGGAAAAGGAGCTGGGGATGCTGGTGACAGTGGCTGAACATGAGCCAGCAGTGCTCAGGTGGCCGAGAAGGCCAAAGGCATCCCAGCCTGTATCAGCAATAGTGTGGCCAGCAGGAGCAGGGCGGGGATTGTCCCCTTGGACTTGGCACTGGGGAGGCCACACCTCATGTCCAGTTCTGGGCCCATGGCTGCAAGAAGGACATTGAGGTGCTGGAGAACGCCCAGAGAAGGGCAACAAGGCTGGGCAAGGGTCTGGAGCACAAGTCTGATGAGCAGTGGCTGAGGGAGCTGGGGTTGTTTAGCCTGGAGGAGAGGAACCTTAGGGGAGACCTTATTGCTCTGTACAACTGCCTGAAAGGAGGCTGTAGCCAGGTGCCTTCTCCCAGGCAACCAGCATCAGAACAGGAGGAAATGGCCTCAAGCAGTGCCAGAGGAGATTCAGGCTGGACATCAGGAAAAATTCTTTTTGCTGAAAGTGTAGTTAAGCATTGGAATAGACTGCCTAGGGAAATGGTGGAGTCACCATCCCTGGAAGTATCCAGGAAATGACTGGATAAGGCACTTAGTGCTATGCTTTAGTTGAAATAGTGGTGTTTGTTCAAATGTACTTAATGGAGGTCTTTTCCAACCTTAATGGTTCTATGATTCTATGGTAATACTTGATGCCACATAGGTAGAAAAATAATGAAAAAAAAAAAAAGGCAGCTGAAGTGGACCTTAGTCACTAGAACCACAACAGAGTAATAAAAATATTTCATAGAGGACAGCAAATATTTTTAGTTCAAATTTAGAATTTTAGGCAGCAGTGCAATATTAGTTAAAAAATGAAATAAAAAGCAGTAAAAAACTCATCTTCCTCAAATGCACAAGGCCCAAAACACATAATCTGTTTTAACAGTCAGAGTGAACATTTGGTGCATATTATTTTTCCTTATTACACATTACGTGAATGACCATTGATCTGTACTTTCTTAGTAACAGAATTAAAAAATACTTTTGGTGTGATTGTCAATTCTGTGTAGAAATATCTTCTGGGAACTCCAGCCATGGATGAGTTGGAGTTCTAATTGCTATGCCATTATGGAGCAAAATCTGGTCTTTCTTCCAAATTAATTTAAATTATAGATAAGTATCTGTTGCTGTGTGCAGCTTTGTCTTATAATCTCTTTAAAGCTGTCATGTTATGTTTGTTTTAATTTTTCAGTTTAGGAATGTGTTGACAGATCAGGCAGTAACTACTCCTTCCATATTGCTTCCATAACATATCTTGTGATTGTCCAACTATACTTCTATATTTGGAAGCAGTCAAGGAACGTACATTAAATTACCTTGCTGGTTTCTAGATTGAGAGCACAGATCATCATTTGATAAGCCACATTTAAATGAATATGCCAGGATCCGGGAAGATATTTCTATGATTTTGAACTATTGGACTCTCACAGTTCTCTGTGTGAAATCTAAAACATTTGATTGCTTGTCATCAAAGCATACAGGCAGTTCATTTCCCTAGCTCACTCAGAGACTGAAAATCACTCGTATTATCAAGTAATCTATGTAATATTGCTTACAGTTGGGACTAGATAAAGAAAAGGACTCATTTTTAATAACATAAGAGCTGTAGGCAATGGTTGAGGTGATCCAGGTAGGTACAAATTCAAGGAGTCTGGCACTGTGTTAAATCCATGTAGATTCTTTAAGTTATTTCGCAAAGATTCAAAGATAAGTCTTCTGACGGAAATCTCTTAGAACAGTTTCCATTATTTTGCCCTTCTTCCCAGTCCACAGAAGACTTTGCTGCTGCTATCTTTGTGCACAAATAAATGTTTGAGAAATATAACTTGGGAGTATTAACTCTGGGCAACTTCACCAAAAATCTTTAGCATAGTTTTTTGGATTTGGTGTTTTCATAGAATTGTGTGGGAGTTTGGATTAATGAAAAATGATATTTTAAAAACATTTTGTCAATAGACCCACATAGGAAAAAATATCTTATTTCAGGTATTATTTAAAATTAATGACAATTTCTTATGAAATTTTCTGTTGCATTTTAAGAGATTTTATTTGATTTTGTCACTTTGTCTTTGGTCTTGCATTGAAGAAAGACACTGGTCTTTGTAACTAGCATAAATCTGGAAGAAGTTAGAAGTCTTTGTCAACACTGTATGCTAGATGCTGGAAAAATTACAATTTTTCCATTTGTACATTTTTATCCACGTTCAGAACTTGTATGGCCATGTATCTTAGATATGTATCTTGTATGGCCATGTATCTATACAACAGACAATAATAATTCATACTTTAAATATTTTTTTAGAATTTCTATTATCTAAAATTTGAAGGAGAGTTTTAAAGTATAATGTACTACAGTTTCAAGGTATTTTAATCATAAGTCTTACTGTGATTCACTATCCTAAATATTTGCTACACTGACAAACACTAGTGTGATACAATTTTTTTTTTTTTTTTTTAATTGGAAGTCTGCTTTATCCATTTATACAGAGTGAAAGAATCTACAAACCTGGCAATATAGTTTGTGAATAAAATTATCCCTTTATCAGAATTATTCTAATAATCCACCTTTGAAACTAATGAAGCTAATAATTATTTACGTTTCTTCTTGGATATTTTCATTGAATTTAGCTAGTAAAAGTGAGTTAAAATTACTTTAAATATGACATCCTCTGGGTTAGTCTGAAAGCTATAAACATCCTACAGCCACATGAGAGGGGCTCTCAGCCAATTTGATGTAACAAATTGTATCACAGATTTTACCTGGTGAAGAAGCGTGGACTAATTTACTCCCTCCCACTTGCCACGATTCCTTCATTAGTCAAGTTTACTGCTTTGTAAGGGGTTAGAACCATTAAGAATATTCTGTCAACCACATGATGCAGCAGTGTGGGCTGACCAAGAACACTGTAGCATCTTGATGTGTTTTGCCAACGCATTATCTCTTAGAGTACCACACCCCATTAGAGATCTTCTCCAGGCTTGTAATTGATCTCCCCATTCTCTGGGAAAAAGCTGAGCTCTTGTGATCCCTTTATGTTCCACTAGTTTGTAATTGAAATGTCTACTACAGCTCTAGAGGGCTAGTCAAAACCAATTTTACAAATTCTTGTTTAAATTTGTAAGTTGCCCACCATCTTAACAGGACATTCTGGTCTTCCAGAAATAACAAAACCAACAAACGAAAAAGCTATTTACTTTGCTGCAGTATTATCGTGGTCATACAAACTCTCTCAATAAACACTAATGAGAGCATGTAAAGGACTCAAAATGAAGCACCAGACGTAATTTCAGTGTATCCTGTATGAATGCTCTTTGAGTCTTTCCATAACTTGTTTTCCTGCTCTGTCTGTTCTGACAGTGTCTCACATCACTTTTCTACGTGCATATTCTTTTTTCTACATGCATATTCTTGGAGAAAATTTAGATCCTTCCCTTGCCATTTCTACTTTCTTGATAAGCTCCTTTGCTTTTTTTCCCTCCTTTTTACTAATTTCTGCCCTTTTTGGACAGTTTTTAGTCATCTTTCTTGACAAGCTTCTTCTGCCTCGTTGTTTCTCATATATTCCTGAGAGTGGATATGTTTGGCCTACTGTGTTCTTTTAACCATGTCAAACATATTTCTTTTATCTTTTCTTTGGCATTCTGTTACTCATGTTACCTTGTTCCATAGCATACCTTCAAAAGTCTCTATACTTTGCTTGTCATTGTGTATCTGCTTTTGTTTCTACATTCTTTTCAGTCCCTAATTTTTCTTTTAGTATTATTGCTGGTTCATTCTGCATTGTGCACAGAATTTTCACATTCCTTCTAATGCACCGTTTCCCTTAAACTCTTTATTTCCTTCTGTGCCAAGCAAAAACTTCTTCCTTCATATTGTAAATAACATGTGAAAACACCTCTTCTGACTTGTGTGGTTTTTGCATCAGTTTAGCTTTCGTTAATTAAAACTTTTTTTTTTTTCCAGTCTAGAAACATGTCTTATAAAGATTTATACACAATTATCTGCTCATCTTTACTTCTTTGCAAAATTTTAAAAGTAAAAGTTAAGAGACTAATCAATATTTCATACTTCAACACATAGACTTCTGGGGTAATTTTTAATTTCAATTAGGATGGAAGATGGAGGAATACTAGCTTATTATCTACAAGTGTGGCCTCAAAAATTAAGCTTCTTCCTGTAACATTTTTTAGGTGTAAATGTCTTGATTTGGACTGCTGAATGATTCTGACACAAAGCTTTTAGAAACACTGCTTGATATGTATACTGTTAATATTTCTGCCTTAATTTAAAGCTTAAAATCCAGATTTTTAAAAAATATTTTCTGCAAATATACACTTTAGAGTTTATTTTTAATTTGTAGATGAATGAGCTGAAAGATCAACAATGTAAAAATTGCAAAACAATGACTTTGATTCTCCATTGCATGTGTATTTATATGGCTTTATTTTAGAAAGTGTAATCCTTTGTGAATATAAAACCTACTTTTAAAGGTATTTTCATTTATTAAGTGGCTAAAAGGTGAAAAACTGCTTGGAGGAATGAATGAGCCAGGTCTGACCTTTGATTTTAACTTGTTCTTGTCATCTAGACCCAGCTGTGCGCCTGGCGTTGTTCAAAAACAATGAAAATAAACATCTCTCTGTGAAACCACCAGGGAAGACACAGCCTATAAATGCTGGATACTTTGAAGGTATGAACAAGTATTTCATTTTATGCATATAAGCATATATATCTTGCAATGTCTTTTAAAAACAGGCCTACTCAAAATATAAAACAATATGCACAAATAGAAAAAGACAGAAGTTTAAGGACCTTATCTGTTCCTGGGTATCTCAAGTTACAGTGATGAAACATTTCAATTTCAATTCATTGCGGAGAGCAGGAGGTGCTCCTAGAGCTTAATTCATAGAGAGATGGAGCCTAACTTATATATTTATTGTGTTATTATTAAATCTTCATCACAAAAAATGTCAAAACATGTCAAAGAGATATAAAATACAAAGTACTAGAATAAAACTTCAGAAATGAAATATCACTTCAAATTCTTCATTTAATTGCCACCTTTTCCAAAGCTAGACATTAATTCCTAAAAATCCTTAACATGTTTTTTGGGAAGTACTTTCATAAATATACCCTAGAAATCCACCATTTGACAGAAGGCAAGGAAAGAAAATTCAGCATATAATATGTAATTCTTTTTCATAAATATTTCACAATTATTTAAATACTGATACAGCTCTTTTACTGTTGAAATTCATCTTAAAGCACTCCTTGGTTTCTGTGCAATTAAAATAAGGCCAGATCTATTTAAAATGCCCTTGTTTTAAGAAGACAGTCATCTCCGGAGACTTTTTTTAAGTATTTTGATACTTTTTGTGACTAAATAGCGTATTCAGAATGTTCTCACCTTTGTCTTTTTATCTTTTCCAAAGACATGGTTATATGCTATTTGATATATTCCCAGTGTCAAAAAGTAAAACTACAAATTATACTGTGTTAGCATTCACTGTATGAGAACAAAAATTAAAATATGTCTGAAACAGGTGTGAAATAAATCTGACTGTACATGAATTGCAATTCAGTCAATTAAATTAACTGCATGGAAACTTAGATTTCCCTCACATTCATGAGTCCCTGCTCAAATTTGTTTGGAAACAATTCTTGATGAATTCTGGAGAATATATTTTTGCACTGGTATCTGCCTTGGATCCAAGCATGAATTTGCCTTGAGTGTAGAAAGTCTGTGTGTACTGCACCTGATTGAGCATTCACAGTGTCTCATATATATTTCTGCAGCATATGCTTTTATAGGTCAGAATGCATCATATGCTGAGGGAACAGGATGTGCAGGCTGCCTGTGAAAAAGTTTATGTCCAAGAATAGAAACAATAGTAGGAATGTTCAAAACAATGTCAGAGTTTTTACTGAACCTGATTACAGGTTCAGTACCCTAATGTCAGTGTAGGTTTAGCCTAGCTTTCCTGACACCAGTTTATTTCCTCCTGCCTGAAGACATTTCCCTTTGTTTGGAAAAGCCGATGTACTCATTCTAAATATTACTGAAGTTACTTTTTGAATTTATGGAGAGAAGGTACCAAGGCAGATTGGATATCAAAAGGCAAGCGTAGTGGTGATGCTCTTAATTATCTTTCATTTCAAGGACCATTTTACTCCTCTAGCAGGCTAATAAACAGAAACTTTTTTTCACCACTCGTGGCTGCTCACATGCAGTGGCTGCACAAGCAAATACTCTTCTGCTTGACCAGAATATAAATTTTTACTTTTATCAAAGGCATTGCTACTTCAGACATTATTTCCAGAAAATTCTGGGTTGTGAACTAGAAAGGGAGTGCAACACAGAGCATTTTATTTATATGTATGTAAGGTATCATTAGACAGAACTAGGAGTATCAAAATTTAGAATTAGTAACACTTTGCACCTGCATAGTAACTTCACAGAGTTGTGTTATCAGAGATGTCTTCTCTTGTTTCCCATTTCCCCTCTTACCTTTTAAGCGTTTCTTCCTCATTTGCCTGCAATAGATCTCTTTGTGTCTGTTCTGTCATTGGAGTTCTTTCTGTAACAAGAAGGTGGAATGTTTTCTCTCTGTATCTGTAAATCTTGTGGTCATTGTATTTTAAGTCGATAGAACCCAGACCTGTCCTTTGCGTGGTGGAAATAAACTTCCTCCATTCAAGTCCTTTTACTTTCACAGACTTGTAGTGAGTCCATGGGTAGAAAATTTGAACTCCAAACCCTATTCTTCATAAACAGCTAAAAAGCATGTTCTATATATTCCTTCTTCTTTATTTCTTTAAATTGGGAAATGGAGGGGAGAAGTCAACATCAACAGTAAAACAGCAAGTACACACGTGTTATCTGTTAAATAACAGAATCACTACTTTTGAAAGGGAATGCCCTAGGAAGTGAAACAATTAGAACAGTTTTAGATTTTCAAACTGGAACACATCATGGTAATGAATATTTAAGAAGAAATCTAGTTAAAATATATGATGAATGTCTTTTGTCTTCATTGTGGTTCTGTGTGTAAGAGTACAAGGAAGACAAAAAACAAATACAAAGCATAAGAGATAAAAAAACAGTGAAAAGAAATGAGGTTAATATCTAATGCTTTTTTTTTTTCCTGAGATTATTGTTCTGTCATAATTTGCCTTCTTATTTTCTTGCTACAAAAGTTTTGATAAGCTGATATGCAATATGCTGGTACCAAATTTTGAAACCTTGTGCATAACTTTAATCCCATAGGGTAATGCACACATCTCTAAGTTGATATGCGTGTTGTAGGAAAACACATTTTCAAAACTTGAGTTATTTATTCATAAATATTCAAAATTTGTTCATAAATTTTTAATAAATTTTGGATAAGTCATCACTCTTTACTCCCTTATATTAGACAAATCTCCACCAGGGACCATTATTTAACATTGGAATCACAGCAGCACACAAAGCTAGTCAGAAATAAACCCCTTTGTAATACACGGGCATGCCAACAACATGAGAAAATATTGTTCTCACAGAGAAGAGCTTACCATTTAAATATACAAGCAGCATGTGAAGGCACAAACCATGGGAATGTAATTCAATGCATTACTGTATATGTACCTGTATGTGTCAATATATTTATATTAGTTAAATAAAAATGTATTTGTATTTTTTTTGTAACATTAACTTGAGTAGGTTTGATAGTAAGCTATAGAATGTGCAAGTATAAATATGTATTTACAGTTTCTCATAACAAATTATACCCTGATCAAAAACCTGAAGACAGATGAAAGCCTGACTTGATGTACTCCTGATGATTTGCTGGATGTTTCCTGGGACTGTGTATATTACACTGCATTCTTTGGTGAGATAAGGTTATGCTTCCATCATGGTTGTTGAGTTTCATTTAGTGTCAGGTAGCTGACAAACAAAATATGCCTTCTTTAATGAATATTCTGGTTCAATGAATATTTTTGGTGATATTTTTGTGGTTTGTAGATGGTGACATTTCAAAGTTCTCAAAATTTTGGAAACTTCATAAGGCACACAGATAATTGTCATAATTTCCTATTTTGCATCAAAGCATGCTTTTTAGAAGGCTTTATGACTGCTTTTCCTCTTTTTGCCTGGAGGCTATTTCAGTTGTTAATTTAATGTAAAATAGTCTTGACTGTTTTGGGTAAAGTACATCAGGAACTGAAGGAAAAATTTATCCTTGACTCCTCTTGGGAAGTTCCAATTAGTCCTGGCTGAACGTGTAACAGAGCATCTCTGCCATCTGTGGGTCCATAATTATAGGATCTGTAATTTCATTTACATAGAGGAAGGATACTTTTCTAGCCAACAGTGTGAATACTTAGTCCCAGTACACCAGCTGAAAACTAAAGAATAAGCCCCAAGGCCAAGCCCTTTTTTTTTTGCTGCAGGCTTTGCAAACAGTGTGTGTCTTTTTGGGTCCTCTTTAATCCAGTTTCCTCAACAGTTTTGGTGGGTTATCCAAATAATTTTTTTTTTGTTCAGCGGAATGGAAGGCTGAATTCCAATCTGTAGAGCAAGTTGGAAGAATGCAGTAGATCAGCTGAAAATCCATTCAAACTATCCAAGTATGGTTTCAATATGACTCACTTTATTTCACAGAATTTTATAGACTGTGCTCTATTTAATTTTGCAGGTTAGGTGATTTATTGGCAAATATAGTATATTTATTTTTAGTCATATCTATATCCATCAGTGGCACGTCTATACCATATATTTCAAAGTGAAAACAATGCAATGTGACTTCACCTAAAAATGTGAACTGTGATTTATGCCTGGAAGTTTAACTATGTTGAAAGTGCACTGGGCTGTATTGACAAGATTTGTTTGGGAACATTGACAAGATATGTTTGCTGTAGTTTGGGAACCAGTAGTCCTAATTGGCAATACTCTTATTTCCTGTCATTTTATGCTCATGGTGACCAAGGAAAATGTAATGGGTATAGTGTTAAGACCAATTTCACTGATACAAATTTGATAAGGGATAGATAAAGCTTTCTCAGGTGAATTTTAATTATGCCAATATTTATTTATTTCTGTTGAAATTGTCAGTAGAAATAACATTTATTTTTCAAGAATAAGAGGTAAAGTGAGCTTGTGATTATGTCATGTGATTGGAAGATAAATATCAAGGAATCCGCTCGGTCATCTGTTTTCCAGCTTTCTAATAGTTCCTAATTATGAAACTCCTTACAGTCTTTAGCAAAAATTATTACGGAACATTCCTATAGATTATTATTACTAGTGATAATTGAAAGAGCAAATGTGAGACTTTGAAAAGTTGGAATTTAAGGTTAGCTATTAGTTAATTCTGTGAGTTCATTAAAATATTGCTGCATTTAATCAACATAGTTTCTTAGATTTTCTGTATTATAAAATATGAATACATTTAAAAAAACACTATGTGTGATATTTAATAGAATTTTTATTGACTCAAATCACTGATGCTTGAAAAATCACATCTACATGACAGTTAAGAGAAGATATGGAGGCTGGAATGCTGATATTGATCTTTATATGGGCTTTAAATATTTTGGGGGTTGTTATATTTAAGAGCATTTAAAAAGGCATTGAACTATAAGTGATAGTTTGTGTTAGTTGTTTCCATCTTTTAGAAATTGGCTGGGTTTAATGGAGAAATATTAATAGCATCAACTCCCAGGAATCACAGTGTTTGTAAACACCCATTTCTAAAGTCATCTTTTATTGATCTGTTGTCTCAAATGGATTAATAACCACATTTGAAATCTGGCCTTGCTGCAATTCTACAAGTTGAATTGCCATGTTTAGAGTAAAATGTAACTATTACATATCTCCCAGGCTCTAAATTTGTATGCCATGTTAGGAAAGCAATTTCTAATCCATACAGCACTGACAAAAATGATAAAATAAGGCATTTTCAGAGAATGTAAAATCTGTCCTGAAACATAATGAAAATGTGTTACAGAAACTTGCAGTGCAGAAGGGGGTCTATCTTTTAAAATCATAATTCTATGGCTTTGTTTCTTATTATTTAGTTTGAGCTCAGACAACAGAACTCTTGCATTGAAATATTTTCTCATTTTAAGGAATTAATGGCTCTCCACCAGCCCTTCAACATGTAAAATGAGTAGGTTACTTGTGTCCAGTACATCCAAAAAGAGCCAGGATAAAATAAACATAAGGAGTTGGATATCTTGGAAAAAATCTGTCATGGGTTTGGGTTAATCATCTCCAGAAGAAATTCAACTTGATGCCTGAAATGTAAGACTTCTTGGAGAAAGCAGTAAAGCCTGAGGCAGTGTTGATCTGAAGGAGTGCTCTCCATGGGTCAGAGCTGCTCTGCTGGCAGAGTGCAAACCCAGTTCACAACAGCGGTACGCTGAAAACTTGTAAAGGACTGCAGGGGCCTTACAGTGCACGCACTCAAGCTTCGGTTACATAGTTCTACTGGTCCAGTTTCCTATTATAAAATAAAACTGAAAAATAAAATCTGTGCCTAATTTTCTAGCCTCCTGTCTGTCAATGATAGTGTAGGACTTTTTCAGTATTCATGGAATGAAGCAATACTGAAATTATGTTTAAAAATAAATATGTAAAACATAATTCATGTGCGTTTATGCAGTGCACTTCAGTGTCTGAGTATTTAAAAGTGATCTAGACATATGAAATTTTTATTAATATGCTTGATTTTCACATTTAATTACAAAAAAAAAAAAAAAAATTCTATTTCCCTGCAATTCCTGGACAGGAGGTACTTGACATAGCTTCATACCAACTAATATTATGAATTCTTATTGTGGTTCTAGTCTTCAGGGTTCCTGTATTCAGGGTTCCTGTATTCATATATTCAAGGTTTCTGACCACATATTTCACCTGCCTGTATACTTTCTCTTTGTTCCTGACTAAACTATTTTGCAGACTGTTGTAATTTGTGGTGGCATAAGGATTTTATTAGTGCATCAGATATGAACGTGGTCTTTAAGCTAGAGAGTGTTTGTGTTTGTTTGTTCCAATAAACTTCCAAAACTAGCATTTTATATAATGTATAGGTGATTACCTGTGTTTTCATAACGCACTAATTTACCAGTTTTTAATCAGCCTAAAAAGAACTGCACACAAGAAAAAAAATTCTTGGTATTCTTTTGCTAATAACTAACCAGTGATGACTTCAGTAGGAGAGAGATTTCACCCAAAATGCAATCAGAGGTTGACAACTACTTTTTCTCGTTGTTGAATATGATATAATAGTTCAGATAGTTTTATTTGCATCTACTTCAATTTTGCCTTTCTTTTTTCTCCTTTTCTTGATATTTTATGTCCAAAATATTTGTAGTGTGATATCTGCATCTCAGCCAGTGTAAATGTAAACAAGTTGATTCCACATTGAGATCCACAGTTTTTAATACTGCATAAGGCAATCATTTTAGATGAATAGATCGCTGAGTACCGAAGCATTTCAAATCCTTTTTAATTTGACCATTCAGTGACCTGATAACTATTTCCTGTCCCTAAGTAAGGTCATGACCCAGGTCTTAGAGTGCAAAAGACAGATAATTTTAGCAACAAGTTAAATCCAAATGGATTTGGTTGGAGGCGGTAAGGGAGAATAGGTTTGATTAATTTCCTTTAAAATAAAGTGTTACCAAAAACTTGTATTTAGCATGACCTGTTAAAAGTAATTGTTGAATTTGTTTCTGTCTTGTTTGGATGCCTAGGGACAGTGACCAAGATTGGAGTGGTTTGTTTATTTACTTTGCTTTCACTGAACACTACCCAATACATTTTTACACTTCAAAAAACAGTTGCTAATGAAGAGGTCATTAAAAGTGCATATTCAGATATATTCAAGGTGCTTTCCAAAATGTGTGTTTCAAGCACTAAAATCATACTACTATGCAAATGGTTTATAAGCATAGGCCACAGACTCTGTGTCTGTAAAAGTGTCATGATGTTACATTGCACAAATGTTCCTCTTGCGAAAGAATTTCCATTTGGTATGATGATATGAATGAGGAATATTATGTAGTCTTAGAAATATTTTACAGGCACAAATCTTGCTTCAATTAGAATTCATAGAAGATTTTAAGTCACAATTAAAGGACTGTTTCCTGTAGCTACAGATTTTAATAATTGCATTATTCTAAACACTTTTAGAGGTGAAGTAAAGGAAGGCCTTCACACCAGAGCTTTTAATTAATTTGAAAATGTATTTTCAATGAAAATGTATTTATTCAATTATTGAATTTTGCTTTAAAGAAATTTCTTTTTTTCCCTATTCTGTTATAGGAAGTATGCTGTTATGGAAAATTAGTATTATCAATGAGGTCAGAGATCTACAGCATTCCAAAGAGGCCATTTTCACAAGTTTAATATTAAACACACAGTGAATTATCTTTCTGTTTTCATAACTAATAATATTGTTGTTCAGATATAATACAGATATTTTTCAAGCAAAATATCAAAACAGTCTAAAATTAAAATAGAGAAATCTAAAATTTTATGCTGTTCAATGCTAACTCTTACAGCAAAGTTCTGTAGCTTTTATAGATTTAATTTAATCCAGAATTGAATGTGTGGTGGACACACATAATTTTGCAAGGAATTCTAGGTAACTCAAGTATTTTAATGAAAATGTGCAATCATGCAGTGATACCAATGGTATCTTTTGTGGTATGGTAACTATATGGTAACTTTTATGATGTGTTATTTCTGTAATGTAAATTTTCCTACTTCATAATTTTGCAGTTCAATTCTTACCAAAATGTTAGCAATTTCTGGAAGTTCATAGGTCTGTGCCAGTTGGATGTATACACTGCAGGTATTTTATCTGGCTTGTGAGTATAAAAAAAAAATATAAATACTGAATTTTTCACTTATATATTTTTTCTCATATTGGTAAGAAAGGCTGCATTTCAATATTTTTGTATACAGTTTTGTTTACATGACATTCTAGAATTTTTCTCTCTTTGCAGATTTTTTGTCAGGTTCCCAATCCAACATGGTTGTAACTTCATAAATTAGCACATTTTTAGAATGTTGTAGATAACCCAGTCCAGAGAATGAGATAAAGAAATCCAAGTACCCAGACAAAAGAACTTGCCTTTCACAGTCATCATTAAACAAGTACATTATGAATAACTATTTTTTAATGGTTTCTAAATGCACACTGAGTATCAGACTTGCTAAGACCCTAACTGTGGAAAGACATTTCTCTAAAATGCATGCTTTTTGCTTTCTGTAAGAAGTAAGCTCAGCAGTTTTCACTTTATGGAGAGACCAGTGATGTCTCTTGTGAAAGATAGAATGTGACTTCTAAAAAGGAGGAATTTAGACTCTACTATGTATTTTTAAGTTAAATTCACTGAGTATTTGCTATACTACCTGTTGTATATTTTGTAATCGAGAAATTAGCAGTGAATGTAAAAAGAAAGTAAGCTATGTGCCAGTAAGCCAGAAAGTTCTGATTTAACCTACCAATGACCTGGCTTTGTTTTTTCAGATGACAGTTCTAAAAGTGTGCAGAGAATATTCCCTTTTAATACAGTTATTTGCCGCAAGCCGTGACCTCACTGCCTGTCGGGGAGCAGGTCTGAATTGGCCCTTTCTCTGATATCGTGACATTGCTTCTGTTGCCTCGATTGTGACCTCTGATTGCATGATACCCCTGAGAGTTCAATTTAATAAGCGTGACTCCTGACTCTTAGCCAGGTCTGCCTTCTTAGGTTTTGTCAGACTCTACTTGTAGTCTGGTCTACATATGCTAAAACACTGCATAGGCTGTCATCATACTATGTGAGTTGTGTGCACTGTATTCAAAATTCTCTTACAAACGTCGTTCATTTATTGCGAATGCAAGTGTTTATAAAGCCTTTCTTGGAATAAATTTTAGAAGTTGTTTCTTTCACATTTATGGCTGCTTGGGATTTTTGGGGTTTATACTGTTGTACAGATAGTACTTTTTCACTAAATTACTAAGCATGGGTGTTACCCATGCAACATTACTAATTTCTTGCTTCCAAATTTTATTTCCCTTATGAGAATGTTGTATATTCTTATAACTTCCCATACAGTATGTTTGTTCATTATAGAAATATTAGGGGCAAATCCCTTTTTCTTGTTGCATAATTAGTACAGTCTAATTAGTACATTAGTACTGATGAGTACCCTGAGCACTGTAAGGTGTAGTGACCCAGGACCAGTCAGGTGAAAGCTGAAGAATCTGTTTGGAATCCAGGCAAAGGTGAGTAGAACTAAGACATTTTAAATGCCATTGAAAATAAGTTATCTTGGGTTTACCGACAATTTTGCTACATCATTGTATTCTTTTCTCCTGTTTTCCTCCTTTTCTAGCCAGAATGCTGAAGAAGAGTCTGTTCTGAGACCTGGATGCCTTGAGGGTGATGATGCTATTCAGATATTTCTCCAATTTTAGTACCCCTTGATGCATTCACTGAACCAGAATGTGGAGAAGTTTAAAGATTGAAAGAAAGTTTCAAGAACTGTGGTACAAGTTACAGATGAGTTTATGTATTTACTTACATGCATTTTCTGTATTCTTATTGCAGCCCATTTTTCTAGCCTTTGTATAAGTACCTTTAACTTAATGCTTCTAAAAAAATACTGTTTCAGAGGAGCAGAAAAATCTTGCTGAACAAAATAATGCTTTGGGCTTACTTTTGTAGTTACGTTAAAGTTCTTCTGTAAATATTACCATTTTATACTTCTGTATTTCTTCAAGTGCTTTAAAGAATTCTGTTAACCTTTTCAATCAAATTAATTTTTATTAAAATTGTTTATTTTGTATGAAAACTGTGTTAGGATCTTTCTTATGAAACAAGTTCTATATAAGGCAGAAAGCGGGTATTTTCTTGCTACACTCAAACTTGGCAATGAAATTCTATTCCTTCTTCATCAGTGAAGTAAAATCAAGTAAAATCTTGGTTTGGCCAGTTTTGGGGGGTTTTTTTATTGTTTTTGTGGACAAATTCTCATGTAAGATTATGCAATTTTAATAGCTGAATTTAGTCTCTAAGGTTTTAAAAGTCATAGTATAATCATATGTTTCCTTCTTCTGGAGTAAAGATTAGCTACTGAATTTCCTTAACCTTAAGTGAGAGTTTGCCCTCCTAATTGAAATTAATGGAATTTCACTCCTCTCTGGATCAAACCTTAATGCTCTGTAAATTCCTGCTCTATTGGCAGGAGATTAGATCATCAGCTGCAAACAAGCAAAGTTACAAGTGAACTGTTTTAACCTGTTTTTAACTACTGTTAGACAACTGGTAAAACAAATTACACTTTTAAATTAATTAGCTATGGCTTTCTTAAAAGCTATTGCAAATATAAACAGAATGCATATGAGGCAACTTCACTTATTTGAAATCATCATGGTATTGGGTTGTTCCCTCCTTTTCAAACAAATTTTATGTATTTGTGTATAGAAATATATATAAAGTCAGCGAGTAGGAGAGTTTGGTAACAAGTTTAGATAAAAAAGTTTAGTAAAAAGAAACTAATTTAAATATACCTACAATGAGCATAAACTGTTTCAATTCAAGATTAGGGACAGTTAAATTATGTTCACAAATAGAACCAGGGGGTTTGTGTTCATCTTCCCACTAAAAAATAATTTGAAAAAAATTCTGAACAAAATTCTGTAAAAGAACAGGAGGAAAAGGAGCTTATTTATTCCTTTCTTCAACTGATTTCTTCATTCAGTAGATAAATCATTCAAACCTCCTCTGCATGGATAGGGAAAACCTGTGCCACTGTAACTATAACTGATCCAAAATCAATATAATTAAGTCAGTTGCATACCTGGGTATACACTTGAATATGTGTTGGTTTCTTTATAATTGTATACAATGTTTCAATTCTTGTTTGTTTTCATGTGTTTACCAGTTGAAAATCACAGTTTAATTAAGAAATCTATACAAATACTAAGCTCTTTGAGACATATGTATTGAGAATTAACCTGGGCAACTCGTAGGCAAATTGTGGTTTTCTTTTGCTATTTTTGCCTGACCTTCTTTACAAATGGAAGGTTGGGGTTTTTTAATAGATCTACAAGACACTGGAATTTCATATTGTTTATTGTCTTCCATGATGTATCAACCAATTAAGTATAACTCAATAAGAAGAATTAGTACTTATATGTCTGTATTTATTTATAGACACTCATAAGTTTAGTGTTTATGGTTGTCTTTAAGCTGGATATAAATATATAAGAATTACATGCAATTGGGGATTAACTAATTTTAGATTTAGTCTTAAAAAAGAAAAGACTCCAAGTCTATCTGAGACTTTTTTTCCATTTAATTCAATGAACATTAAATCAAGTCTTGTTTATACAATGTTCGGCATAATGATAGACCTGATCTCCAGTGTTACCTCTTGGTTTTGCTATGAAGTAAATTAAACAGCAGCCTTGCACTCAGTGTAGACTTTGTGTGTGCGTTTGACAGTGGAAAATATTTCTGCTGATACACTGTGCTGACAGAGCTGTGAATTGTTGTCTTAGTATGTTCGTCAAATACCAATAGGTGTTTCAAGTCAACATCAGAAATTAAGCCAGATGTAGTTCTGCTCAAAGAAAAGAAAACCCTTTTAAATTGAAAAATATATAATATTTTGATCTATCTTATATATATTAAGTATATGATATGGATAGAATGGATAATCATTGAGAGGCATTCATAGCTAAACTATATATTGATATAAGTACAATAATGTCATTATTTCACTTTCAGTGTTGGTCTGCATTAAGGACCAATCATGCATGGTACTTGGGTATATCATATGGGTTGATGAGCATTAGTTCTTATAACAAGTTCTTCTACTATTCAGATAACTGTCTAGAAAAAATGTGTATTTTCAAGAGTAAACAATAAAGACTTTTTTGAAATGAAAATTCTGAAGCTGTGACACAAGATTACAAAATGTTTTAATTATTTATAGAAAATATGAGACAATTTTTAATGTGATGTAAGTCAGCTTTACTGACTAAATTTACTGACTAAATTGATTACTCCTGAGTAATGATTTTTTTTTTCCTTATAATACTTGGCATATGTATCTGCTTGTCACATAGAAACCTCCAATTTTTATTTTGAACAAAAGTTTTGTTGGGGTTTAATTAATCATTCATTTCTTGTACTTCAATGTTCTTCTCAACAAACAAAACCTACCTTAATGGTTGTCACTCAATAAAATTAATTGTATTGTGTAGGTTTTCCCCTCTTTATAGTCAACAACATAGTAGTTAGACCTTCTGCACTCTTAAAAAATGTTCCTTTGTAGTCGTTATTTTGAAAATTCCTTTGGAAGATCTTATGTCTTAAATAATTTTACTTGGTTTATTGAATTTAGAGAAAGCTGTTCCTCTGGTTTGGACTACATATAAAGTGATATCTCTTCTTGCTTGGAAATGCCATTTCATCACTGAGCAACTAAACACTTGCATTGAAGATCTTGATTGCTTCTGTTGTTTAATTTTAAGAAGTGGGAATGGATAGAAATAAAATCTGTTAAAATACTTTGTTAAAAAAGGGAGGTATATGTTATGCAGGTCTTATTTTTCTCTTCAACAGTAAAAAATACTCTATTCAGTAGAGAGCATCCATCATTAGGAGGTTTATTAATTCCCAAAGTTTATGAGAGAAACTAGAGATAGAGTGTGTACTAGGCAGATTTGAAATTTGAGACAAGAAACTATGTTAGAGTGAAGGCACTAACGATAAACAAATAGGTTCACTCTACCTCCATCTTATTTATACCTTACATTTACTGATGTATCACTAAGTATTGAAATGCTGAACGTACTATTTCAAAATATTTTTTTACTCCTCTTGATTTCTTCGGTTCTTCAAGAGCCTTGACTATCCAAAGAACTCTTGGTAATGCTTGGCTGTACTCCAGATTCTCTTCTCAGCAGTGCTGTTGGTGAAATTTGCCTGTGCAGAGTGGCTGAAGCAGGCACTGTGTAGACTACAGAGCACTGTTCGTAGAAGACTACACAAAAGAATAATGTGAAAGTATGGTACAGCACTGTAAAGTCTTTTATATTCTTTTTCAATTTGTAAACACCTGAGTAGACCCTGAAGCATGCTGTTGCAGGTAGAAGTACTTTACATCAGGAACTCTTTCTCTGCACGTGGATAGAGTATCACCTCTGTAGTTTCTTAATTTTTGGTTTTGGCAGGGCTGGGGGTTTTTTGGGTTTTTTTAAGAACCAGCTTATTTTTTCAAACATAAAGCAATTCCATATTCAAACAGACATAAGTTAAAAATAAAATTTGAAATGAACAGTTGCTTGTGTGGCAGCTCCCTGTACATACCAGGTGAAATAATTTTTTAGGTTTTTACATCAATGCAGAGAAGTGTCATATGTCTTAGGAAATATCACAATATGAAACTGCTGTTTGTTACAAAGAAAATTATAGAAGATAAATAAATTGTATTTAATGTAAATGGAGGAAGATAGGAAGTGATAACAATCTATAATAGTTGCAAGAGTTGGTCAGTGTGGAAGGAACAGTGTTTAATGATATCTTGATGTCAGTGCTAGGAAAATGAACCTTATGAAGCAATTCAGTTGAAATGTACCATGTTACAAGAGTAGAAGATGTGAGCATTTTAATATAGAGTGGTAGTTTGCAATGTATTTGTAAGATCATAGGGTTGCAATAGAAGAAGTTATCAGGAGATACTGGAACTTCTTTGATACTACTGGAATATGAATGGAGAGGAATAACTTTAAAAAATGTGTTTTAAAAGTACACCATTGAGGATGAAATTAAACTTAGATTTGCCTCATTGTGGGAAAAAGAAAATGTTGAGTTTAAACCATAAGCTAGGGACAGATAAATAGTAGTGGTGTATTCTGCCTGGGTGGGAGCAAGTAAGAAAATAGAAAATAGTGGGGAGGTACAAATATGATGTCGTGTTTTCCTTGAATTCAGAAGCTGAAATTTGTACTTTTTCAGTGGTTTAGGAATCTCAACTAAAGGATTCAGCTTTTGCATAATCTAATAATAAGACATCAAAGAGAGAACACAGAAAGCACAGTCTGAAATATGATAACTTCTGAAATAGCATTAACTAGTTGGTGAAGACATTAGAGGGCAAAAGGAGGTTTGCAGATCAAATAGTAATACAGTAGGCCTTATGTGCTGTTTTAAAAAAAATATAAAATACCTGGTAAAAAGAGAAAAAGAGCTCAAGTTTTAGGAAAAAAACATCATTTTAATTTTTTTTCCTTTCAGTACCTACTTTTATAATTTTGGAAAGACATTCTCTTGTGCATTGATCAGCACACACTTTTGATGTTCAAAACTCCTTATTGAATGATAGCTGATAAAGTATCTGATAAAGCATTTTTAAGCATCAGAAATTATGTAGGTCATAACCTGAGGTAATATTCTTGTGATGCAATTTTATTTCATCTTTTATTCAGCTGTGAACTCACTCTATAGACATCACTATAAATGTTTTTATTTCATTCATTCTTGTCCTAGAGATGGAAGTTGATATAGTCAGAAGTCACTCAGATGAAAAAATACCTTCTAAAATTAACTAATATATCAAAAGAAAATTTATTTAAGATAGAAATGTATGTACCCCGTTATCTGAAAGTTCCAGACATGAGTTGTAGATAAACATTGTCTGGAGATGCTGTAAGTTTCAGTAAGAACTCTGTACCAATTTCAGCCATGTGATGCTGCCAACCACTTGGAAGTCACATATATATTTCTACTCTAAATGTATTCACAAAATAGCTGTAAGCATGCTAAAGACCACTCTAAATACAATTCTTTTTCCAAAACAGTTTGGGGCCTGTTGTGATTACTATGTAATGGATGGCAGTACTTAGTGACTCCTGACAAAGTACACTTCTGACAAATGTTTTAAGTTCTCCGTGGAATAAAAAAGAAATTCCTCTCATTTCTCTTATATTTTAATATATGGGTTGGTTTTGGGGGTGAGGGGCAGTGGGGATTGTCATTTTTTAATTATTATTGTTTTCATCTCTGTTTCCAAATACTTTTTTGCCTTAATATCAAGAACAACTCATGTAATTTTACTTTTTGTTCTGTGTGTATTATACAGACTGTATCAGAAATAAGGCTTTTTTTGTTGTTCTTGTAACATGGAAAAAAATGAGATAAAAAAGTTGGACTTTAGATTTGGTATGTCAAGGTAATTTATAAATGTGTAGTACATTATATATCTATATAGAAGACAGTAGAAATTATAAATCCTCACAGGGTAGATATTTTTAATTTTCAGTAAGAATAGTTTTTTTTAGATTTTGTGCATTCGTACATGTATTGACACACATATGCCCTCATAGTATATATTTCTGACCAGTAATTTATGCCACAATACTGACAGAGAAGAAAAATGTAATATATTAACAGCATAGACAGTAATTTTATACCTAAGTTCAACTACTTAATTCCTGTATTAAGAACACCAATTCCAGAATACATACTGAGAAAATTAACTCTGGTCACAGATTTTTTTTTTTTTTTATTCAAGGGAGTAAAACTTAGAATCTTGAAGAATTTCCAAGCCCTTCTTTCACACTGTAGGTCTTAGGTTATTAAGTCTTTTATTTGTGTTGTACTCCTTATGAAGTAAGGTTTGAAGTGATTTAAATCACCTTCTAAACACAATATTTGAAAGGTTCAATACAGTGCAAACTTCTCCATATGTTTATCAAGAAGCATGACATATTAAAGATTTATTTTTTATCTTCCTATCATCAACAAATAGATTTGTAAAAACAAATTACTGTGTTGAATCACATTCTTAGTGTCCTCTTGCATATGAATTGATGAAGAGTGGAATAGCTCTCATTCACAACAACCAGGATTAGTTGTTTTCCAGGCACAGAATTTGAATTCACCCTGGATGCAGACATTGTGTAACCATCCTCCTTCCTTTTGTATGCTGGCTTGTTCACAACACTTGTCCTAGCACCAGGGAACATGGGTCTCAAGTACCCTTTATCCTGATGAGATTTGAATCTCCAGCTTTCACATGCCAACCTATTCTCTTGGCTCTGTTTCAGTCCTCTTCTAACAGTGACAGCTACAGCTGAGGGTACAAGATCCATGTACGTCGAAGGAAAGAATGAAAACTGCTTCCATGTAGAATTTAGGGCACTTCACCTGAAGTAGTTCATGGATTCTTTGCTGTTCTCCTTTAGCTCACTTAACAGATTACCCAGATATAGTCTAATTTAAAGTACATAATAGCATCCATTTTTTAAACTGATTTTGAATGTGAATCAAACTGTCTCAGAGCACACTCAGCAAACAGATTTGACTGATAAAGGATGACATTTTTCTGGATATCAAAGTTCAGATTCTTACCGGTTTGCATGTGGATTTGATGACCCAGAAAAGGATTTGTTACTTTCCTATAATATGCAGTACCAAAGATATTTCAGGTGCCAGGGTTTTTCTAAATTCTCCCTATTTAGATGCTCAAATTCTGTAGGAAATCACCAGTAGGTGGCCCCGACTGCTCCATCGCATCTGGCCTAAGTGCACAGTATCTGTGCGGATAATTATTTGGCAACACCCAAAAATCATTACTGTATTAATGCTGAGTGTAAGACAATTCCAGTCTTAAATTATTAACATATGTGACATGTAAAAAAAAAAAAGGTCAAAAAGATTGAAGTCTTAGAGCAATAATCTAATGAGAGTATGATACTTTAAATACCTCTGAAATTAATTTGGGTTTTGATGCCTTCTTTGATGTATTTCTATTTTCTTTGATAGTCTTAGAGTTGTCTACATTTAACAATTAAAGATTATAGGTCTGATCCATTTCAAAGATGCAGAAAGCTTACAGCTCTTTGGAACTTCTATGAGTGTTAATACTTCTACAAAATCAGGTCCAGGTTTTTAAAAAACACATAGCTGTAATTTAAGAAAGCTACCGAGCAAATGTATGTTAATGGTACTGGTACACCAGATTCTTGAATGCATGATGTTCATAAGTGGAATAGAAAGTGATAATGCAGTGTTTTAATTCATAACATGGATTTTTTTGGTAAGAATTAAAAAGCTAGATATTACTTTAAAAAAGTAGGGATATGAGTACGTTCAAAATAAGAAAATAGAATACAGTTTTCTGCTATGTTTTAAACAGATTATTGAAGACCATCTGCCCATCTGAGAAAAAAAAACCCACTATTAACACTAATATGAACAAGAATAGTCTGTCTAATAGCACTTAAAATTTTAAGGAAGAAAATCCTGTTGTTTACACTTCTGTCTTGTTGATGTTTTGTTTCAATCATGTTTCAATAATCAACATTTAAAAAAATTAAAAACCAGTTGTGTTTCAAATAGATTAAATAAATTAAATCAAAAATTGAAACTGCAACTATGGCAAATTATTAAAAATAATTTTGGAAAATAAATTACCAAGTTAAAAGTATTGATATTTTTGTAAGCTTTATTTTAGCTTATTGTATGCTCATTTTCTTTCAACCATCACTGACACAGACATGTGTTCACAGACATGAACTTCTAATACTGGTTTATCCCCTATATTGATTTCCCTTTTAATAGAGAAAAAGATAAAAAACACTTTAGTGAATTTTATAAATAATACAAATCATTTTAATTGCAAGACATATTTATCCTTAGAGAAGTGGCAATGCTGGGCCAACTTTTCTGTGAATACAGATAAGAAAAAACCTAAATACGTTTTCTTGGGAGAACATTGTTCTCAGTGGAGAACATATGTGGAAGGCTTAATCTCCAGATGAAATGCTCTTAGGAGGTCACTCACAATGTGTCTTACTCTTGTTATAAATCAGCATCTGTCATCAAATGAAGAGCTGTAAGGATACCAGTGTAGTTGTGGAATTGGAACCTATAAATTTTCAAGATGTAAAGGTTAGATAACTACTCCTGAACCAGGAAGGCAATATCATAAATTTAGAAAAAAATTAATTGTTCCCACTTTAATAAAGGAAGGTGATGAACAGTGTGCTTATCAGTCTTTTAATATTTGGCACTGATTAAGTAGTTCACTTCTTGACTTTTTCAGTCAGCATTGACACCTTCATTTGCACAGATACAGTGACTGTCCATACAAGATTTTAATTTTCTGTCTTCCTAAGGAGATAAATGCTAGTCCTTTACATCAACTAAGGATAAATTATTTTATCTAAGTTCTAGTCTGTGAGTGACTAGCAAGACATATATGACTTCATATTCTAAGCCAGGAACTTGCCTTGAACACGGTCAGCCTAAGGAATAGATTTGGTTTGAATCGAGGTTGCCTATACTAAGACCAATAACAAAAAACGTTTGTATTTCAGACTATGAAATAGGCAGCTGTGATACTTTAACTTAGAGGTAAAATTTGAAAGCAATGAGCTCACGGCAAAACTTGGTCAAATGCCAGTGAGGAGCTATATTTTGCAGTTTATGCAAAGTAAATTGAAAGTTTAAAAAATACTACAAGTAATGTACCAAACCTCTTAAAAGGTGAATTGGTGAATATCCTATAACTAAAGTTTATGATCTAAAAACATAGATGAAAACTATAGCACTTCTGATATCTTCATCCCCACCCCTTGCCATCCCTCTGCAGTTACTGAAAGTTAAAGTGAGTAAATGGACTTGATGTTAAGTGGTCTTTGCTGGTTCAAGTGTTCTGCAGTTTACTAAGAACCTTCTAGTAATTGCCATGTTGACCTATCAGTGAAGAAAGAAGAATCATTGGAAAAAAATAAAAATAAAAAAAGGAACAATTTGCAACAGGGATGATAACTCAGTGTTATCTGAAATGATATCAAAGAGAAAACCCAAAAAATTTGTACAAAAAAAAAAAAAAAAGAAAAAGAAAATGTCTCGTAAAAGCCCTGAGTTGAAAGGGCTGAAAAGATATAGCCTGTAAAGTTGATGTACAAAGGTAAAAAATAAAAAATTATTCTAATCCATGAATGTCACCATGTAACAATGATGGCTCCTCTGCAAGCTCTTCCAATTCTGGCATCTTCTTCCTGACTAACCATGTCTGTTATTCAGCAGAATGGTCCAAAGCCGGAATGATGTCCAGAACTGTACAATTTTTTCCCATAATGTCACTGTTTTATTCTCCATTTTTAAATGTCTTTTGTGATTCAAAAGTAGGTAGTAATTTTGGATTAATAGTACCATAGATGCAATTGCTTTGGAATCCAAATCAGAAATCGCCATTAAAATATCTTAAATGTCTTAATAGATCATATCAGTAAAAGACAGATTAGAATGGTAAGATTGCCATGTGTCAGCTCTTGCATATAACAGTGATTTGGTTTTTTAACCTTATAAATTGCTAAGTAGAATTGTAAGTATAAATGATTGCATATTTTTAATTATGGTGATAGCACAATAAACAACATTCATGGCAGCTGTGACAAGCAATTTGTGTGTATAATATATACTTCTATATGAATTTAATAAAGGATGGATTTATTTCCCAATAAAATAAATTTATTCAGAAGGCTTATATTACATCCCAAAAGAAAAAAAAACAACCCATAAAATTAAAACTAATATAAAATTATTTCTTAAATATATGTAAAGAAATTTTAAATAGTTGGACTACATGAAAATGAGGTAGTTGCCTTTTTTATTTTCCAAGAAGCCATAGGTTCCAAGTTTATCTAGGAAATCTTAAAGAAAAAGTATTTTAAAATAATGATGAAAGACAGGAGTATCTCTCTTCCTCCCCAGGTAAAAAAATTTCTATGCTGGATACTACTTTAAATGAGAAATTGCAGAGAAAAGACTTCACATACCAATGGCTTCATACACAGATTTTGGATTATGAAGCAGCCAGTTCCAGAAATACAAAGTGGTGAGGTCATCGCCTTTAAATTAGATTTTTTTTTATTTTAAATTTATCTTGTAAAGTGAAACCTAAGTTAATGGTTCTAAAACAAACATGACTTTGCAGCTAGCAGACAGTACACCATATTTCTGGGTCTCAAATATGGCACCCTTTAGAACTGGTGTAGCTGTCATTGTATAGATACTTCTTCCAAATTGAAATTGAAATTATAAAATGTTCAGAATCTTGTCATAAATGACTACTTTGTTTTACTTTAGCAATGCAGTGGGTTCAGGACTGTAAAGAGTGGGGGGAAAAAGTGCTTATTCATCATATATTTTATGTTATTGATATATATTATGGGTTTATATCATTAAATCAACTGTAACATTAGCTATATTGTTAGATTTGATTAAGGAAGTTAAAAAATACTTTTTTAACTAAATAGTGTGTATTTATATTTTTTCTTCCAAACATAAACCCAGTGTTTACATCTTTATACTATACTGTGCTAAAATGTTAAAAATATGTTCATTCTATGTTCAGTTTTGGTAAAACGTCAATACAATTAAGGGAAAGGTTCATATTGCTTAAACTAACATGAAGACATAATAAGTATATTTTGGTCATAAATTCAATATGTCATTAGTATCTTAATGAAGTCATTAGTAGATACAATGCCAAGCATCTCTAATAAAACCAAACAAAGTGTCAGTAGGCAAAAAATGGGTTTAGTATATTAATTTTATCATATTTACATTTAAAATGTACTTATAATTAAATGGGCTGCAAATTGTTTTGTCTTGTGCAGAAAAATAAACCACATATCCTGCTTTTATCAATGACTGAAGAAACTATATGAAAAACATGCTCCTTAGGAAATATTTATCTGACTTTGCAGAAATATTTATCTTTCAGTCATTGTCCATAATAGAGAAATACTCAAAGTTTTTGCTTAAGATGGCTTCCATGGATTTTAATTTGAATGAAAACACTGGAATACGACATGTAATGATTGAAAGTAAGAAGACACCAAAATTTATGAAGGAATATTCTTTTACATTATTGTGCTGCCTCTGCAGGTGTATGCTATGCCCTAGTATTTGTACTGACTTTTTTATAATTTTTTAATGTGCCAAAAGTCCAACTGATCTCCATTCAAACTTCATTGGTATACAACTTAGAACAGCTGATATATTTATTCAACTGAAAACTATTTTATTCCTACAAAAAGTAATATGAAAACTGTCGTTTCTACAATTTATGTCAACACATACAAAAAGTCATGCTGTCTAGGGTAGTTTAAATTAATATTCTATAATTTGAATAAACAATTGTTAATTATTTTTTAAATCAAGTACAAAAAATTAATAGTAATTGCTCTGATACTTTATCAGTTAATTAATTTCTCTGATACATCTTAATCATGACTTTTTTTTTTTTTTAATAATTAAGCAGGATTGTTTCCTGAAAAGATTCTGTGCAGGTATTCTAGTGAGCTGAGAACAGTGGGAGTTACTGAAATTTGTGTTCTACATTTTTCCCAGCTGTCGTTTTTTGCCTGAGTTAGATCCTGCGATATGTGACAGTAGACACGTACAACTTGTGGTAAGAATTTTTTTTTTTTTGCGGGATTTTACAGAAATCAGGTATTTCCAATCAGTACCTGGTGTAAAAACAGTAAAATTTTTTTGACTAATGTGATTCTGTAATGTTATCTCTGTTTGGTAGTCAAGTCATCCCCTGATGGAGATCAAAAGAAAATATTTTAGCACAAAACCCCATGCAGGTGCATTGGGTTCTAGCTTCATGATCTGATACTGAGTTTGTTTTTAAGTCATCAAATGCTACTGTGTGTTTTTTAAAGCTTCTAAATCTGCTTTTTTTAAAAAAATTGAAAGAAATTAAATATGGTTCTGTACCACCTACATTATTTACTGAAAACGTGTATTCTTGTCAATGGAACAACTTTAAATATTTTCAAATTCTGTATATAATATACCTAAATCATTCTAATACGACTTCAATGTCATTTATTGAAATACTGTAAGTTGGAATTGTATGTGATACAGTGACATTATTGAAAACATTGTCAGACTTTGTCATTATTAAAGACATAAGTCAGACTTATTCCTACAATTTCTTTTTTATATTTTTTAGACCTTAAAATGCTCTCTGCTCTTTTCATGATTCACTCTTTTTGCAGCATTTAAAACAACTGGATTTTCTGAAACAGGTAGTCATGAAAGTTGGTAGGAGGGGATATATGAGCAATTTAACAACTTGAAGATTTTCAGAATTGGAAGAGTGTGTTATAGATACCCAAACAATTTTAATAGCAAACAGTTGTGATGTTTACAGGCGAGTTTATACTCATTCCATTTCTATATATATAGACTTTACATTTTAATGCCAAATTAGCAATATTCTTATTGATAAAATTTTGTACAGTTTAAAAAATGGGGCAAAAATTCAGAAGCTAGGCAGAACTAATATTTTATACTCATATATATGATGGCAAATATTGCATGAAAAGTATTTCCCAGTGAGATTATGTGTCATATGCCTCATTTTGTTCTCTGAGCAATCTTGCCCCTTTCTAGCCTCTTCCCTCTTTAGCTTCACAACCTATGCAATTTGCATGTTTTGGAAATCATTCCATAAACCCTCATAAAATTCACCTTTGAAAAAAAAAATGCTTTTAAGCCTTGCATGTTGCAATTACTGTTTTCTTTAAGACAGATTTTTTCAAATATTTTTCTCTGGCAAGGGTGTCCAATTCTTAGGTTCTTCTAAAATTTAATGGGCTGAAATCATGAACCAAATGACTGTTACAGGGTTTGATTGCAGCAGCACCAATAGTTATTTGTTAGGCGGAGTCTAAACCAATAATTTGAGCAAATCATAATTTAATAATGTTATCTAAATTATGTATTATGTAATTATTGGTAAGCATATGTGCACATAGGTAGATTGTATGTTATTTACACTAAGCAGTTCTGTCCACAAAATACTGCTGCAATCCCACAATAGTATTATGTGGTGTGCCCACATAACTGGCAAACTTATGGAATTGTCACAGCCTGTGCCACATAATAACATAGCTGTTCCACATGAATGAAATACAGAGAAAAATGCAATAGAGGGTACAAAAAATAGAAAATGTAATAAAATGTATCTCTAATGCAGAAAGCAGTACTATACAGGCAGTGAAATAATGATGTGGTTTGTACACACAGATGTTTGGAGAATTTTGGTTTCAAAATTTGTATGAGTTCTCTCTTAAAGGTTGAAATGTGAACATACTCCTACTGCTTTGGCATAGTAGCTTATTTAAAAGCTATGAAATATTGATAAAAATCAAGTTAACAGCTGCAATCATTAAAAAAAAATTTAAAAAATTGTAAACTGAAAGAAAGTGGGAAATATATATTAAGAACAAAGAGAGAGAGAGAGCAAGCATTAGATGAGGAAAGCATTCCTGGGCATTTCCAGTAGTTTATTCCTATGCCATATGCTTCATCATGAAGTTTTCTGATGTACAAGACAAACCCTACTTTTTATGTGTTCCATAAGCCTGAATTCTGAAAGTTTTATATCATTTTCTAAATGATGTTTGTGCACATTTCAGTAATTTAAGACTTTTTTTTTCATGGATACGAAATTGCATTTCAATGGTTGCATATAAACAATAAAGTCTTTTCACTGGTGATTGTTGCTTTGTAGTGACCTGCAGTAAATCTAAGACCTTTTTGTGTTAATCTTGGTCATTTTGATAATTTTTCTCACTAGTAATGTCATAGAAGTACATAAGAAGGCATGCTGACTTACAGTTTAAACAATTTTAAATTAATATGATTTTGTGGAATAGCAGGTAGGATTGACTTCCTGATTCTTTTTGTATGAAGTTTAAGTTACCTACAGGGTTAACCCCTTCACTTTTGATCACTATCTCCAATCATTTAGGTGTAACTTGAATTCAAAAGCACCTTTTATCTCTGAACGTTACAGAACTTCTTGGTAATTTTACCTAGAAATAGACAAATATACAGATACAAAGCTGTGTTCAAGACAAAGATTCCTCCTGACTGATACTAATTTTCAGTTAACTAGTAAGAAATGTTTGTGGTAAAAGGCAGAAATTCTGAAGAGTTAGCTGTGATGATCACTACAGATGGAAATCCAGTATTACACTCTGGAAAAAACTGTGCCAGGATCTTAAATTTCTTCCAAATTTTGTTTCTAAATCATAAACAAGAAAGGGAAGGTTTTAATTAGGTTTGGAGGACTTTCAGTCAGCTTCTTTAAAATGTCAAAATTAAGTTTGCTCCAGTGATTAATACAACCTTAAACATTACTCTTCCTGTAATTGGGTGAAAACACTTACCTTTTTTTGAAATAAAATAACAAATATTTTGCATCAGAGATCAAGACAGCCCTATTAGAATCTAGCATATAACCCTGAATATTGTTGTCTACAAGATAATAAAGCCTTAGTTTCTATGATGTTATGGATTGGATAATAATACCATGGAAAGGCTAGCTGTATAAAATTCTGTGGCCTCTTGTGTCTTTGGGAATTGGGGACATTAAAAAAATTTCTGTTGTGTGTTGAAACAGGTTAGATAGAAATAAGAATGATCACTTTCATTGATTTGAATCTCTTTGAGCATCATAATCATTGCATTATTTCTGCTAATGAAAGACTAAAAGCTTTCACTTTAAAGATTTTGGACATAGGAAGCTCTCACAAGCTTAAAGCAACTGTAAATATTAAGGCAAAAACGTAAAAATAATGGACAGGGTAAAGAATTTTTTTTTCAAAGTTTCTTGGCACTCTGAAGAGAAAATAAATTCTGATGTTAACAGCAATAATAAAGGCTATCTGTGCAGAGAAAAACTTTAAATTCCTCATCATTAAACATATATGAGGTAAGCATCAGAAAACAAAGGATAAACTTTCTGTGTCGGCACAAAGGGCATGTAATCACTAAGGAAGAGTGTAAAATCTCTGTATCTTTGGAGTTTTCGGGTTGAAAATACATAGACTTTTTAATGAATTTTACATTAAACAGTGACTGAGTAAAGACAAGGAAATGAAACAGGTCTCCATTTCATCTGAGTTCTCTAACTTAGACTGGACTACAAAGCCTGTCTGCACTGGTGCAATGCTGCTTTTGGTACAGTGAGGTAGTTTGAACAGGAAGTCTGGAAATCGTCTCCTCCAGAATGGCCTACAACTTCATAGTAACAGCACTTTCCTGAGAAAAAGGGAGCTGTGGGCTTTAGTCCCCTGAGGAAGGAGTTGACCCAGTCTCTCAATACCTGGTTGAGCAGTCTTGCTACTACAATGTTAGGCAAAAGTTTAGTTTTATTTCAACTAACAGAGCCTTTTCTGTAGTTTGTTTGGTTTTATGTTAAAAAAGAAATGCCCAGTTAGATGCTTTGCTTCTGAAAGACAACTAGCTTTTGAGCTCAGAGAGAGGAAAATCTGCTTTTCTGGACTTCACTTCTGAAGGTCCAGAGACTAGAAAAGTATATCCTTATGTTCAGTACTTCCAGCCGACTGACTCTACACTGGGGATTTTGTAGGCTGATCATCAGCAGTGCCTGATCATCATAGTTACTGGTTCTCAGTATCTAGTTATTGTTAGAGGCTGCTTTTGGTGCTGAATATCTTTTCATTACATTCTTCAGTAAATGTGAAGTTATTTCTGCAAAAAAACCCCAATCTGCCATTTACAGTGTGTGGTATCTGCCAGGTCAGTTTTTAAACTTTGCCCTACATGTTCTCAAAACAGCATTGCTAAACTGAAATATGATTTTCATTTTTCTTTTGTCATATTTGTGTGCAGGTAACATGTCTCATGCCAAAACATACCACCACTGGATGTTAGAAGTTTATAACTAATATAATACCCTTGCCCAAAGTATAATTAAAATGCTGTATGATGGTTATGGTTAATTAGCAAAAACCTAAAAGATTAAATTACTCACTGGGCCCATGTCTGATTGAAGTGATACGTGTCCTGGATAAAGCATAAATATTGCAGGAAATAATCCAATATGACATCTCTGACATTCAACTATAACTTAAATTATAGACTGGTCAGTAAATGATCTTAAGCTGTTTAAGGTTTCATCAGCCCTCTGCAAGATTGATTTTCTTCAAAATTACTGTACTAAAATGTTTTCTTTTGTTGTTGCATTGACTCAGATCACAAACCACAATTTTAAGATCGGCTCTTATTTACAAAAATGCTTTGACATAGTGCATTTGTTCAGCCTAGGCAACAAAAAAGGATTGTGGTATCATTTTGAAGAAGGTTGTTTGACAGACCCTGTTTGTTTATTTGGAGTAATGTGAGCTACATTCAGAAAATGTTATATTTTGTTTCATGATTGTGTACATTCTCTCCCACTGCTTCCAGGCAAGCCCTGTAAGCAGAGAATACATGGATTTGGACCTTGTTTCCATGGCTAGTGGAAGTGCTTTGACTGAGAACAGAGAAAAAAATAAACCGCCACACAGACACTCAGCAAGATCCTCAAGTAAGTTATGGTTCTTTTCAATATCAGTATTAAAGATCACTTTAAAATGCTAGGTACAACTGAGCATGCTTGGAATGCTTAATAACACATGCTGTTTATGTTTGTTTTTTATCTAAGGTCTTTTCATACATTTGCTACAGTTCTGTTTAAAAACTTTAATATCAATAGGCTTTCCTCTTGTGATTTTGATGGGAAATTCCCTGTGATGTATCATAGGTCTTCTCATGTCTGAGTCCTGAGAAGACTCTTTTCCCTAAAGTATGAAAAAAGATTTTTTTTTTCATCTTCCTCTTATTATTTTTTTCCAAAAGAGCTTTGAAAAATGCATGTTTTGTTACTTGAGCACCAGAACACATATCACAAATCAAGGCACAGATTTCTGTCATGATTATTACTTATACTGTAGTATATGTTCTCACTGAACTTTTTATAGCTCAGAAGTAAAGGATGCTTTTAAAGCCTTATATTTTTACCATTCTAATACTATAGAAGGTAACAAATAAATCTATATATAGAAAAAGCAGTAATTTTTTCAAGTCATAGAATTATAGAGTTTTAAGTTTCATGTCTTATTTTGTGTAATATAACAGAAATGTTAATATATTTCTGATACTATGACATACTATATTTTATGTTTTTATTTATTTGAAAAAATATTGTGTACAATATTTTTTCAAATAAATAAAAACATAACCCTCCCTAAAACCACATTGCAGAAAAGATAAGCTGTATTAAATAACTTCAGCATAGATATCAAAATTCCTAAAACTTTTTAAGTAGTGAAGTTTCTTGAAACATTGTCAAAGCAGGAATCAGGTATTTCATATAATTTATATATATAAATTGCTGGATTTACTTTTTGATTATGTTTTCATATATGCTGAATTTCCACTTTCAATTAAAAAAAATAAAATTTAAGAAAAACATGTGAAAATACTTGAAATCTCTATTTTTCTAACATACATTGTAAAGACTTTAGGAGAAAGATTTATTTACATTACTTCACCGAAAGTAAAAAACAATAGTGACTCAATATGTTTGTGCTTATTCATTTGATTTACATTCCTAAAATTACATAAAATTTATCATCATACTCTAAGTTAATTGTACCAATGGAGAAAGAACATAATTCTGTGCCTGCCATCTTAGGCAAGACCGAATTGTGCCCTTAGTTTTCTTGTTTCTCTCCATTGGCTAGTGATGAAGCCACACCATTGAAATTAGATGAGATTCCTAACTGCTAAGATCCTGAATTTAGGTGAGATAACTCTACTGATGTTAATTACAAAATTATCATTGTAGTATATATCCAGAATAGAATGTGTACATATCTTGAGATAAATACATTGCATTTAGATTAGTGTATAACTGTAGTTTGGACTGTAACCTTTATTGTAACTCCATCCAAAAAAAAAAAACATTATGAACTTTTTTGCCATGTCGAACTTGCCTGTGTGGATCTTGGAAACAGGTTTTTCTTTGGAAAAGAAAAAAGTGTCATTGCATTATACCTTCAAGTAGTAGATATTAGGAAAGGAGCAGAAAAGAACAACCAAGAGGCAGTCATAAATGTGGGGGAACAGGGGTAGAGAAAAAGAAGAGAGAGTTTACAATGTCTGCTAATATAGATATCCTTTCAAAAAAATACACATCTACCACACCATACCTACATATTCATTCTTATTTCAGTAGTCCAGGAACTAAAGAAAATCCCCAAGTCCTGTGTCTTTTTAAATATCTTTCTGCATATGTGTCTATATAAATTTTATCATCATGGATTTAAGAAATTAAACAGTGATGATACATTCAATTGTATCGCTTATGATATATAAAACAAAACATTGCTGTCACCTTTGTACATTTCATATACAGTATAGAAACGTTTATTACATTATTTCTGTCTGCCAAAGACTGCTGCTTTTCAATGACCAGAATAAAACATTAATACCCTTAATCTGAAAACATCAATTTGCCTTTACTGAGTATGTATTTTTTATAAAATGCTTTCTTGTTCTATAGTCTTTCTTGATTTTGCCTTCTGAAATATTAAATGAAGATGCCTAGGAACTGTGATTTAGTAGATGTATTGCCTTTGAGTTAACCTGCAGTTGTATTACAGACTATTAAAAAGATGCTGTGACCTTAGAGGTGCTGTCATTTCAATAAATTCTTAAATCAAGTTCTTGTACCATTTTTTCAGGGTACCTCAAACTCCATGATTTGACAAGCTTTAATTAATAAAATGTTACTGAGTTCACTTTCCAACATCCATAGTTGTGGTCATTCCTCAGAATTCAATTATTGTTAGGAATCAAGAGCTGGGAGTGTCATACATGTTCCTTCCTTATACATAACTTGTAATTTAGAAATGGAATCAATAAATTGTTGAGATTATAATGGCTGAAAAGTAAAGTCTAGAAATACAAAATAATGGATTCTTAATTATATTTAATAAAAAAAACCCTCTCAAATTCATGTGATACTGAAATGAAATACCTTTTATTTGTATAGGGAAATGTATGAATTATCATGTCTATATTAAGACAAAACATACAACAATTCAACGGTGTTGTTTTTTAATTCACAAGGTATTTTTGAAAGGCTGAGTCACGATTTTAAGAAATATTTTTGTGAACTTCCCAACTTCAATATTTTTTCTGTAGATCTTTTTTTTTAATTTTTTTTTTTTTGAAGGCCAGTTCTTTGAATTCTGGATTAAATTATTTAAAGATTTTTTAAAGGCCAAATTTCCTATTTTTTCTGAAAAATTTGGATGGGATAGATTAATCCTAAACTAACATAATTCTGTTCCTTGACAAAGCTAAATTAATTAAGTAATAAAAGGAATGCTTTTAACATAGTATATCTCAGTTTAAGGAAAGCATTTGTTTACTTAAAGTATTTGATTTGCTTCCCCGTTACATGTTCAAAGGGAAAACTAACTGTTCATTAAATTGACCAAATGTTTGAAAAAAATGTATAACCTAAAGAAAGAGTAGCCATTTTTCAGCTGGAGTAAATAGTTATCTGTCTAATTTAGTACTTTGCTTCTGTTAATGGCCTGTACGTCATGATCTAAGGGCTTATATTATGTTCTAGAAGGAATATAATATCCCTTCATAGTTATTGCTTTATGCTCCCTAGTAACTATTTTTCTTTTCTATTTCTTGAGATTAATTTTTTTTTTGGGTGGGGCTGGTTGGAAGTCAGGGAGATTTGACCATTCTTTATCATTTTTATTAACTCCATAAACATTGGTGTGAATTTCTGGTTGTAATTTTTGTTTTAATACTTTCCTGAATACTAGTACTGTAGTCAGCATTAAGTTGCAAGATGGGCATAGAAATATTTTGCAAGAATTAGAAGTTAAACATTTTTTTATACCTAGCTAGAAAGTATGTTTTTTTGTATAACCTAATATCCAATTTGTGATTAGATTATGACAATCATCTACCTTCTATCATCCTAATCGATTTCTGGCCAAACAATGTTGGACATATAGATGAGTCTCCTACATATTTACATTGTCTAACTTTCATTACAACTTTGTGGTTTTCTTTTCTCTGCAAATTTAAACTTTATTTCCATTGTATTTGCCTTGGGAACTACAATCTTCTGACCAAAATTTGAAAGTGAAATTCAATGGGACCTTTGATATTAGTAAAACTGCTTTTCAGGAAAAAAAAAAAGAAAATTAGAACCTGAATTTTGTCATTCCTTTATTACCCTTAGTTCAAAAAATGGACCCATGTATATCTCCACTAAAAACATTTATCAATTCTAGTTCTCCAGAAAATTTTAACTTTATGTTTTGCTAGTCAGTGAAAATAAATTAATGAAGTTTAATTATGCCTTTCTTACAGTTAAAAGTTTTCCAACTCAGAAAAGAACACAGTAACTTTTATTTTACTTTCTTTTTAAATCTTACTGAATTCTTCTTGCTTTTGACAGAACCCCCAGCTTGATATTTTTTTGCCTCCCTTTCTTTCATAATGAGAATTCTTAGAAACCCTTCAGCTTTGTTATAAGCAGCGTATGGTACAGCTTCACTTTAAAAAATTCCTGCTTTCCTGTTCCTTTCTTCTTAGCATCACTATTGTCTATACATTCTAGTCCAAGGACTGCTGTCTTTCATTTAGGATTTGTAAACTCTCTCTGTGTAGTAAGCATCTCATTTTTAAGCTCTCAATGAATTTGCTCATATTTTACCAAGGGGTTTCTTGTGCATATTTCTTTCATACATACATATTTTTCTATGTATTGGTTAACTATCAAACAACACATACCTAATCTTTTTGAACACACTACAGAATAATACCTTAGAAGATGCTGCTTAATTGACTTTGAGGTTGCATATTAAAAAATTACCTAAATGCAGATTTTAAAAGGCATGTAGAACTTGCTTTCATTGAATTTAAAAGGCGAGCGAGAAAAAATGATACATGATCTCATGTAATTTCGTCATCTGTGTTTCCAATTATGAAAATAATTCAAGAACAGATACACAGGGGCATATTCTAAATTTTAAGTGCTTAATTTTGCAGCCTCATACTCTTCTACTAGGGTTTGGGAGTTCTTCAGTGTATTGGTGTTTTTTAGGAAAATACAGCTTAAAAAAAAAATCAATTTCAAGACATTGGCTTATAGTGCATTTAGGTGTCCACTTAGAACCATGCAACCATTAGACCAAGGATAAGGATTTCTGTCTTATGATCTGAGTAAATAATAACTATTTTATGTTTTCTTTACTGTGGTATGTTTGTTACGTAGATTCAAAAATATTTCTCAAGTCAGTGCACTGAAAGGTCCAGTAATTTATGTTGGGCTACTTGTTGCACTGGCTGGTAAAGATGTGTCTGTAAGATCATCCTTCCCAAGGCACTCTTTCTTTCCTTATTTTTTTCTTTCTAATTTGTCTGTTTTTCATTGCTATTTTTTCCACACCTATGTTCTGTAATCCTTTTTTTTACTATAAATTCTTGTTTCTGTCCTCCAACTTATTGCAGCATAAGCTTCCTCTCCCATCCACTCTTCCTTCCCACATATGCCATCAAGTCTTCTGTTTGTTTCTACCAATCCTGGTCTGATTACTTTTTTCCTCTCACTCTCTGGTTTTGGTTTTTTTTTTTTTTTTTGAATCCAGATTATTTCTGACAGTATTCCTCAGATTCATCATCTTCTAGTTTAGACCTCCTCCAAATATGGCCTGGTTTAGTGTACTGTTTAGGCAGATCTTGAGTCCAGTCTCTTAATGTACTTATTCTTTGTGTTCTTTCTTACTATTACCAGTATTTTCACTTCTTTTAATTATGTTAATTCTGAGAGTTAGGAACCATCTAGTGCCCCATAATCCATCTTCTTTATTCTTACACAGTTGCCCTTTGCCAATTGACAGTTTTCTTCTTCCACATGTTTTTCTCCCTGCTCTGTGTCAGTCTCTTTGTCAAGTCATTCTAGTCTCTTGTGCCAGCTGTGCCAGGGCATTGTTTACCAAGTTAGCTATAGTTTCTCCCACCTTGATTCTGAGTCAGTCTCATTTCTCTCTTGGATTTTAGTTGCAACCCTTTCCTTCTTCTCTCAGTCTTCTTCCTCTAGGAGTTTTGATTCTTACCCTCTTCATGGTTCATGTTAGCTATTCTCCATCTGCCACAGACAGCATGAAACGAGCAGGCTTTTAAGTTCCCTAACGTAGCATGATCTTCAACATGTTCTTTAGGAATAGCTTTGTGTAGTTCCATGTAATATCATGGTAAAGCATCTTTCCATACTGACTGGTATCTTAGTAAATAAAGCCCAAAAGATCACAAATTCCTTCTCTGATCATGGAAATATTTCAATTCATAAATACTTGATCCAAATTTGGACATATCCTTCCATAAAAGGAAGGCTTTGTTATTTGGTAGATTTCAGATCTCCTCTGCAGAGGGCAACATAAATATTTTGCATATTTTCTTAGAAGTGACAAACCTTCAGAAAATTTCAGGCAGACATTCAATTTCATCTTAAATGGTCAAAAATGGGGAAATAGATAAGGAACTGAAACACAAATATTGAGGATTAATAAGCAGTGGTGCTGAAAGGTTTTTTTTGTAGTTAGAAAAGAACTGTATTTTACTGGAACATATGTAAAGCACTATGTTTATTATGTTTATTCTAGCTGTGTGGAATATTAATTAATAATTTTTTATAATATTTTCTTGTAAATGGTTATCTCTTTCAACTCCATGTGACTGAGTCACATTTTAGAGTTCAGATTATTCAAGTATGTAATTATTAGCATGATCTAGTTAGAAGAGCATCAATGTTTGATAAAAGAAGAAATTTAAATTCGTTTTTTCTATAAAATTGTAGAACTAGTCTCTAGTCCTACCAGTATGAAGTCATGCAGACTTACAAACCAAATTCACCATTTACTTAAAAAAAAAAAAAAAAAATCATGAGTATATTCTTTCTTCAAATCTCTATGCAAAAAGGAGGTATATCTTTACATATCATGCAGTATTTCATAGAAATCGATCCGCAGACTTCTCAATGCTACTTAAATATAATTTTGCAATTAAAAAATATGATGTAAAATTGCAGCACAATTTACATTTTTATGCAAACAATGCAACTAAAAAAAAAATCCAACTTCAAAATAGCCATAAGTAACATTATTAAAAAGTTAACCTTTCTGATATTCTAGCATTTACCTTTCTTGCAAACCTGCTGAGCCTACCTTCTTTCCAGAGCTTAAATTGATGTAAATGCTTTGCTGCTAAGGATTCGTTCTGGTCACTTTCATTAAAATGTTGAAGGTTTTTTCTCCATGCCTTCTTATGCTGTATTTGCTTTTAAGTAATACAATATGGTAAGGACTTAGGAATAAATTATATCTCCAGACACACAATGTTAGGTGGATCCATAAATGTCCTATGACGTCTACCATGCATCATAAAATTTCTATCATAACCTTTTTAACAAAGCTTTTCTTCTTGGACACCAAGAATTTCATTCAAAGCATTTTACATATTGCATTACTTATCAAAACAGTGGATATGTAAACCTTGACATTTGTTAAAAGACCCAGGCTTTAACAAAAAAAAGACCGGAACAAATCGATAGCAGAAAACAGATTAAACAACCAAAAAGTGACTGCTTGGAAATAGAAGCATGTGACATTACCCCAAGACAAGCTTTCAGCATATACTCAGAATAGTTTTTTGATATATACAGGCATCTGAAAGTCTCTCAGACTGTACTGGAGCTTCATATATTAAATTGTTACAAGTAAATGAATGTACAGTAAATAAGTGTTAGAGCCTGTCTTCCAAAGCCTGCTTTAGCATAGGAGAAATTAAATTGCTTTTCTTGGCTAAGATTTGTTCCCACATGAGTGGGTATTAGAATTAACATGTACCCTGTTAAATTATACTTCATATACTTGCCACATTCTATTTAATTCTAGTACAAGTAATGGTAGTAATAATAATAGTTGTCAAAAATACCAATACTGTATATAGTAAACCCAGTGTAATTGTTCTAATTTACATTTAGTAAACATGTTCGTTTACATTTAATATATACCTAATTCTAATTAGTAAAGATACTAAAGATAGTATCTTGAAATGGTGTGAATCTTTCTGTTGTTGCCTTTGGGCAAGGCCCACTACAAATACACTTAAGGAACATAATATGGAATAAAAGTATTGTGATTATGCTTGCAATTATTCATAAATCATAAATGCACATGTGCAAACCTATGTGTGTATGTACGCATATTAATAAAATATATGCCTCTTTATAACAAAACATGACTGCATATGTCACATTTATTTTATTAATTAAGAAATTATGATGGTAGTAATTTGATTCACTTGTGTGCTAGTATGGGACCCATCCATCTGCAGGACACATTGCAGTTTAGGAAAAAATAGAGATATTGCAAATCCAAGCATGCTGTAAAAACTGTTCACATTATTAGTAATGCTGTAAAAGAAATATGTAAGGTCTCTCAAAAAAACTCCAAATCAATAAATGTAAGAAAAATAATATAATAAGGATTAATTTTGATATGTTTTTGGGTCTTTTGATATGTTTTTGGGTCTTTCTGGTTTGTGGCTTTTTTTCTTTTTATTTTAACAAGACTGTAATTTTAAGGAACATTTCTAGGTTCAGTCTATTAAATCAAACTGCCATCCCTTACCAGACTCTCTTGTCTTCTCTCATTCCCTTGATCTTGACAAAATTCTAACCATTTCCTAATGGAGGTGTCTTTATTGAACATCTCTGAAGAAAGGAAATTGCCTGTTTGAAAATCAGAATCAGAAAATCTGTTGTAAACACAGGTATTGACAACAAAGTCAAACTGAGATTTTAGTTTATATGCTTTTTTTTTTTTTACTTCTTGCAACAATCTACCTAGATGCTTGCTTTACATTAAAGTGCAAAGCTGCTCTTACTTGAGCACATGTGAAATACTCTGAAATGCTCATACCTAGATTATCACTGGAGTAGCAAAAGACATGAACTAAAAGTAAGCATAGTAATTTGTGGGCATATGTATGATCAATCAGGTAAGTCCTATATTTGCAATGCATTCCATTCATTATTGGATTATCATTATTGGATTAGATACTAGGAAACTAGGAAAGTTTTTTTCACTGTAGAAGAGTTCAAGCATTAGGACAGAAAAGTGGTATTACCATCCCTGAAAATGTTCAAATGTGGATGTGATGCTTAGAGACATGGTTTAGGAGTGGACATGGCAGTGCTGAGTTAATGGTTGGATCCTGTGATCTTAGAGGTCCTTTCCAACCTTCATGAATATGTGATTCTATTCTTATGTTTTCATTAGTCTTTCTGTTTGGTCTTGCATTAAACTCTAGGAGAAGGAACTGCAGCAAATCCCTTTCTCATATTTGACTAATGCCTTCATTATAAATGAGGTTTCTTTGCTTTAGGACACAATTTTTCAATCATAAATAATATTTAGGCCATAAGAAGTTACAATAGCCACTAGTGTAACAGCTGAGAAATAGCTGTGACCTGAATGCACTATGCTGGTGTGATTTATCTGTCCTTGAGAATTCTTCTTCAGGGAATAGGCTGTTGGTTCTCCGTGCCAGCTCTCTCTTTCATCACTTCAGTTAGACTGATAGCTAAAGATAGTATCTTGAAATGGTGTGAATCTTTCTGTTGTTGCCTTTGGGCAAGGCCCACTACAAATTAGTTACCACTTCAGTTAGCAGCGTTGATAATAATACCCATCTCTTAGCACTGTTTAGTAGATTTCAGAAGTGCTTTATCAGAAGCGCAAACATAATTATTCCCCTATCAAAGATGGAAAGATGAGACATACAAAGGGAATGATTTGCAGTGATTTTCAACAAACCCCTCTGTAGATATTTCATTCCAAATTAGTTGTTCATTCTCTACAATGGCATTATTTTCTTTGGCTGAATAGTGCTGACAACTGTGGAAAAGTGGAAAGAAAGAATGCAGAGTTAGTATGTTCAGACCATTCAGTTTGTCTAGGTCACAACTGCGTAATAAAGTTTAAAGCAAATGCTACAAAGTCTAATGAGACTAGATTAAAAAAAAAGAGACCCATGACTGCCAGACTTTGGGAGAGCCTCTTTGTTAAACCTGCATACAGCAGGTCTTTGGGATTTTTTAAATGGAATAATAATGTGTATTTCAAACTCATGTAAGGACAGTATATTCCTTCCAATGCATTGTATGTAATTACAAGTGGAGAGGCAAAACCCCTACATGTACATATTGCTGAAATCCATCATGAAAATATTATTTAACAGTGCACATAGGTTCATAAACAAGTGAGGTTGTTTGTCCAGAAATAATCCAGATCAGGCAGTTAGGATTAGGTTGACTGACTGTATCCTTATATTGACTCTATCACTACTAGACTAATTTTCAAATTTATTATTGATAGGCTCTTTGTAGCATCTGTTTTTATTCTGTTTTAAAAATAATGTAATAAAATGTATTTTTTGTCAAAATACTGAAAGAAAATTAGTACATCTTGTTTACCTATATTGTGGATACTATGTTGAAGATGAGTGCACAGCAAAAGCATAAGTTAACCCCAGTTTGGTTTTCCACTTTAAGTGTGCAATAGCTATTTCCTTTTGGTTTTTATTTTAACAAAAAATTCCAGTCTTAATTATTTTAGTTGTTTAACAATGTTTTCAATTTCATAAAATATTTCTTTAAATTAATGGCATGCAATTTAAAAAATATTATTACCATGTTAGATTTATTTTGAAATTTCACTAATTAACCACTTAATTTACTAATTTGAGGGTTTCAGTCTTTAGTGAATATATTATGGTTCCCAGGCAAAATAATTAGTGGAAATTTTACTGCTTGATTAAGTATTTTCTTTGCTCTTTAACAAAAGCCTTTCTGTACTAGAGAGATCTGCTACCTTTTGTGGTGTTAAATAAAACAATCCAAAGTCAAGGAAACTGGGTATGCTGTAAAGGCAAAATATCAGAATTTTAAATCTTTAGGAGATGCATCTAGAATAATTTATATATTTTAAGAAAAAAATAATTGACTACATCTGTAGAGCCATAAGAAGATGAATGGAGACAATGTTAAAAATATTTGAAAGCTCTTGGTTGCCAAAAGAGAGAACTGTTCAGTAAGATACATTTGCAATTTAAGAATTCATAAGAAAGGGAACTGTAGACTGGGAAAACCTCCTGACATTTAGGTCTATCAGGCCACAGGAAAGCATCCATGAGAAAACAAAGAAACTCTTACTCTTTGAAATTTATGGCTATGTTTTATATATTGATACATAGAATGATGTTCTACTTTTTTATTGCTATGCATTGTGAGAAATTCAATTTCTCTATTGAGAAGTACTAAAAATTTAAAATATCAAAAATACTTAAACTATGTAGGTAATAATATTTTCCTTTGGTTAGTGGCAAAAGGTTGTAAGATTGTTCAGAAAATATGTGTTTGATAAGTTAGCATGTTAATTATATATATATAGACTCACAGACATGAACTGCTGTATTGTGAACATGATATCATTCTCTTGCAAAGTTTGAGTTGTCTTCCACTAATGTTCTTTCTTACAGATGCCAAGGAAAGATATTATCAGGTGTAAAGTGTTTACTTATGTTAAATAAATATTATACCTTTGGTCATGTTTACTCACATTTTATGATTTTACTTATTATTAATAATAATAGAAGTAATAATAATAATTGTCTGAAGAGTTTTTTAGAAACTATTGTCTAAATTATTCAAGCATCTGTCTGCATGACAATGAAAGGGATTATTTCACATATTACTATGTGTTCTTAACTTTTTCTGTGGTACCATCCAGCATATATGTTTAACTATTCCTGAGGTTTGAACAGAATAAATCTCTCTCTTTTATTTGGTCTAATATAACCACAAAAACTTGTTAATTAGATATATCTTCTGAACTAGTTCTTCATCCACTTGAAGGATGAGTTTCTGTGTCAAAAGCATTGAGTATCTCTGTAAGTGTTTAAGTTCAACATGGACAGATAATGGCCCTTCTAAAAATTTTGTTTAGTAATTTTACCATCTTTTTTGGATAAGGAGGGTTTTTTTTTTAAGTACTACCTTGTGAAAATACTTGTATTACTTTTAAACAGTGAGCCATACATAATTATAAAAATATTATTTTTAGAAATATTATTGTCCTGGAAAGAATATGGTACAGTGAAATTTAGGGAGTTTTGGTTAGTTGGTTTTTAATTTCATGTCTGTTTTGTTATTTAGAAAAGAATATTTCTACTCCAGAAAAATCATGTTTGGGTCCATCTCATAGAGAACGGATATCATTTCGAGACCATCCAGTGCAGCTAAGCGGAGGATGGGGAGCAGGCAAAAAAAGGCAAAATCTTAAAAATATTAGCTGAATATTGGAGATAACGTAACTAGTTGATTTAATTGAACATGGAGAACGTATGGAGAGCTGTTTCTTTTTAAGCCTCTGAATATCAATTGTTGGATTTTCATTTATTACCAATAAACCAGTTTCAGTTAACTAGTTTTGACTTATTTTATTATACACGGTTACAGTGGTTTGGGTTTTGTGGGATTTTTTGGTCAAAGTATTTTATACCTGTCAGTAAGTTATCATAGTTTGTGTTTTCAATTGCTTATATGTTCATGTGGTATAAAATGCAGAACTGATTAACTCTACAAGGTTTGTTGTACAGTGACTAAGTTTGGGCTTGCTTAGAAGAATTGGATGAGAAGTCCAAAAGTAATGAGGGTTCATGTTCATGTGACGTATGTCACATATTGAAATACTGAATTCCTCTTTTCTCACAAAATAAAATAAATGCTTGCAAACTGTGTTGTGAGCTATATGAGCCGGCAATGCCATTCTTAGAGAAGCCTGTTTAGAATATTTTACTGAACCAGTATACAAATGATGAGCATGCACTTTTCTTTTATTATGAATATGAGTAGTCCTCTAGATTTTTCATCATAAATTATTGTCATAATATGATAAAGCTACCTGTTGTGGTTGTATGTTTTCAAATACTTCTGTCTCCTAGAGGATTTAAAAAAAAAAAAAAAAAAAAAAAAAAAAAAAAAAAAAAAAAAAAAAAGACTCATTTTGTCCTGGGATAATGTAAAATTAGATCTATATGTCACTGTTAGCCCAACTCAATTTTTTCACTTAGACAGGCTCCTTCAGACCCATGTAAATGTGTCAATGTTTTGTGATGGAAGGAAATCTAGAGAAAAAGAAATACTGTTTCAACTGTTCATGGGTATCTAACACATTACTTCTAGTCAATGCTTTGTCCATCAGCACACAGGACAGAAAATGTTCCTTAATTTCAAAGCCTAACATTATTTTAATGTTTTCCACTTTGAGGGTATAAGTTGCTAATTGGATCTAAAAAAAGGCTGTCTTTGGTACTTCCTTGTCTTCCTTGTTTTTGTAAGCCGCAATCTCCTGTAGATGGAGAAAGAGGTGGAAAGGGTAATGGGGCTTGAAACTTCAGTCAGTAAAGAACATAAATTCTTGCATTGTGGCTGTTTTTAAAATGTACTTAAATTAACATGTGATGTTATCTTGTAAAGTGTTCTTTATGCTAACACACACTAACTATGGGTTGAAAGCATTTATTTCCATTTTTGTGAATACTTGTGTTCATTTTCAGATAAAAAGATGGCTGATCTCATGGAAAACCTCCAGTAAATAATTTTGCTTGATCGAACCACTGTCCTGTTTTTATTATCACTTTGCTTTATAAAAGTCAGAGTGCCCTATTTCAGAAAAGATTTCTTTGCATTTCTGGGGAATTGTGGTCAGGTTGCTTAACCTGACTATAGAAATGCTGTAGTTGTCAACAGGGTATAAAATGTCAGTAGATGTTTATCTTACCAAGTTAGTTTCCAAATGTATGAACTTAGTGTTCAGCTTGCTTTCAGGATCTCTCAGTATAATGACTTTTAAATGTCACCAACAAACGCTTGAGCTTCTGTGATTTTGCTTTTAACATCAAGGTTGTAAGTTTTGTAGGAAAAGCTTCATTATTTCAAAATGTCTGCCACTACACCTGGCAGTGTGTGTAGCCACTGTTAGAGGTATTAGCTGGAAATCAAAATACAAAATCAAGAGGTTCATAGCTTAACACTTCTTGCAGATTGTCCCTTCTATTTGTCTAAAGTATCCATAATATACTGCACATCCCCAAAGCTGTAAATAAGAGATATTTCAGATTTTATGCTTCTTTCTATATCTGTATCATCTATATCTATATCTATATCGATATCAAAAAAATATCTGCTGTATAAAAATTATCATGCCTAATCTCTTTGTTTTCAGGGTGTTTCTGAATGAGAAGTACCTCCCAGATGGTTTGGCATTTTTTCAGGCCTTTTATTTTGCAAAGATAAATGGTAACTTTTTATTATACAGTTTATTAAATTATAAATTGGAGTGACAAGACTTTTAGGTTCATAATATGCTTAAGTGTGCATAGGTTAAGTAATATACCCAACATAAATTAAGGTATAAAGTATGCCAAAACATGTTGATATTCTCATTTCTTAACATTGCAATGTGTAATAAGGCGAGTTCTTATCGTATCCAACACATTTTTTTCAGAATTTCAGTGTTCAAAGTACAGTATGTCTTACCAAAACATGCAAGGTGCAACTTTTGTTCAAGCTAGCAGAAAGAACTTTATTGCATTCAGAGATAAGGTGAAGCAACCAACATGCCTTGGTATTCATAGTCACATCTTAGAATACGTAAAGTAAGATGTACCAGATGGTGGATATTTATTACATGAATTTTTCATGTATATCCACATGTTCATATCCACACGTGGTGGATATTTATTACATGAATTTTTCAAGCCCTAGTCTGCAAACAGTTTTATGGATTTTTTTGTGTCTTTTGGGGATTTTGTTTTCGTTCACTCTTTTTCATTTCGTTTTTCCCACTTCTCTTTGTCCGCTCTGCACCTACCCCCCCAATGTAGTTATTCCCATTTAGGACAAGAGCATATTCTTAAAAGTAAGTTTCTCTGTCAATCTGTTCTGATGTTGGAGTGGCTGTGAGTCAGTGGCAGTCCAGCAAAACTTACATCACAGAACCCTGAAACTGCATCCTGGATGCGCTGTTGCCTTTGCAGTGCTTCAGACTTCTTCCAGGCTCACTAGCATCATCTCCTCGACCCTTTTTTTTCTGTTCCCTGAAGATCCTTTAACATGAAGGAAGAGGGAGTTTGAATGAATGAGCTCTTTTAAAAAAATCTTCCTTGTGTGTGTGAAGCTTGAGACTCAGGAATGTAGAAAAGCATTCATTTGAAACAAAGAATAAAACAAGGTGCATTTATGTGTTGCACCGTTGATGGGTGTTACTCTCCAAAGCAAATTGAAAAGATTTCTACGAGCTCTCCTGAACAGATCCCTGGACTGTCTTTTCCTGTGCAACTTACCTGAAGGTGTGCTAAGTAGTTCTTTAAACGCTCTGTTGTTTCAAACTGGGCATCAGGAAAAACACCTGCGGGGGAAAAAAAAAAAAAAAAAAAAAAAAAAAGCAAGCGCCACAATAGGCATAGTCTACATGTCAACGAGGTGCTAATGTCAAATCACCCACACCTGAATGACACAAGTCTGTGAGGAAATGTTTCTCGCTGAATAAAGGCAGATTTACCTACTTCAGACGCAGTACCCATGCTAACCCAAAAGATAATTTTGCAAAAATATCAAATTGCTCAAAGGCATTTCGTATTTTAACAGATACGTAAATACCCAATGTATAGCAAAGACATTACTTTGGTGCAGGTGAGTTAGTGTTATATTTTGACTTAGTAAATCATTTTTTTTAATTATTAATAATCCTATTATTGGAACATGCATTTGCTAAAGGCGTGTCCACTGTACATAGTGTTTACATTTTGAAAAAACTTGCCACAGGTGGCATCAAAATCTGTCCTCAGGCACATTTCTGCAAGACTGTCCTTTGGTCTTCCATTATAATTGTTAAAAGCACTATGAGGAATATATTGGATTGTTATGTCTTTGATTTTAATTTCGGGTTCTCATGATAACAGCAATGTATGCTTATGAAGGTACAGTCTTCCCTTGATACATAGTGATATTCCTTCTATTAGCATTCATGGAAGCCAGACTAATATTCTGGGATGCTGTGTAGTCTTAATATGCTTTTCTTTTGTCAGAAAAACACATAAGAAAAGTAGCTATTACCACATGGCCCCAAAAAAAGCAGGAATTATATTATAAAAGATTGAATTACCTTGTGTTGCATCTGAGTTCCAAGCAGTTTGTACTTAGCTGTATTAGCTGGAGAAAAAAATCAACCAAACAAACCAATCCCCAGCAACTTGGGGTTTTAATGTTTTATTTCTTTCTACAGTCATAAGTGAAAAAAAAAACCCTAATTTTATTTTTATAGCAGTCGTGAAATAGTTGTGTTTGAATATTAGTCTGTGTCAGTCGCTGCAATTTTTAGAGCCTGTGTGAGAAATGTATATCTATACATTCATGTACAATTTCATACATACTTTTGCATATGCATTCTTATATCTAAATCTATATAGATATGAGATTGGGATATCAACTGGTCACTGATGTAGGTGTGGTTAAATAAGAGTGGGACACCTCTCTTTTCACACAAAGTCCGAAGAATATGCCAAGTGTAGGGAAGGAGACAGATATGGTCTGCAAGTAACAGTGTACATAAAGTAAAGTAGGGTTGGGTCTTGTGGAGAACTTCTCTCCTGGTTTTCAAGGTAGATGATGGACAGAAAAATGCTGACCACGTGCCATTGGCTACAGTTAGCAATAAAATACCGATTGGAGAGGTGTTCATGAAGTTCCTTGATGCTATATGAACAGACACTGGATTTCTAAAGAGACTTTTAGTGGAAATATTGTTTAATTTCCCCAGACTGTCCATCCTTACAAGGACTAGAAATTGAAATTAATGACACTATGAGCTACACTGTTATTTACAGGTCATTTAGGCAAGTGGATTGTCCTTTATGAGGACTTCCTCCGTTATTTTGGCGACAGATGCTGACACAACAGGTTAGTACCTAACTAGCCAAGGACTAGCATTTGTTCCTCCCCTGGTCTTCATTCGAATGTTAAATAGATTTGTTTGGAGTTAGCAACCTCTTCTTAGTTTCTTGATTGCTACTTATGTCGCGGTTTTTTTTTTTGTTTTTTTTTTTTTTTTTTCGCGGCTTTTTTTTTTTTTTTTTTTTTTTTTTGCTTTGTTTGTTGGTTGTAGTTTTTTTTTTTTTTAATAAAATACAAAGAATAAGCAAATAACTAGGAAGATATAAAATTTCTTCTGGCCTCGCAGAAGCCAAGTTGAGTAGCTTCCTTCAACAAAAAGCAGTGTCAAGAGATTTTATGTGAGCCCAGGAGTAACAACAAATGCGAATTTCACGAGTTAAGAATTGGTGATAAACAAAATAGCATTTGATTAGATATGCCTAAGCCCGAGATGGTTTTCTTTCATTCAACTGTATTCACGTAAAACTACCAGCATGCATGCAAAAAACCCCAGTAGTGGTTTTTAGCAAAATTGTTTTTTTTTTTTTCTTTTTTTTTGCCAGGCAATACTGATACACATGAAGGCAAATAAGCACCACAAGTAGTTGAAGCCACAGCCAAGGTCCGCTGTTCCACTTAGATTCTGAGATGGAAGACAGCTTTTTAGGAAAGATCGTGCCCTATAATTAGTTAAAATCTAATAAAGGACTAAATGCCCTCTATTTCCAACAACGAACAATTTTGCTGCCCGTGTAGAGCCGTCCATGTGATCAGAAAAAAAAAAGGACCGTACACAAATAAAATGGGCTGTGCATTTTTGCCTGCTGCAATCCGATCGTGAGATGAGAGCTGTCCTGTCCAAATAGTGTGGGTTTTGTCACCATTACCGGATAGGGGAGGTTCGAGAGGTTATGTATTGCAAGAACACAGGTCAGCCGTAAGCTTGGCTTGTTTCTCTAAGACGTTGCTATTCGTGCGATTGAAATTCTCCAGCAGTTTTTCTTTAAACGATGGTGTTCTGTACATGAAAAAAAAAAAAAAAAAAAAAAAAAAAAAAGAGGGAGAGATTGTTGCGGGATTAGAAAAGTACGGCTAAGCGACAAAAGAATAAAAATATCGGCCTCTCAGTCTCAAGAAGTGGCAGTTTCTGGTGGCTTTTTGTCTTGCCTCGCAGTTTACTTTTTAATTTGCAGGTTCTGTGAGAGGTGCGGCTGCGGCCGGTGCCAGCTCGGAGCTGCTGCGTGCGCCCCGCTCCGGGGCGACACCGAGGGGCTGTGTCCGGGAAACCGGCGTGGATCCTGGCTTCCACTCCACGAGCGACAGCTTCATTCGCCAGTGCGGGTCCAGCCCCATGGATTTCTATGCAACATTTGACCGAAAATAATTTTTTTTAAAGAGCATCAAACAAACAAAGCAAAACAAACGCAATAGCAAAGAGCTGCATTTTGCACAGCCTCTTCGCGTTTGTGCCGGATTTACTCGCATTTACTTTCAGGTAATGACTCGAAAAGTCGTTGCCTTTCATGTAATGTACGATCTGGCCATGTGGCAAGTTAAACTCAGAGCCTCGGCCAGGGCGATGTGAGGACTTGTCCCTGCTCAGGAGAGATGCGCTAGCTGTGGTGGCAAATGGTCGAAGTGGGGGGACCTGCTTTCACCTGGTGGGCACCTCTTGCCCTGCGAGCAGGAGGTGAGGCAAAGATTCAAGTTTACGCAGCTTTACCTGATTGCTTGATTACTTGAAACATTTTGTGCCTTGCCACAGCACAAATGCAAACAGAAATAAGAGAATTTCCTGCTGGGTCATGTCATCTTCTCAGTGCCCATCGCTGTCTGATACACTCTAGAAAGAGCCAGCACACAAACGGGCTAGGAAAAATGTCTCTCATGGTGACATATGCCGGGTATGGGTTTTGTCAGGAAAAGTGAAATATTTCGACGTAATTTGTAATACAGTGGATTAATTTGGATAGCTCAGGTAGAAACAAAAAGAAGACTGTCTCTAACCAAAAGCTGGGGGCTGGCTTTATTTGCCAATATCAATATTTGTGTGGAAAGCTTAAAATATGTTGTTTTTCCAAGAGTTGAAATTTTAAAAGGGGGGGGGGGGGGTGGGGAGGAGGAGGAGGCCCGTGGATGAAATATTAGCAGCATATCGGTTAACCACTAAGTTCTTTTTTGTATCCATCTAACCGTTTCTGGTAAGAAGGGCAGAGAATCAAAAGGCTCGGGGATAGATGCTCCTTAATGCAGGCTAGCGTTTCAAAAGATACAGGCAGCTCTCAGCAAATGACAAAATAAGGCTGAGACTGTACAGAGGCGGTGCTGAAAGACCGGGATAAAATTGCTCTGTGGCTTTCAGCATCGCTGAATTACACGTTTTTAATCGCATCTAGCACACATCGCATTGGGAGAAAAAAATGCAAAAAAAAAAAAAGCAAGGGTTCTTTCAAACGAGGTAGCCTTGAAAACCGGCAGTCCTTGTCAAAGCAGCTCAATGCATCCATTTGTTAGTACCTCCAACTTGAACAGGGATCTATTTCTTAGACCCTGCCCATTCTGTCTCACACCTTCCTTTACCTTCGTGCTTAGAAACCACAATGTCGACCCATATTTCATGCCTTAGAAGAAATCAATTCATCTGAGATGACAAGGCAGCCCTCCACACACTCTCCAGGCCTCTCGGTACATTCAGAGCCCTCGGTAATGAAGCCCTTATATTTTCGGAATTGTCTCAGTACCGATCAAACTGTCATTAGGGAAGGCTGAGTAACTTGCAAATGAAGGTTTTGCTTTTCATTTTCTCTCTTGCTTAGGTACTCTAATGCTCAGTGCCCTACAGCCCAGCGTAGGTTCGCGATGGGAGAGCAAAAGGGGTCTTTTAGACAGAATTGTTCACTAGATATTGGCTATCAGCTCCTTTGGGGGACGGCCCTCTCTCCTTGGAAATAAATTCCAGGGGTAAGGGTGGGAGGAGAAGCAAATATTCGCCCGTAAAAACCTAATAGCGTGCTTTTTCACGTCTAGATTTTTTCTTCTAAGGTGTCTGTTTCTGTGATATGAAGAAGGGTGTTTGTCTTTTGCCTTGCGAATAATGTCTATAATTTGTTAGAAAGCTTGGCAGAGGGGGAGGGGGCGAGGATTTGGCTTCTGAAGAGCCGCTCCGAATGCTGGAGCCCGGTTCGGCCGAAGCCGCCAGAAGTTTTGTCCCCCGGTAAGGGCGGGGGGACAGCAGCCTCCTCCGGGCTGCAGACACAGCAACTCTGTGCTTGCCCTACCTAACAGCCCGAGTAGAAGACAGAGCCTGCTCTTAGTCGAAGTGCGGCGGCTGGGGGTAGTGGAGGGGAATAAATCTGTATATCGGACCTAAGAAGCATCTTTAGGAGCAAATTTCTTTCTGGTGGTGCCAAACTGCACGGGATTTTGAGTCCCACGACCCAGCTTTCAAATCCTTTCTAAACTTGATAAAGGGCTATAATAGCAGTCCGATGAAGCATAGATTAAATTCGTGTAGGATTTGTTTTTATAACACATATGTAAGTAGGATTCATTATAATTTGAACTAGATCAAGATAAGAGATTAATGCTTTTATAGAGCATCTCTGCTGAGATTTCCTATGGGGCTAAGATTAAATCAACACACTAAATATTATCTCATTCGATTTTGCGTTAAAAAAAAAAAAAAAAAAAAAAAAAATGTTTAAGAAGCGTCACTACCTGTTGCAAGAAGAAAATTGTAGAGGTTTGTCCAGCCCTGACAGCAATCCTGTTTTCCTAACGGGGTACCTTTCCCATTCTCCAAATTTCTTGACTGTCCCCTGAATATGCCTTTGAGGCACATGGAATCCTCATTTTATCTGTGCAGGTGTTATACAGGATATCTCCCGAGCAGCTGAGGTACTGTCAAAGCGCCAAACTGCAGGAACCGTGAAATGGTTGCTGTCGTTACGTTCGGGCTGTTTTGTGGACTGGACCTGGAAGCGTCTGAACCTCGAGCCCGGCTGGGAAAGTGGGAAAGGCTCCAGGCTCGGGCCCAGCCTAATGAGAGGTGACACCACTTTCCCTGTGCGAGGTGAGCGGGGCTCAATAGACCCGTCCGCTGCCCACGCAAAATTAACATTAAGTTACCGAGGAGAAGTGTTGTCGAATTTCTCCTACACTTTCACTGATCTCTGAACCTACAGATCCCAGGTTTTTGGTAAAGTCATTCCACGCAGTGTCAATTAAACATTTCCTCTCCGAACGGAAAATCTTAAAGCTATTCACGTACACCAGAACCGATTTGTGTTTGCTCAGGTGAACAAAACCTGCCTGTTTGGAAGAAAGTTCGTTAAAGGGGGCTTGGATTGGGACCTTTTGCAGCCTGGCTGCGGAAATCCGAAACACAATCTTTATTTTCAGGGATTAAAATATTGATGCTTCACATACCACCACTACCACCGCCCCCACCCTCAGGAAAAAAAAAAAAAAAAAAAAAAAGAAACCAAAAAGGAGGAAGTCAAATAGTCCCCAAAACTCAACTTCTTTCAGTGTTCTTTGAGAAGCAATGCACTTTTTTTTTCTGGCAATAAGAATATTTCACATGATTCTTCCCACAAACAGGATGTCTGGAAAATTATTGCTCAGCCAAGCTAGGTTTTGGATTGTAACTTGCAATTCGCCACATTCCACTGGGAGAGAGAGATGGAGCGAGTCTCAGAGTGTCTTTTTGCGCCTTTTTTTTTTTTTTTTTTTTTGCTGCTGCACGTCAGGTAGGTTCCCAGGACCTAGTGGTAGAGAAGGAGAGGATAATTTCTTTGAGGGTCTCTCTGTAGCCTACGCCTATCTCATGCCATAAAATCTCCGTGTCTGAACATGAAGTGAGCTCCTAGGTAAAACCTCAGGAAAGAAAACAGAAGGCTTGTGGAAATACAGAACCATTTGAGCACCTTATCCCAGAATGGGATCAAGCACCCCCCTCCCCCCCGGCGGCTATTGGGGTGCTTGATCCCATTCAAGAAAACATATATTCTTTCTTTCTTCCCCTATAACCATCCGTCATCCTCTCACTGCGCGGCCAGCCCTCCCGCGGGAACACCCAGCCCTTAATCTTTGCAGCTTCACCTTCCATTTTCCCAGACAACTGGAGCGCGCGTATGTGGAAGGAATTGAATAGTGCCCCCACAATTCGTTTAGCTGAGTCACAGGTAGCGCGAATTTCCTCCCATTCAATCCTGAAATAAATGTCGTGCTTTAGGTCTTCTGGAGGGAAGAGAAGTGTTGGTGTAAAAAAATTTTAAAATAAAGATCTTCTTTCTGTGCTACCATCGATACTTAAAAAACGATATTCGAAATGGGGAAGAGGGACGGACGGGAGGGGATAGGGATTTCTGGACATTTGAAAGGGCGATCATCGCCCGTATTGCTGTCGTTCTCACTTTATTTAAACAAACGCAAGGGTGTGAGGAGATGCCTTCAACATGCAGTAGCCTTGTTTCGTCTGGAAACTGCCATCACGAGCAGCAGCGGCTGCGGACCCAGAAACGGAGGTCCGAACCGCAGTTACACATTTCCCAAATTCTTTGAGTGTTCGGCAGCGAAACGTTTGAAATTTATGCGGGATCCTCGTTCCTACGCTTGCTCTGTAACTTCGGCTCTCAGGAAGGGAAGGAATGCCAGGACGGCGGGGGTAAGGCAGCCTGCCGTGCCCCCAGGAGAGCCCAGCGGAACCGCGGAGCGTCCCGCGGGGTGCGCACCCGGCTCGTCCCGCTGGACAGGCTTCCCCCAAGGAGCTCCTATGCACTGCAGGGGCGAGCTCCTTCACACCACCTCTGGTCACGAAACGTCTCTCCATCATACATAACACCCTTTCACAGAAGGTTTGGGAGATACTCCATCTCTGGAAACACAGCGGCACATCTGCATGCAGCTCTTAATAACGGGGCTGCCTGGCGGAGCGAGTAGGTCCCTGAAGAAAGATGCTTTTCAAAGCTGTCTCACCTCAGCACAGAATTTTTTTTCCTTTGCCGCCTTCTCCCCCAGGATCTGTCCTATCCCTCTCAAATGGTTTTAGCCCGCTGAAGTCAGCTTTCTGTTTTTAAGCTTTTAAGGAGAACGAATGCCATACGTGGCGCCAATTCTCCCCTAAGTTACATCTCTCCTTCCCTTTGAAGTCCGCTGGGTTACGCAGAGGTAAATAAGAGTAGAATTTGGTTCCTGGAGCTAACAGTGATGTAGAATCACTCTGGGTTTTTTAATTTATTTATTTATTTATTTATTTATTATTTCCTGTTGAGGAAGGGCGGATTTTAAGACCCAGTTAGAGTTAGTACCGCACCCTATATTTAAGGCTCAGATAAATATATATATATTCATATATATAAATGTCGTCACTAATCTCGGCGGGGAGAGTTTCGCAAAGACGGCGATACGGGAGAGGAGTCCCCGCTGTGGGGAAGATGCTGCAGCAGTTCGTGTTTTCTCAGAGGAGCAGGGGTGAAGAGCGCAGAGGACGCCGCAGCCCGTCCCCAGCTCGGACCCCAGACAAGGACGGCGCTTCCACGGCCCCGCGGGTCAGCTGCGGCCGCCGCTGGGTTGGCCCGATCCTCCCGGGAGGGAAGGGGTGGAGGGGTTGCCGGGGTGCGGAGCAGCTCGGTGGGGAGCGAGGAGTGCCGCCGCCGAGGCGGCTCCTCGCCGCCAGCGGGACGCGCGCATCCCCGCGGAGGCAACCGCGCTCCCTCCAGCCTCCCTGGAAAGAGCCCTGCTGCTGCTGGCAGCTCTTGGGGGGTTTACGGTCATCGGAGATGCTCCTTGTCCTCGGCTTTCCTGGAGCTTAATAGTTGTCTTTAAAGAGGGACATTTATTGGGATAAAAGTGGATCGCACGCTGAAAAACTTTGCATGTGTCTTTCATTTAAAAGACATCCAGAGCTCCATTTTTTCCCCTCTCTCTCCCTCTGTCTGTCTCCCTTCCCCCCTGCCCCCCTCCTCTTTTTTTCCCCCTTTCCCAAGGCATTTAGTGCTTTTAAGGCACAGTTATAAACATGCTGCCGAAGTGCCAGCACACGGAGATGCGGGGGCAGGGAGAGGATCTATTTCCTCGGGTCTGGAGCAGGCGTTGCTCCAGAAGGTGCAAGGAGGAAACGTGTCGTTTTTCATGAGAAATCCGGGGACGGGAACTGCCCTTTGGAGCGGCCCCTGGGGCAGGCTCCAGCCCCTCTCCCGGGGTAGGCAGCGTGCTGGCCCCCGCCGCACCTGGCCGCTCACCGCGGGCACTGCTCCGTCCGCCGCGCCCCTTCAATTCCTCTTCTCCCGTGGCTTCGGAAACCACTTCCACCTCTCCCTCCCCGTCAAAGCGACACCCCCATACCACAGAAAACTCGGTCCCATCCCAAATCCCCGAGCACCGCGTCTGCGCTCTGTCACGACGGGGCTCCGCGTCTCCCGCAGCCTCAGCTCGGTGATGGCGGCAGGTAACGCTGGGAATTGGGACGGAGATGTGGGCATAGCAGCCCGGTCCTGACAGTTGACAGGGAAGGACAGATTGTGCGTGTGGCGGATGGTGCCCACAGCTACTCGACAGTGGTAGCTGAAAAACCCTTCCCTCTACCCCTTTCTCCGGGAAAATATCAAAATAACGACCAGCTGAAGAAGGAAGGGAAGCTGCCTGCCGGGAAATATGCTGGACCTGAACTGGCCTTCCTTTCACCTTTGACTGGGTTCACAGGAAAGGTCTCTAAGCCGCTCTACAGCCCCGGCTGGCCAGTGTTGCACTGGCCACTCATTAAAGCCTCCCTTCTTCTCCCCTCCCCGCCCCAGCGGGGGAAGGGCCCACCGAATTGGGCTCTAAAGCAGCCTTCGTAGAAAAGACAAGCGCGGGGCCACGATGCAGAAATCCTTATCTGAAGTGATTGCAATCTCGGGTTTGCTTTACCTCATCTTCACGAGGAAGCATAGAAGGTTTTTTCCGTAATTCGTGCCTCTTCGAAATAGTCCACTACCTCTCTTGCCTGTGTTTTAAATCTTATCAATGTTCGAAAAGACCAAGGAATTCAACACTTCAAAGCTCACACTTTGGGTGAAAACCACCCGTTTTCCCAATATTCATAGGAATGCATGCATATATGGCTCATTTCTTTCTTTTTATTACCTAAGTCTTTAAAAAATTACTTTAATTTAGAAACAATATTGGTTTTTAACGACAATATTTCAGGAGATTTAAAATAAAGGTCCGTTTTAACCACTTTGCACAGACACACACAAACACACACACACACACACACACACACACACACACACACACACACACA
>CM031879.1:39213015-39245088 GCA_018697195.1 Certhia americana
ATATATATATATATATATATATATATATATATATATATATATATATACCTATATTTACATAGGTGTGTGTGTGTTTTTTCCTTGTAAAAACCAAGGACATAATCCTTTCATCTTTTCTGTATGGAATGATTTTAGAAATCACAAAACTAAGGGGTACAATTTCTGGGTTTTTGACTTTCATAACTGATGAATAATGTTATTCTAGTTTTTGGAACGAAATATACTGGTGACCTCTTAGTACATTATTTGAGTATCGTAACTGCATACAAATGTGATTCATTCAGTAGGTGCTCATATAGCAGTCTCAATATTTATGGTGTTTGATGTGCAATGGTGAGAAAAGAAGCTAAATATCCATGAAATGCAGTGTTTCCCTTGTTTAGAGGTCTTGAGTTAGAAAAGGGTGTTTGCAAGTTTGTCTTAATTTTAGATATCTTCCCTGTTCTGGTAATAATCAGTATTTCAATTTAGAGAATAACAGTCCTGTTGATCCATACAGACTGGGATTAATTTTTTAATTTAGTGACTTGAATATGATAACAACTTCACAACTTGTAATTAAACACATACTCACACATGCATATAGAGAAATAGACGTCAGTGCACATGCAAACAAACTGAAATTAAATCAGAAACACTTTCAGAAAGAAAGTCAGCTAATTAATTTTATAAAGAAGTGATCTTTTCATGTCTATTCAAGCAGGCATCACATTTGCTGTTGTCATCAGAAAATAGAATCCGAAGCTGTGTGTTCAGTTGCATCGATGTGATATCAGCAATGCCGATGGAATTTGTTTCAGTGGCTTTTAACTCTTTATGCTCTGCGCAATCCCTCTCCTGAATTTGCTGCAGTTTTCCAAGTATGACTTCCATTCATTGGGATTTAGTCTTGACTTAAAAAAAAGAAGGTAGCATAATGTTAAAACACTGTTCTAACAAATGCATAATTCTAGAATATGGAGAACTACTTCAGAACAAATTAATAGTGAGAACAGGGAGGGGAAAATTGAACTGAAGTGTTTCATTTGACTTGTTATCACATTTTTTTCTAAGATTTAGAGGAATCACATGGTAAGAATATTAAAAGGAGACTATAAATGAAAAATATATGTCTATATCAGACTTCCACAGAGTATTTATTTCTATTTTATTTAAACATGTTCTTACCTTTCTTAAAAGATAACTGATCTTTGCATTTTTCATATGCTAAATATGAAAGGACATGTTGATCATTTCTATCCAGAGTAGCAAGAGTATTCCATCACAAGATTAAGCAATTTGCAAGGCCTTACGTCATTAAAGGCAAGCATCTGGCAATTCAAGGATAACAAGCAGCAGATTTCCACATTGCTTTGTGGAGGCAAATGGTTACTTTATCTCTGCCAAGAGTAAGTTTCTAGTAAAGTGGTGTAAACAGAAACATTTTTGGGGATTGTCAAAGGAAAAAAATATGTGCTTTTTCTCATTTACTTCTATGAATTCAAGCAAATTGTTTGATTTAGTGTAGCAGAGTGATCAGCTGGATACCTTACCCACAGTTCCCTTCACCACCATTTCATCAACATCCAATTTAATATTTGTCCTGCACACATGCAGAGAGAGCCAACCTGAACCTAATTTATCTAAGTTGTTCTCTTTCCTGCTGCACGTCAGTCCAGTAATTGGTACCCATTTTAAGAAGATTGTCAAGGTCTTTTTTCAAGGAAAGAACTTCATAACTAAATTTCCTTATCATGTCCTTGATGCTCCCTATGGAGACAGGAGATTTTTTTTTTTCCCTTCGCTTTTCTTTTTGCTGAATCTCAGGCATTATAAATAAATAACACAAATTTACCACCAAGGTTCCTAACAATATATATTCAGGAGTTATGTGCATGAGCCTTGCTTTGATTGCTGAATCTTTTAATGAATTGCACATACTATATCTGCCACAAGTCCTTGGGAATCAAAATGTGCAAAATTATGCCCTGGTTGCTTAAGCAGTATCAAAAGGCTGTTGAGTTCTCAAAAAAACAATGCAAAAATGGAATTATAAATCAAACAGTGTTATTTTAAATATCCCACATATGGAATCAGAAAATGTCCCTCAAAATACAGGAAGTATCTATAAAAAAGCACCATTCATGTACGTATATATCAAAATGAATTAGTGATCAATTCAGCAGGATGACTAACCAATGCCATTGTTTCCTTTGAAAAAAATAATAGTGCAGTTAAAAGTGTGACTTCTTAAAAAAGTCTCAGTGAGCTTACTTACACCAGAATAATAATGACTAGTTGGATATTACTCTTATACAGTGTTACTTTTCTTAGGTATCCCTTTTATTCAGGATAATTCCTAACCAGTCCAAACTCAACTGTCTGAAAGGAAAAAAAAAAAAAAAAACTACTATGACCATGGGACAATGACAGTTATCAGTAATAGAAAAAATGGGCATATAATGGGTTTTTGTTGTAATAATTGACACTCAAAATATTACAGAACAGGCCAAGGAGTAGAAAGAAATTTAAGCATAAAATCTATATTATTCCATAGTCTAAAATGCAATTATTTTCTCTTCCATTATAAGAAACAGATATCACTTAACACCAATGTGAAAAAAGAAAAACTCCCTAATATTTCAAAAACTGTCTGTGACACAGTGACTTTTTATTATCTTACTGGCCTTTTAGCCTTTCTTATAAGAACCTTTCCTGTTGTGCAGACTACTGTCCTTTTGCCAATTTTTCCTGCCTTTTTATTACTGCACTTGATAAAGTTTATGGACACCTCTAGGAGGCAGATTGTGGGTAGTCATAGCACGTCAGTGGGCATGGGAATTTAACAGAATGTTTCTTGCATTCTTGATAAAAGACTGATCTTTCTCAGGTTGTTCTTTTGTTTGTTTGTTTGGGGTGGGGTTTTTTTTGAGATAATGTAAATTAGGCAATATGTACATTTAAAATAACCAGCAATAAGTTAAGCAAAAGTGACATTTACAAAATTGAAACAGTAAAAAAATAATTTTCAGATGGAGAACTTCTCTTTTGTAGATAAACAGAAATTTTTAAAGCCACTGTCCAAAATCTCTTATTTTCCTAAAATCCTTTGCACAGTATATAAATTTCTTTGCCCTGATGACTCCTTCCTTGTATACTATAGGTTTGGTTCCAGAATCGAAGAGCAAAATGGAGAAAAAGAGAACGCTATGGTCAGATCCAGCAAGCTAAGAGCCACTTTGCTGCCACCTATGATATATCTGTTCTTCCAAGGACTGACAGCTACCCTCAGGTATGTAAAGATACCAACCAGTATTTTGGTTCTGTGTTTGGCAGCCATCTTAACAACTCTGGGTTTGTATACTTTGCTAAGATGAGGTATAAGCTGTCTGATCTCTAGATGGCTTCCTTTTGATGTATAAAACATGCACCATTTCTTTATGGACCCCAACAGACCATTAAATAGAACAAGTCTCCTACAAAAATGGAACCGTAATATAAGCCATGTCAAATCAGAGCTGAATGTATATTGCTGGGGGAGAGAGGCAGCGGGACAGGACAGCTCTCTCAGAAAGTTGTAGTTGGCTTAATTTGTTTTTTTTTTTTTTCATTTTTAGTTCCCTGTTAGTAAATAGTAAGGCATACTGCGTAATAAGGTTGTAATCTTCTGTCTCTGTTCTCCAGCCATTTGCTTTAGTGCTTTGCCACACTCTGCTTTTGTTTGTCTCCTTGCTTGTTTTATCACATTGAATATTTTTTTTCTGGAGCCATTTTTTTTCATGTGTGGCTTCAAAATGCTTTTACTACATAATTAATTAAAAAAAAGCACCATGCAAAGCAAAAATCTTGCATGGTTCCCTCCACTACTGGTGTTCTGGTGCTCTTCAGCTTCATTAGGTGGTGGGGTCTCTTCCATCCTTAAGAATATACTCATATTCTATGTCAGCTTGCTTTGGTCATGCTCTAAATTGGCTGAATGAAGAGTTCCTCAGGGTCGGGGTAGAGTGGATAGAAATTGACCCAGCAGAAAAAGGCCTGGGAGTGCTGGTTGACATCAGCTCAACATGAACCAGCATGTACCCAGGTGGCCAAGAAGCCCAATGGACCTTCAGTGCAGTGATTGTCTTCCTGTGCTTGGCAGTGGTGAGTCCACATGTCAAATCCTGTGTCCAGTTCTGGATCCCTCACTACAAGAAGGACATTGAGGGTCTGGACAGGTTCAGAGAAGGGCAATGGAGCTGGGAAAGTTCTGGAGCCCAAGTCTTACAAGGAGCATCTGAGGGAGCTGGGATTTTTTGCCTGGAGAAAAGGAGGTGCAGGGGAGACCTTATCATTCTCTACAACTGCATGAAATGATAATATAGCAAGATGGTTCTTGGTCTCTTCTCCCAGGGAAGAAATGACATGTCATAGGAGGACATAACCTCAAGCTGAGCCAGGGGAGGTTCAGGTCAGACATCAAGAAGAATATTTTCACTGATATGGTGGTTAAGCATTGCAGTGGTGGAGTCACCATCCCTGGAAGTGTTCAAGAATTGATTGGAAATGGCAATTAGTGCTATGCTTTAGTTGGCATGGCAGTGTTTGGTCAAATGTTGGATCTGATGATCTTGGAGGTCTTTTCCAACCTTAGTGATCCTATGATTCTATGAATGTGATTAGCTATGAACCAGGGTATTTCAGCTCATGTGTCATCTACTCTGTTTAATAAGCTTTTCCTCTGAAGAACTTGAATATTACTAGGTTTGGTGCCTGGGCCAGAGCTGGCTTGTGTTGCAGCAGCTCAGAACATGGACTGAACCATTTCAGCTGTGGTGGCACTTCTAAGTCTGTCTGGTTTTATTTTAAAGTAGCAGGGAAATAACCCAAATTACATTAGCAACCACTGCTTGGCTCTGTGTTTATGTAGGTGGACACAATCTTAGGTAGCCCCAGGTCAGTTCACAAAGACATAGATGTGCATTCACTCACAGATCTCATTCAAGGTGGTCAACTCTCCTTTGGAGGTTGTCTTTCTGACTTACCTATCGCATCACAAAAAGTGATTCAAGGAACAGTGCTGAAGCTTTGGGATTTCTAGACTAAATTTGTGTCTGTCAATTTATCTTGTATTTTTTAGTAGGATTCCATCTACACATTTTCTTAAATGACTGAAGTTTCATTAGTATAAGATAATGGAATACTATATATGGAATACATTGATAAGCCATTGGTGTCCTAAAATTAATATTTTTCAAAAATCCCACTTTTTTTAACTATACAAAATTCTAACCCAATAAAATATCTATTCTGTCCTTTCAGATTGTTAAGAAGATTAATTCACTGCATTTCTTTTATATTTTTTGTCAAAAAATATCTGCTGGACAGATGACACAAGTGAGCTTCAGCTTGACAACTATTTTGATCACTAATTGATGGATTCTTAAAATTAGAAGATTGAAATGCAATTGCTGGAGCCATAATCTTAGATCAAGCATCTCTAAGATGTGTAGAAACACAAAACGTATACTCGCTCACAAACACTAATGTGACGTGCTCACCTTCAAGCACAGACTGACACACTGCAGGTAAACAGAGAGGCACAAATGTGTACTCGAGTCTGGTCACCTGCATGAGAATGCTGCATTGCGCTGTTCTGTACCTCAGGAATAGGAAGAAGGAGCTAAATGAAGATGTGAATGCACTTTATATTGGCCGTTTCAGTTGAGTGCTTGCATGCGTAGCTCGGCTACATGATAAAAACAAGGTAGCCCACTCCTGAGAGAAAAAGTTGGTTACTTTTCTGTATATCAGTAAATATCCAGGCAACTATTACAGAACATTTAATAAAAAATCATGCTCTTGCTAACCTAGTAGTAATTCTTCATAGTTTTCACATTCTGAAATTCTCTCCTTCAGTAAAAACACATCTCTATCATATAAATAACATTTCCAGTAAGAAAGCCTGAGACAATGAAAATCTGTTTTAAAAACACAATGACTACTAACATCACTGCATTCAAATCTTTTGAACTAGATGTCCATTATTAAGTGCTTCACTGGTGGAAAATAAATATACAGTGCCTGACTTGCTATAAATTCATCAATCTATCCCACAACTCAGGCAAAAAAAAGGTATTTAAATTTTTTAAATTTTAATGTTATAAATTGATTTCCCCAACAATTTCTTTATTTCATTGTAGTTAATGTAAGCAAAGAAATATCCTTTTTTCCTTTACTTTTATTCCCATACCACCACCACCAAAGACACTTCATTTGGGAGAAATAGGCAAATATTAGTCAAGCTTTCCCATACTTTTAAATAAATAGTTTTTATTGTGGATTGTGGAACACAGATCACTAGAGCATATTCAAGAATTAACATGGAGAAAAACAGACTCCCTGTTGCTGGAAAAAAATATAGGTTGAATGTTGAAAAATGATGAAATCAAGCTGAGAAGTTTACAGCTTTATGGCAGAAAGAGCAGGAACAAATAAGAATTTCTGGTGTGCATTATAAGGATTTGCAGCCTGCAGATTTTCTGGTTTGAGTCCAACCATGGATATGTTGAGAAAACTCATCTCAGTTGCATTCCAGCAGAAGCATCAGTCTCTTGCAGTCAACAGAAGGTGTTGGGGAGATCTCTGCTTCGTCTCTTCATCAAGTACAAATTAATAACATAATGCTGTTATGCATTGTGTGACTTTGTAAACCTGAAAGGTTTTACCTGTGAGAAAATGAATCTTTCAACTCATTTCAGGCAGAAAGTTGGCTCTGAATCAGAGAAAGGTTGAGGTTAGAAGTGACCGCTGAAGGTGGTCTGGTCCAACACCTGTCTCTATAATCCAGCTCAGTTTTGCTATTAAATTTCACATCTTTATCTTCACAATAATAACAATGTAGAATTTTTTTTGGTAGATCGTAATTCTTTGCTTTGCTATTTAAGTCTAACATTAATTCTTTTTACACTATATAGATTTTAGATGTTGGGGGGATTTTTTGGTTGTTTTGGTTTTTTGTATATTTTTTTTTTAATTGCTTGTCTACCTGCCAAGAAATGGAATGTTTCCTAAACTGGTCAAATTCTGCATGCATATTTCTTCCATTAATTATACTGTCAAAACCTGGGTTACAGAGGAGGGCAGTTTTTACAATACTCTAGAACAATCATCTGTTATTCAGATGGTTTTATCAAGGCTTTAACAACATAATGCTGAAAATCAGATTTTTCTAGGAAATTTTTATGCACAGTGATTTTCATTCATTACAGTAAAAGTTTTCAATTTCCTTAGTTTCAGCATTTGAACTTCAAGGTTCTCTTGCAGGTGCAGCACATTGTGGTGTAAGTCGCTTAAGTGCACTTAAGGAAAACACATATCCTAGACAGTTTTAGCTTAACTAGCAATATCCTACCAATGATATGAAAATGAAGGTGGAAAATTTTAACATCAGTGGGGAAATGAATGCAGATTCCATTCATGGGGAAGTTTACTGCATTTCACCAGAGTGAATATTAGTAAACAAGCCATACTTAATTCAGTCACTTAAGTACAGTGCAGAGTGTTATTAAATATGTCTCAGGTTGTCTGAGAAGTTGAAGTCTTGCTGAACAGAATTTATTATTTTTTATTAAATTTTTTATTCCTAAAACATAAGGTGTAAAATAGGCAAGATTATCTGTAAACATGTTTTTATTCTGATACCTGGTTCAGCTGCAGTCATCTGTAGTTATCTTACACACAGATTAGTAAATGATACATTGAAAGAGGAACAATAAAAAGCCTCTTTAGCTTTGTTCTTCTCTTACCTTATTGGTCTTTAATTGACTCCTTCTCTCACCCTATGTTAGTGGGAAGCCTCCTGTCAAAAAGGGTACTTGATTGCCTATCAGAACTAACAAGAAAACATGAGACAAAATTTCATTTTATCCCCTCCTCATTTATGCACACAAAAGCCTATACTATTATCACACAGACTTCCAGCTTTGCCTGTGTGAATCAAATTGATAAAGATGTTATCTTTATAAATAAGTACATCAGTATGTAAATAAACATTAAATTATTGAAAAGCAGATAAAATGGTCAACATTTTTCTCCCACCTAAAAGTGCCTACTTTCCTTTCTTGGCATCTTTCCTTCTTCTTACTTGTTCTTTGAATCATGTCCATTTTTCGTAATTTTTTTTCTAAGTTCTTTTAAAAGGATTATTTTTGTCACACCACTCTACTTTCCCTCTTAATATCACAAGTAAAATGTTTTTTACATTTTTAAAAAAATTTTCTTGGAAGTGCAGGGAAGACTTGGATAGGATAGAATTTAAATTTTTGTTTCAGTTGAAAAAAACCAACATAGTGAAGGTGGGAATCCACAGACATCAAAAGTTTTGCAAAAGTTTGAGAGCAGAAACGATATTGAAGGTGTAGAAAGAAAGGAAAATGTAGAAATCTCAGAAATAGAAGGAAGAGGCTGTAGTTTGCATTCCAGCAACCAGAATGATAAATCAAATTTATATGTTGAACAACATGACATCCCATGGTGTGTTGGCAGTCAGAGAGTGTAGAAGTGGTATCAGCATACATGTGTTAAGTACTAAGTCCTTGGATCATCTTTATAGTTTGCTCTAGCCTTAGTATGTATGGCTAATCTGCATTAGCAATAATCAAAGTTATATGCTCCAATTAAATGTCCATATGGAATGTATTAGACACATGTAATATGACTTAAAATTTCATTTAACTGTAGTAGACATATAAATAACAGTTAATCACAATAGTTCATTAAGGCTATGGTACGCTGATTAAGCATGAATAAATGTGGCAGATGTATCTGAGCTAGCTTCAAAGAAGTTTTATCACACACTCATGCTGTCTAGCTGTGACAGCATGGAGCTCAGGCTGAGCCACCACCTGCATGCTGTGTGTCTTGCTGCATGTGTGCTCACTTGCCTTGCTGTGGCTGATCTTCCAGCAAGGGTGAAGTGACACTTCTAATCTTCCTGGGTGGTGTCTGTTCAACACGAAGTAGCTTATGCACTGCACTTTCATTTTTTCTTGGTAATAAATCACCACGTTATGTGGTCCTTCTCACAGTCTCAACATTCAGTTTGTTGATCTGTGGGGTTTTTTGGTGAAACATGTATTTCTTTAAGCATGAGTGACTTTACCAGGGATTAATTGTTTGGTAAATTCTTTTTTTTTCTAAGATACACAAAAATTTTAATAGTCTTGTTCAAAATATGAAATATTGTCTTTAACTGTATCATAGAGTTGAAATATAATTAATTCATATTACAACTGGCCTTGAGATTGCAGTAGAGAGAATTTACAGTTTACAAAATGTCCCATACAAGAATGAAAGCATGATGACTTTTCAAACCCTACATTATTTTGAAGCTTAGCAAACTTGTTTAAGTGTGAAACCTGATGGTCAGATTTTTTTTTTCACCACATGTTAGCCAAATGTGGACTGAAGGGGTCTATCACATATTTTAAATTTGTATCTTTAAGCCTCTCACTAACATGCACTAATTAGCATTTTATTTATATCTGAAAATTGTGTGCTGCATCTCTCTCATACATGAGCCCAACACAGTACAGCTGATCTTCACAAGTGCACTTGTCCAACAGCTCCCACAAAATGATCCCAAATTAAACACTTGAGAAGTGTTCTGTCTAGATATAAATGCAAAAGCACAACGAGAGTGGTGAAGCATTGGGACAAGTTGCTCACAGAAGTTAATGTGCCCCTGCATCTGGAGTGACTCAAAACATGGCTGGAGAGGGCTTGAGCAACCTTATCTAAATTTTAGAGTAGCTGCAAGCAAGGGTTTAGAAAAATAATCCCAGAGTGTCTTTCCAGTTTAAATTATTCTACGAATCTACAAGCTTGGGAAGTACAGGCACATTTCTACCAGTATTTTGGATGTTCTAGAGAGGCATCCGGAAAAAAAAAAATGTAGAAAGTTACAACCAAATTAATTGTGCTGATGGACCAAGAATGACCAACAGATACAAGTTGTGAACTGGTAGCTTTGAGCAGGTTAATAGCTATTGTATTTAATCTCCTGAAAGTAGTTCCTTGTGCTAGCACAATTTGATATTTTCTGACAGTGTAGGGAGAGGAGTGACAAAAATTTAGCAAATCAGTCTGACATTCACATGTTTTCTATAATTGCATAAATTCTTAACTCTTCATTTAGTGCCACTCCTGTTTTCCACGGAGTAAATGTGTAGTTTCTAATTACTTACTAGAGTAATTACAATAATGTTCAGCAGATATAACATTTATTATGTAATATAATAATAGCATCTCGTGGTATCTAGAGATCTTAAAAGAGATTAGAATTCTGTTTCCCATGTGAAGCACTAAAGCATGTGCACTCAAATAGAAGCTGTGTGTGCTTGCAGGGGTGTCTGTTGGAGACAGTCTCTAGTCTGGATAGGCAGGTGACTGAAATAACAATGACTCAAGAGTTTGGTGATGAGAGAACGAAGCTAGGGAAGCAATAGTAAAACTCCCAGAAAAAATTGATATTTGAGTTTATGTGATTTCTCCAGGAGCTGCATAAAAAGGCTGAAGCTCAGGGAGTTTGAAATTTTAACAGAAAAAAAGCAATGACACCAAGTAGGATGACCAATTACCTCAGCTAATTTTCCTCTGCAGTGTCTAATAAAAGGTCACATGCCTAGGAAATTATAACCATATTAACAACCATAACTCTCCAGTTATGTTCTTGTCACAGCTATGAAATCCTATTTCTTTTTCTATCAGGAAGGGTGTGTGTGCATGTGTATGTGTGTATAAAACATACAGTAGGTAAATATATTGAAGGGCTCTGGTAATTTCATGGTAACCACAAGAGCAAAGCTCAAGTTGTTTGTGATGTTAACAGAAACCAGAGATGTGTTGTATGTATGGCCTCATTCACAGTCTCTGAATTGCCTTTTATATAGTTCATGGATCACACAAGATTTTAAGAGGAAAATATTTTCTTTAAATTCATGTACATAATGTAGCTTTTCCTTCTAACATACCAGAAGAAGGTCTGATCATTTTGACTTATTGTGAAACATTACTGTATTTATTTTTAGTACAGGAATACCTTCTGCACCTTAATTTCACTACAAGATATTTATGTTATAAATTCTTGTAAAGAAATGAAAATTTAATACCAAATGTGAAGTCACTCAACCAACTAAAATGAATAGAAAATTGATATGATTGAAACATTGTTTTGGAAAGCATAACTGCCTCATGAGAGAAGATGTAAAGCTTTCCTAGAATCTTGTGGTATTCCTGAAGTTAAGTTTAATAATTTTGATTCTGTTCCCTAAGGAAGAAAACTAGCACACTTCTTTAAAGTTTTAGAAATTAATAGCTTGTTCACATATTTCTTTTTAAAAATATGGCATATTTTAGGATTTGCAGCAGAATTCTGTTCTCATTTACACCTGTGCAATCTCACTGAACCTAAATTGAAAGAGATTTGTCTAGGATAAAAATATCAGGAAAATTGGTGATACTAAACTTAGTTTACTGCAAACCTAACTACTCCAAATATGAAAAGAAAGAGTGATTTTGTGATTCCTCCAGACCGCATAGGTTATTGAGCACTTTCTAACTGAGCCTCTGAACCTTTTGAAGACTTCCCATCATGACTGTATTAAAGACAAACTTGTTCATGTTTGCATTTAAATATACTTTTTAAAAAATTCCTCCCATAATTATATCTGTGCTGCCTGGGTGACTGCAGCATTTGGCATAGTATTTCTTAGAATGAAATTTCAGTAACTGAGATAAATAAGACTTTGTTGCATGTAAGTTGGCTTTGGAGATTATGAGCTCCTTAAGAAATAGCTCATATGTTAGACACTGCGTAGATTAACTAGTTTCTCCCTGGGGAAATTTGTCTGATTGTAAGTCAAAACTGTCTCAGGTAGGCTAATAAGGAGTAATAAGGCTTCTGGAAATCATGCCAAACTGTAGAGAGTTGCCCGTGGGTTGACATTTGGGTCTTCTGGAAAGTCATTATGGGAGGAGGTAACTGGAAAATTCTGAAGCCTTTTTTTGGATTTCCTCATGTATACTTCAGGAGGCCCACAAGAAGGAAGAAAAATCTTCCATATTCTTCTTCAGACACCTTACTCCTTCCATTGCCTCCCAGCAGACCACCTAAAACATACAGGAGCAGAAGTCTGAGGTGTGCCCAGCTATGTGGGTGTATGTATGTGTGTGCAAAGGCATATCCACGAGTGTGTGTGGAACTATAACTGCATGCATGCATGTCTGTGTGAACAAGCTGAGCAGACCCAGTGTTTGGGGAGATGTGTTCCTACCATGATTTTTCCCTAGGCTTTGGCAGGAAACTGAAATGGAGCATTTACTGGGTTATTTTTTTAGCTGCTGGAATTCCCAAGGAGCCCAGATTAGTTTGCCAGCTCCTGATGAGCTTGCTAATACAACTGTTTAAAATATGAACTTTTAAAATAAGACTATTTCATCCTTCCTATCTGCACTAGATCTCAGCTAGATGAGTTCAGCGAACCATAATTTATCGCTTTAGCTTGTTGGTGATTTGGTGATTATGTGCTGTTGCAAAGTGATAGGACAATGGGAGAAAACACAGCTCATCAGCTTTAGAAACATGTTTTCATTCTGTGTGTGCATATGTGTGTGTCTGTCATAATTCATTACTTCCCCTGACCTCTACTTTGACAGGAAAAAATCACTCAGCTAGAGAGATAACCTTTATATCTTAAAGTCAAAATTCCTTTGTCTATGGATTTGGAATGTGAATGTAAAATTAAGTTTTAAGTGGGAATTCACTTTTCAGTGCTAACAGAAGAGTAATTGAGTTACTCAAACATATCACAGAGAACAAAGACACGTGGGCTCAATCGTAGTGCATCAGCTCAAGGATACACTGAACAGACAACAGATTTTTAGAGTGAAGATAAATTTAGCAAAGGAAAACAAATAGGAAAGGATATAGTTACTGGCTGACAAGATCTGTACTGTTAATGGGGGCTAAAAATGTCTTGCCTGATTTTATTTGTACATTAGAAAAAAACAGCATTCAGGAAAGATCTAAAGGTAAAAGTAGAGAAAACATACAAAGCTGTACATTGTATAAAGGTGTGTGCAAATGAGGAATGACCGAGGAAGTTTGAGTATGTCAGAAATTATATCATATACCTGTAGTACTGATAGAGAGAGAGTAGAGAGTTTGGAAAAATAGGGCAGTTGCTGAGTGTGAAGTTTGACCAAATCAAAGTGAATAGAACAGGAATGAAAGACCATGCAATCCGAGATAACAAGGGCTGGCTTGTGTTAGGTCTTAAAAATCTTCCTGTCTGTTCATCTAGTAACAAACAAGTGAAAAAGATTTATCCACAAATAGCATCTATACATAGATGGTAGAAGGCCTGAGACTCAGAAGCTGTAAGTGGCTGCCAAGTATAGAAAGGATTATACATCAAAGCTTGAATACATTGTTACTCCAGACATTGCTGGTAACCACGAAGTTTTTTGTCCTAGTCTGTAAAGCAACATTTTCCAGGGATGGACAATGCAGCTTGTTAAGGCTGAATGCTGAAACAGAAATGCCCTCAAAGTACAGTTTCACATAAAAAATCATGAAAAGAAATTTTATGTCAAATCTATCTTTGAAACAAATTTAAGAAAAAGTCTTGAATGTATTATCAGTAATTCCTGTGTTTTAGGGTTTCATTTGTTTTAAAGTAATTACGCAAGGCTTCTCATTATTAAATTTTTGAAATACTTGTTGGGCTTTGTTGCTTGAGAAATCCAAATTGGTTTGTTTTTTTTTTACCCTTTTCCTACCATTGCAGTGGGAATTCTAATGAGGAGAAACATTTATGTTGAAAACATCTATGATCACGTACAATATTTTGACACCTTTTCTCTGATGTCGGTTGTGTGTTTCCATTAATTTTGTTGACTGGGTGGGCTGATGGCATCCTGAGGTTCAACACTAGACATCTTGTATGAGGTCAAATCACAAATGTATGCCAAAGTAAGGAACATGACTCATCAGTCCTTGCTTTAAGTGAACAATCTCATATTTTGACTCATGTGATCTCTTCACACTATTTTCTAGCATGATTGCAGAGAACTTGTTAAATACTTGTTGCTTGTTTCAGAGGAGAACTAATTATGTGTGAAGTAAAGCAAACCAAGCATTGTAGAAAACAAAAGATGAACTATCTAAGTTTGATTGTGTTCATTTTATATGTTCCAGATTCAGAACAATCTGTGGGCAGGGAATGCGGCCAGTGGTTCTGTGGTTACCTCCTGCATGCTGCCACGGGATACGTCCTCCTGTATGACACCTTACTCCCATTCACCCCGGACAGATTCTGGCTACACAGGCTTTTCAAACCACCAGAATCAATTCAGCCACATGCCCCTCAATAATTTTTTCACTGACTCATTGCTTTCTGGGGCAACCAATGGACATGCTTTTGAAACCAAGCCGGAGTTTGAAAGGAGGTCCTCCAGCATTGCAGTTCTACGGATGAAAGCCAAAGAGCATGCTGCCAACATTTCTTGGGCCATGTAATATAGCAGTACTCTCCTTCAATTTCTTTTTTTTTTTTTTTTTTTTTTTCCTAAAGCAAACTAAAACCATTTTTATTTCCCATATTTAAAGGGAACAACAATAAGCTGCTGTGTGTGGAATGCTAGAAATCACAATATACATGACGTCTGCTTAAAGAAATGCAATATAATATTTAACAATAAATGAAGAATAAACCAAATAGATTTGCCATGCATCAAGCTCAACAAGCCCTCTTTGTTTTGCTTTTTTTTTATATATGTTTTGTTGTACCAGTTGATGAAATACAATTATAGAACCTGCAAAAAAGAAAAAAAATAAAACTACTAAGCAAGTATGTCTACTCCATGGTTTTTAGAAGTCTTGTATAAAAATTTTGTGCTTTACAAATGAATAATTCATAATGGAACAACTTGGTAAAGGATAATAAATTTATTATACTAAGCCCATGATGTAAATCTCTAAGCACACCATGTGAAGAAGGAAATATATGGCCATTCATGTTGTAGCTAGAATTTGTAGACTGAGTTCTCTCAGCACGGTGCTGCTGCCCTAAGCCAGCTCTGCTGTTTTGCCTAATGCACATTGAGCTTTTTGAATTTATATCAATGAACAACTAATGTAATTAGAACAGAAAGTACTACTTTATCTTATGGACTTGAGTGTATTTCTGTTAAAGACAATGAGGGTTTTTTTGGTCAATTATAAGGATGAAAGTAGGATCACAATGTTTAGTAGAGTTTTCAAAGATGTGCACAGATTATGTGTCAACTAGTGTATTCAACTAGTCACCTAAGCTTCACGATATCCTATCTGTAACCAATAAAGGTTACAGATAGGATATTGTGAAGCTTAGGTGACTAAAAGACAACATGGAATAGTACTCCTACACTTTTAACAGAATACAGATTAGGGAAAACCCCTAAACAACACTGAGTTCTTACTTTCAGCACAGTCAATTTTACAGGGTTTTGCTACTCTATGGTCAAATTGAAACAAAAAAAGTCCAATAAGGCTTGTCAGTTTCAGTTTGTAAATGATTTTAAGATGACATTAGAGCGATGTTCATTTAGTTTCAGTTACATTTTGTTGAAACTTTGCTTATATACTTTCTAGAGTGTAACACTAATTTGCTACCTTTAAAATATATAGGAAAAATCTTTTTGACTGCAATGGCAGAAGGAGTTGGCTCTCAGCTCCCAGCCTATCACAAAGGAATTAAAATGTCAGCAGACTTTCTGACATTTCTGGTGGAAAAAAAAAGTAGAGGACAAGAAAAATACATCTGGAGAATTGATATCTGCTTTGATTTACTTCTCCTCCCTTTCCCCTGTCACATTCCAAGCTCCTTCAGATGAGTGAAATGTCAGCCTCTTTGAAAGCAACAGTCAGTCTCTCAGGTTCATAAAGGCAAAGTAAATTAATTGAAATAAAGAAGGACTTGCATGGCTGTGATTAGAACAGGATACAACTCTCAGGGCACCCCCCAGCTCATTCCTGCTTTTCTCTCTGGCCATTAGTTAGGAACAGAGGGCGCATGGGGGGAAAAGGGAAGATCGGGAAGCAGATTTCATCACAGCAACTGCAGAACTACCAGCACTCACAAAAACAAACTCACAGGCATCCCCAGGTTTTCTCTTCTCCCACTCTGGAGGGCTAAATTTGAAACAGAGGAGATGGATTCATTCTGTAGTCTTTCAGGGGAATAAACAAACTTGACGTTGCCATCAGGATCAACTGAAGATGGGATTTTTACAGCAGAGTCTTACACAGCTGAAAGGAAGGTTGTCCTATTTTCCACTAGTAATAAACTCAGATTTTAACACATGCATATACTCCAATTTGTGGTTTCCTGATTTGATTCTCCTTCTAAAAATTAGCTTCTACTTTGGCCTGAGGAGCTGGAAAAGAGTATTCTGGCTAAAAGTTATCTTTTCCATTTTTTATGGTCTGTTTAGACAGCAGTAAAACTAGGCCTATGATTTAAAGAAAAAAAAAAAAAAAGAAATTTAGTGGTACAGGTAGATGCAATAGTTTTGTATAAACACTTTTGTCACATGCAGGATGAAAAGGCAGAAATATAAGGGATTTTTTTAGCAAACTATTTTCAGTAATTTTTTTTTTTTGTTTTATTTTATTTAGTTTTCACATAATTATTTTTTAAGGTGTAATATTTAGAACACACCAAAGTGATTTCCAGAACCTTTTTTTAGGGCTTCATTAGTGGCCAATGAAGGAAAAGTTCAGCTGGCAATCTCCGATCCATTTTTGTTGTTGCCTCTTTCAATTTACTTATTTATTTTCATAGCAGAATTTGCTATTGTTTTCTTCTGAAATCCCCCCAAAATAATTTGTACAAGGTTTTTTAAGTCAGGAGTAAAATGTAACAATTCCTAGGAATTTATTGCAATTGCAGATTTATTACTGAATAAACATCCATTTTCAAAAAATTACAACACTTTTAGATGCTTGAATCTTCCAAAATCAAAGGCGGAAATAAAAGACCATGTCATCTTCCTGCTGATTTTAATTAAGTGAAAGGGATGCAATTCTAATTAATTCTTCATCCTCAAATCTAGCAGTGGAAATTTTTTGTTACTTGTTGCTAGCATAACTTTAGACATTAAATAAATAGGTATTCAACCCCTCATTAAACCTGAGGTGTGATAAGTTGCAGGCCTGCATTAAGCTTGTCATGCTCTTGCATCAGCCTCGTCTCGAAGAATGAATGATGGCCTGTTGGTTGCAGCGTTTCATTTAGCTAATGAAAAAGTATCTTCGTGTTAGATGTCAAGTACTACAACAGGGTCACATTCTGCCAGTTTTATTTAGTAGAGCTTTACTCTGTGAGTAGTAGCATTGATGGGAGTGAGACTACTCACATAGGCCAAATTGTGAATCACTTGTTAATGTTTATTCACAATGGCCCCATTCATGCAAAAAAAAAAGCCTCTCAGCACAACATGAGTAATCGGTTCATAATCAGGCTCAGCTTAAAGTACTATTCAGCTCTAGTAAGGACAGCAGAATCTGGCCCATGCTGGCTTAAGGCCAGTCTCAGATTTTTTAACCAAGATGAGTAGCTCCTTATTCCGCAAATAGTGCAAAGAGACCAAACAGGGCTATTTGCAGTGTTCTCTTTTTCTAAGAAAATTGTAGAATGGAGACATTTCAAAGCAAGTTTCTGTGAAAGGGAAATGATTTTATTTTCTGCTGGATTGTACTCTCATATTTGACAGGACTTGTGTTCTTGTGCTTTGATTTTATCACTTAATGATTTCTTCTTTTGAGCTACTAATCTTTTCACTGCTTCTTGAACATGTGGCAAATGCACTAAAAACAAAAGGAGGTGATTTACATAGCCTTTCTGCCAAGCATGTTAACTAATGTTTGAGATTTGTGATCATCCTGCTATGCCGAGAAGTAAATTTATAGAACTTTTGGACAAAGAGTCCCTATCCTGTAAAGAGAGAAAGTGAAATATTGTTCTAATTATTGATGTACTGTGTTTTCTCCTGTGATTGATTAATCAACATTTTGAAAATCTTAAGCCTGAATTTTAACAAATTTCTGAACAAATGTAAATTTACCTATGAAATGAAAATTTATTTATATTATGATTTTTACAGACTCATAAGTGATGGACAACACTGCATTTAGCAGCTAAAGATATGGTTTTCTTATGATGAAGATGGCCAGAAATGTTTGGCAAAAATGATTTCTACCTACTGTTTAACAGTGTTACACGTCACCTGAACATATCAATGAAAGCATCTTCTGCTGAGAATAAGTTGAAATGAACTATATTTCTCATTTCACTTCTTTGCTGTCATAATATTTTCTACAATGAAGTGTTGAAAAAAATTCAGTTCAATATGTTAAAGGCATTTTATTTTGACTGTGGACTTTATGGCAAGGCCCTGAAGTATAAAATTTAACAAATATAACCTATATTGTGCATTTAATAATGAGATAGTTTAGCATGATAGAAGCAAACTATTTTGTTTTGCAAACAATAAAATATTACAGGGTTTTCTTTCTCAAAATTACAAAGGTTGTTTTATTGATAAATTTCTAAATATCCATGCTATTTCAAAATCAGAGTTAAATCAGGCTGATCAGAGTTAGAATCCATTAAACCCACTTATTTTTCTTAATTTCAAAATATTTTCAGAGGAAGTTCTTTCTGTAACAAGTATTTACTCCCTGTAGTGGTTTAAGCCCAGCCAGCAGCCAAGCCCCACGCAGCTGCTCGCTCACTCCCACATCGGAGAGAGCTGGGAGAGAATCAGAAGGGTGAAAGCTGGAAAACTCATGGCTTGAGATAAAGACAGTTTAATAGGGAAAGCAAATGCCACGCACATAAGCAAAGCAAAACAGGGAAATCATTCACTTCTTGCCATGAGCAGCCAGGTGTTCAGCCTTGTCTGGGAGAGCAGGGCCCCATCACAGTAACAGTGACTTCAGAAAACAAAGGCCATCACTTCAGTCGTTCCCCCTTCTTTCCCCCACTTTATACACTGAGTTGTATGTATACTGACATATATGTTGTATGTCATATCCCCTTGGTCAAGTGGGGTTACCTATCAAAGCTGTGTCTCCTCCCAAGCTCCCAGGCACTCCAACTTCCATGCCAAGGTAGCAGTATGAAAAGCCAAAAAGGCCTTAGCTATGTTTAAGCACTGCTCAGTAATAACAAAACCATCTCTATGTTGCGCTGAACTCTGTTCAGCACAAATCCAAAACACAGAGCCACAGCAGCCACTGTGAAGAAAGCTAACTCTACCCCAGCCAAAAACCAATGCTTTCCCCAGGCACTTTTATACCCAAATTACAAGTGGCACACTCATTGCCAAAAATACATAGTTTTTATTCATCTGCTGTTATCTTTTTAGATTTTGCTGGCATTAGAATGATGAAGTAGTGTGCAGTGAATGGAGTATGATGGCTGGGGATGGATGAATGGCAGAGTACAGTGCTGGAGTAAGGGGGGGAACCTAAACCCAGTGCAACTCTTCCTTCTATCCTTGAACCATTCCTCCTGAATCTCACTAGCACCTGGCAACATAAAGCTAATTCTATTGCCACTTTTTCAGTATGGGTTTAAGGAGAGATATCAAGAATCAAGAGTAAGTCTTGAAGAGGTAGGGTTGGCAGGTGTATGACTGTCATTGGCAATAAATACACGCTGTGAAATGATGAGTAGTTTTGTGGAGAAGCATATCTAACCATGAATTTCAAGATTTTTTTTCTCTGAACTTTTGAGGCAACAAGGGGACAGAACATTCAAGCAAAGGCACAGCAAGGCGATTGAAAGAGTGAGTCCACAAAATTCCTGAAGCACAGCCATTCTCCTTTGCACCACAGGCTCGTTAAAACTGATATGGCTGTGGCATGCAAATGAAGGAGTATATCACAACATAATTACCACATAAAATAGATTTGAGATATTGTCCTGTTCCTGCCAGGTGTTCTTAATCTGTTTAAATAAGAGCATAAAAATTACATAAATCCTCATCAAATTTTTTCAAACAATCCACACTGGATTTATAATATAAGGAAAAAAACTTAAAACTGAGTAAGTGAATCTTCAAAAAGCATTATTGTCTCAAAGAATAGGGGTTTGTGAGCCCTTATACTTGTGAGGCCTTGACAGCTCAATTTCAGCTTGACTCATACTGCCCAACTTCATAACAGTGATTATTCCCATAGGAATAACTAGTGCAGTAGACTAATAGATACATCAATGTATAGGAAATAATATTGGTTTAAGTAATTGATATTAGCATGAAAAACAGAATTTCAAAAAATGTAGGTTGTAGGATTAGTCAAAAATCATAATTTCTGACTGGCTTATAGAGTGGAACTTGATGGTTTACAAGATGCTGTTACAAGATTTTTCTGTGCTCTAACAAGACCAACCCTCTAATCTAATAGCTTTCTGTTTCATCTCTCAGAAGCTGGCTTCTGCATTCTTCATTTGATAAATAATTGAAATAGGCTTGATTCTCCCTGCATCGTACTCCTGTGAGAAAGTTCATTTATGTGTACTAAATGCAATTTTCTTTAGTCTCACTATCATTACAAAGAGACAAAGTCTTCTCCTTTAATCCAGTAGTTGCAAAAGATCTGATTTTTGATACTATTACTGCTCTGTGAGTGAGCAATTCATTGATACGGAGAGAAATGACTAAGTTGTGTAAAGGCCCTTTTTTTTTTTTTTTTTTTTTTTTTAAAAAAAAAAAAAGACCACAAAACCTTAATTTGTTTGGTTTTGGTGTGATTATAATTTACAAACTGCTTGTAGGTGGAATAAAGTCCTAGTTAACAGTTTCATAATATTTTTGTCCATCTAAGAGGAAAAGGGCATCGTTAAAATGAAACTTTGTCAAACAGCATGCTCAGACAGACAGAAGTATCTGAATCCTAGGAGACTCTATTTACTCAGGTGTGTTTACTGGAATGATTTTGGTTTAATCATTAAAAATTGAAAACAGCTGAGATCTTTAATGGAAAATAACAATATAAAACATGTTAATTGTATTTTTCTTTCAAAGTGATATTTGGAGGAACAACTCTGCTTCTAGTGTACTAAAAGTGATTTTCCTCATTACTTTTTATAAACAGTTTAGTATATAATGAAATACATATTTTTATATGGAAAGACCTGTCAGATATTACTTAAACACATAGGGTAAATAAAATACTAAATGATTTTGGAAGTCTTTTAGAAAAAGGTCTGGGACAGAGATCAGAGTTAGTGAGTATTATTTAGCAAATGCTTAAGTAGTATATACAATGAGCAAAGAGGAAAATACACTCATTGGCAGGGAGTTTATTGAATATTTAGAGCCAGAAAACTCAGTGCTGGCAAGAAGGAATGAAATCTTCTTTACTCAAAAATCTCCTTATGATCAAATCCTATTTGAATTTAACAGGAATCTTGCCAGTGATCTCACTTGGGAGTAGTAGGATATGTTCCCTAATAAACACTTAATAGATTTACTATGTTAAATTAAATTGTCCTGGAACAACATTATTTAGTTTATATTATTTTTTTTATTTTATTTTTTGTTAAGGTACTCCATTCAGCTGTTTTTAAAGTACAGAAATTATTAATTCAGTGGTTTACATCCGATTTACTACAATGGTTTCCATATTTGTGTCTGATTTTTTTTACAGAATTAGAGAGACAAGGATAGACTGAGCAATGTTTTTTGTTTTTAGGGAGATGTGTACTAGGAGGATTGTTAGTTTGTTAGTTTTAGTGTGAAAACTGTTCTATGCATATGCTAAATCATTAGTGCAGAGTCATTAACCCTTGTATAAACTAATTAGACTAATTTTCTTCTGGAATTTAGGCAAATAATGTAACTGAGATAAACAGAGATGCTTACATGTTCACATTTATCTACACTTTCTATTTATACTGTTAAATGCTTAAAACAACACTGGGCCATAAATTTGCCTTTTGTTCTCATTCTTTTGGCAGTGTTTCCTACATGCTGCACATTTAGAGTGCAGTTTGGTCTCATCTCAAATAAATAAGAGCCATGGAAGGAAAAAACTGCAGCTACAAAGTAGTTCTAACCCATTAAATGCAGATGGCCCACAGGGGGTTTAATCATAAGAGAGAGAGCACACATCATGCTGAAATATAGAGCTGTTTTCTATCACTTGTTACCATTTGAATGTCTGTCCCAGGAAAGTGAATTCAATATATCTTCCTGGCCATCAGTTGCCCTCTGAATACTCCTTCTCTCTCTGATGTAGCTAGATTTCCCTTTAGAACATACAGAGATGAATGAGCTCTTACCACACGTAGAAGTGAAAGAAAACATTTCTTTCTGCACCAGAACAGATGAGATTCATCATTAAGAGAATGGATTTGACCTTGTCAAGTGGACCAAAGCAATTTATAAACAAACTCCTACAGGGGAGGCTACTTTTGGCCAAGTACTATATTAGCAGTGTTTTACTTATGCCCGCTGCTACCTTACAATAACTTCATAAACAGGCTGACTTCCTGAAATATAGAGTGCTGAGAGATATCACAGATGTACCTAGAAACACTGGGATAGCATACGGTTACTTCCCTCCCTAGAGGCTGCATAGAGATATGTCCACCCACCTTGCTTTCTCATTCTTGGTAAAAGTTGCTTTTCACTACCCAAATTTAATCTTCATTTCAAGTTTAGATATGTATCAAAGAACATATTTATACTTCAATTTGCCATTGTTATATTGTTGTTTATATAAGCAGCACCCAGATGGATGATGGTATCCGATATGAGACTGAATGGCACGTATCTATCAGAACACTAGCAAGAAAAAAAAAGCAATTCAGCGTGGGTCTATTTTATTTCCAGCATCAGAAAAGGAATGTAAAGTAGTTACAAAAAGTCAATATATAAAAAATAAATATAAAGTCAATAGTTTGCTACAAAGTTATTTAGATCAGATACTTCTACTGATACAAATAGCATTTCTCCTTTCACCAGGATATTTGAACTGCAGGTAGGAATTTTGTCTCTCCTTCTCCCAAGTCTGTGCCAGGTATGCTTTTTAAGTGAGAACAATCTTTAGTGGTAGGAAAAGTGCAATGGCTTAAAACTTTTTGTTCTGTCCAATGATCATGAGAAAGCAAGAAAAAATGAGGGCATTCAGTGGCACAAAGACAACCCTGCTGTATAGAAGGAGAATACTCTGTGCCAGTCCAAGGGGATGGTTGCAGGATAAAGTGAAGAAAAGACTCTCTAGATGTGTAAACTATGGGTACAATTAAAAAAAAAAAAATTACTGTGACTTCTGGGACTTACCTTGCCATCTATATCAATCTTATCTGAGCTGATAGTGTTATAATTTATGTCTATGTCTACAAAAAGAGAATCATGGAAGATTTGCAGATGGGGACTGACCAGAATATTCAGTTTTCTTTGTCTCACTTTTCCTGTGGAATGTACCCAAACAGATATGAAGTTGCAGATGCAGTTACTTCCTTCAAAGACCACAGAAATAACCCTGTTTAAGTGATAATTTTAAATTTTATTCTTTGTTGACATTGCCTTAGAATTATAGTTAGGGTTGATGACAGTGAGAAGGAGCTTTTCTCATATTAGAAATTTAATAGAATATAGGTGGAGCCCTTCAAGCCATGAAATTTCCCAGAACTTCCAGGAGTCTCCATCATTAATGAGCCTTATGTGAATAGCCAAGAGCTTGATAAATATTTTAGCTCAGGAGAAATCTACGCTGTCCAAGTCTTGTCTGGTTCATCATAGATGGTCTTTATTGTTCAAAACCCAAGACCACAGTCTTGTTCCATTGCCAGTCTATGCTTCATTGCCAGAAGATAACAATTCTGACCCTCTTGAGGTCAGAACAATGAAAAGAATTTCCCAAGTCCTTAAAAGGCAAATATATTGCATATATTCATAGCTGACTAGCAGATTTATGCCTTATTTTCTTGTAGGTCAAGTTCTCAAAGTCTTCTGTCATTAGGTTGAGAAAAGAGAAAATGCCACTTGCTTGTTTCCAGTTGGAATTAATCATTATTCATGCACTTCCGTGTGTGTTTGTGAGGTGTTCCTGTGTCAAAGATGGAACTGAGGCACACAGTGCTGTGTGTTACAATCACTTCTCTACTGTGATTTACATTTGGAAGGATCTTGGGCACAGTACCCAGCACAGACATAGTGAAAATACACAATTTACAGAAAAAAAGAAAAATTGCAGCAAAGAACCAGTGACAGAGTACTACTGTATAACTCTGTCTTGACTCACATTTTTATAAGCATGCATCTGTTTACACTCTCTAAGAGGAAGATCAAAGTTCACAGAGAATTTTTATTGCCCTGGGAAGAAATTTATCTCTTTTTAAACGAAGAAAACATGGCTTGTTATCTTCCTTAAATGAAATAAAAACAAATCTGTCCCTCTCTTCCCTTCAACACCAGACAGTAAGCATCCAAGATGGGTGACACTTAGTGAAAGGTCTCAAAATTTCTCCAAAAGATAATTCATCCTGAAATCAACCCTCACAGTTTTGATCTGCCTGAAAATTCATCAAGATGTTTACAAAGAGAATATTTGGCTGTTGAATTTGGTCCTGTGGATTAATGGGGTAATCACATTTCTATTGTCCTTTAGCTTTATTGATTCTGCTGTAAACCACAGCCCAGGATAATAAGGGCTATTTTCCATTTATTCTGTGTGTCAGAATTCAGATGGGGGTCCTTGGGAAGTTGTCAGAGGCAAGAATTCTATAAATTGCAATAGCTTGCTACAGAAGACATTTTATTTATTTTAACTTCTCCACCTCCATTCCTTTCTGGCATCAAATATGCATATTTAAAGTGTTGCTGCTACTTTCCAGTTTGACTTTAGAGCTCTTTGTTTTTATATAAAATAGTTCTGTTGCATTCCTCTAGTATGTCAAAGCAAAGTCAAGCTTGCTTTAACTCTTCAGGGCTTTATACATCTCTACTTTCCTTTTGTTAACAGCAAAGAGAGCAAGCTGGCTCTCAACTATTGTCTCTGTTTCATGAATGTTAGCAAGTTTTTGCACGGCAACTTACACACTCCTTTTACATAGCCCTGATATAGTATTAGAGCCCTCCCATGCACTGATTTGTCTAACCCAAAAATGAGTTCTTTAATTTGTCTCCCTTGGATTTGTAGGATGTTATGGATTTGCACAAAAGTGATCTAATGTCATTTTCCTGAATGTTCAGCTTGTGACATCTCAAAGCTGAAACTGTCCATAATTTTATGCAGAATGATTGGCAAAAACAACTATGTAAAATGGTTTTTGTAGGTCAACAGATATATGGCGTCTTCTGTTTCCTCACTTTTAGTTCTCGTTTTGAAGAAAACTTCCATATTCACTTCCCATTTGATATTCTTCATCTATTCAACTACCTGACTGTCATAAATTAGTCTTCTTTAACACTCTGCTGATTTAATTTTCTCAGCTACAGCCTTCTTTTCATTGGTCTGCACCTTTTTCAGCTTGCAGCCTTGATACAGTTTTCATGAATCTGGAAACATATTTTTCCACTTAAGTGTTTGCATTTTTCGTTGTTGCTTATGCTGTGTCATATGGGATTCATACTCAAAGACCTCTTCCATTCAGTGCTTACCACAGAAGTGCTTTCAGCATCTAGCTTTTACTGGTAGCAAACTCTAGTTGCAAATATATTTGTACTTGGAAAATCAAGGTAGCAAATTAGCCACAGGTTATATATTTTTCCCTGTGAATCCTGGAGGAGAAGCAATGGACATCTCTCTGGATCTGGTTAGGTGTTTGTCTATCAGCTGCCCTTCTGCAAAGTTCAGGGGGCATGGGGAAATAATACTTGACTCCATCACTGTTGCAGAAGTATCTCCTGAGAAGATCCTTTATATGCAGCTTTGACAGACAAAAATATGAAAAAAAAAAGAAGAAAAAAAAAGGAAAAAAAAAAGATGGTATGCTAAATATGGTGGAAAGAGAAGAATTATATGAAATATATACTGTCAAATGGCTAAGGGTTTTTTTTATTTTTAAGTAAGTTATTCATATCAAACATTGTTTTTGCATGTCAGAGAGCACAGTTCTTCTGTTAGCTTTGGTAGTCATGATGTATTTTGCCTTTTCTTTGAATTTTAAGTGAAGTTCCCAGTTATCACATTTCTTCTGATTTATTCCACAGATACATAATCTGTATTGTTCTCTCACTTTTCTAAATAAGATTTTCTAAGGTGGAATTAGAAACCATCCTCTCTATACTCAACATATTTTTATTCCTTTTTCCTTGAGAATTTGCCCAATGAGCTTTACTTTGCATGGATCACAGGAGGTAAGAAGTGGAGGTAAGGAGTGGCTTTCTATCTCCTGGCATGGGACTTAAACTGAAGCAGAGGAACCTTTCTTTGATACTAAAAATCTCATTAGGAGGCATGATAAAGCTATCATTTAACTCAAGGCCATCAAAAGGAATTCTGCTACGTGAAGTATTTTAAAACTCCAATTTTTGTTCCAATGAATGTTTGAAGAATCTGGTAAATATTGGTGGAACAGGATGGGGACTTAGTAATTCTCACTCATGTTTGCTCTCCTTTTGCCCTTGCATGATGATTTTTTAAGCTCCAACACAAGTTAATTAAAAGAAATATCTCCCTAATATATCTGACAGCATGTGGCAAGGATGTTTGGATAAAAATTGTTATAATTTTTCAAGTAGAAGATGAAGCACTGAGTGTGCTCTTACGAAAAGCAGAGGTTAATGATAATTCTACCTGTGTGAGATGATTTGCAAAACAGAAATGAACTTGCATGTCTCAAAAAGCTTGTGTTTTCTATATGGGCATTACACAGGAATTAATATTTGTTACCGTATTTATAAAACAGTGTTACCATGATTAAGGATATCCAGTGTTACCATGATAAAGGATATTACACTATTCAAAGACAACATGACACAGTATGTTGTTGATCTATCCCAAATATACAGGCATATATTTTAACTGTCATAAAATATTTGTTTGAATTTCTCTGTGTATATTTCAAATAGTAAGTCAAATTCTCTCCAGAAAGTTTTATGAAAGATATTAAAATGCAAAAATTGAAACTATGTGGCTTTTTCAAATAGGTGATACTTACAGTAAACTGTTCAGAAACCCTACATAAATCTGAAACATTTGCAATCCTTAAAGTGGGATTTGTATTCAATTTCAGAGATTAATTTTAATTTTTGACTTTGTCTTCTATAAAACATGATTTCTATTTTTCAGATTCTGAAGAGGCTTCAGATCAGTTGTGCAAGTAATTGCAAGTTCTGGGTGGAAGCAGTGACTCATTGGCAGTTGGAGCTTGTTTCTATGAGAACTCTTGGTGCGTATTATTAACAAAGACAAAGTTTTCATGTCATAGTGTTGATTCTCAAACATGAGTACCGGCCATTGGAGTTTGATTTTGCCCCCATCTCATGCTAAAAACTATGTTGTGTGTAGATATGCAGTGGCGGGCTGCAGAGGTGGCCTCTGTGAGAGGGCAGCATCTGCCCTTTGCACAGCACAGCTGAGCCCACCAGTGAAACTGGTGGTGTGTCTGAGAAAACACTAGGGAAAAGGCAAAATTCCTGGGCAGAGAGAGGAGGAGGAGGAGGTAACAAAAGACTGAGGAACAATTGAGGGAACACCAAGATCAGAGGAAGAGGAGGAAGAGGGTATAGATGTGGAGATTCTCTGGGCACCAGAGCAGCTATCCATTGCAATCTGTGAAAGGAAATGGACAGAGATACGGAAAAACTCATGCAGAGAATCCATGCTGGACCAGGGTAGAGATGTGACAGGGGAGGAGCAGAAGAGAGGAATTATTACATATTGACCCTCATCTCCTCACCCATCCTGTGTCGCTGTTGGGGTGTGTAGAGGAGTTGGGTGTGAAGGAGCAAATCTGAGCCTGGGAGATTGGGGAGGAAAGCTGTTTAAATGTTTGCCTTTGCTTCCCACTACCCTATTCTATTTTAATTGGCAAAATATGAAATTTAAATTAGTCTTCCCCAAGCTGAGCTAGTTTTGCCTGGCACAGTAATTGCTAAGTGATCTACCTGTCTTTATCTCCATGTGCAAACTTTCTAATCCTAGTTTCTCCTCACTTTTTGGTGGAATGGGGAGTCACTGAACATCTGGGTGGGAATTTGGCCCTTAGACAATGTTAACACACTACAAAAATCAAATTGTTTCTGGGTCCAAAAATATTTGATCTAAGACATGTTGTGCAGTCATCAAACTGAAGATTTCAAGGGATTAAAAATCTTCCACTGCCCATGAAAAATCTGTTTCGTGTTTCATTCTTTCCCAGTATGAAACATTTTTTCATTGTTTCTCAAAAAAGTTCACCAGTCCAAGTTTGGAAAAAACGCTCCCCAATTTCATAGGGTAGTTTACTCTTCCATTATTACTTTGATGACCACATCTAACACCCATTTGTGGCATGTTGGATGGAAAACAGGTTTCATAAGTCTGAATCAGAGTCTGAAGAAAAGGTCTTTTTTATTTTGTGTTTAATATCACATCTTTGAAAGATGATCACTCAGTTTCACTCTTTCACCTTTGTTTACAAAACACTGGAAACCATTAAAAGCAGATATGAGTGTTTACTATGGAGAGGAGTTATACAGTGAGGAATTAAACTGGTCAAAAGATTTACAGAGATGAAAATACTGCAGAACCAGATCTTTGATGAATAAATGGCACTACTTTAAATATCACATTAGTCATAAAGAGAAGTATAGTATTAACTCAGGAGCAGTTGGACAAAAATATATCCAAGTAAATATTAGACGTAGCAAAAAATGCACTGTAAAAATATATCAGTCATGCAAGAGGGGGTGTTAAGGATTATTCCTTTCATGGATGTTATTTTCTGCCCTATTTTTACGTGCTAAACATTTTCTGTGTATCCTAAATCTTTTTGTGTGAGAACACATGTAAAGGATATTTTCCTGATGCATCACCAAATGCAAAGGATAAAAGGTGAGTTATGTAATGCCTTCTAACTCCTGTGATGGTGTGTCCACAGAGATGTACCAATCTCCAGCTACTAACCTTTTCTACAGGAAATGAGTGTGGCAAGGTAAGGAAGTAGCAATATTCTATATTAACAAAAAGAATATTTCTGCATAGGAAACTTTCATATCAATGGAAAGTGACAGTCTGCTCAGACACTAAACACAGCTATTAAAGAAAACTTCTAACCAGCATTTTTCACATCACTGGCTATAGAGGAAGACTAAAAAAAATGGCCTTGCTTATCTGAAGTTAGTTTTATGAAAACAATGATTTTATTGAAGCCTTACCACAGATTTACTAAGCAGAAGGTATCTTTCTGGCTTTAAGTCATGAGAATGAAAGGTGGTTGCAGCAGTGACTACTGGTATTAATTGAAGCATCCCTAGGTTTGCAGTGTCTTTCTGCAGCCATCCCAAGCTGATTATGGGCAGTAAGGCAATAAGGGGAATTCTGTGCTCTCTCTGTCTGTCTGAGTGCTCAGTCATTGCCCAGGTTGGAGCGTATTACTTTGAACCTCTGCCAGGTGTAACAGCAAGTCTGGTGCTGTTCATTCCACATGAATCTGCCTTCTCTGGATCTCTCTTTTGTAGTCCTGCCCTCTCTACTTTGTGGAGCCACACACAGAGATTGAGGTGAGAAACTAGAAAGGAAATAAGAAGACTTTCACATCTCTGCACATATATAACATATCCTACAAAAGTTATGAGAGTTAGGTGTTTAAAGCTCCTAAGGGTCTTTATATTCTTGTGTTGAGCAGGTTCTCTTCCCCCTATCCATAAAGGGGAAAGGAAACCCCTCTGGAGAGGTCATCTGTAATGCTCATTATCTCTGAAATGCAACTATTTTAACTATTTTATAAATCAGGTTCAAACAATTTGGAGTACACAAATGTATGCAAACTTCTGAGGGCAAGTATGTGGAAAGGTTCCTCCCTCTTCCTACTTCCTTCTCCCTCCCCACAAGCAAGGCTTGCAGATGTTTTCTTCTGCTCTTTATTCTTTTCTTCCTGTTTGGCTGTGACCCTTACTCCCAACTGATTCTTTTTTGTCAAACTTTGTTTTTTCCTGAGCCTTTGATCCTGCGCTTTGACTCTTGCAATAATGAACATGACACTATTATTTCACTAGATTCATTTTATGATTCCTTACTGCTCAGAGTCCCTACTAACAATAACATACACTTGTTTCATCAGTGTCTCACAGCAAAAGAGGGAGTTTTACAAAAACTGCCACATCACCTAAGGACAGGTGAAATATAACCATTCATATGTAGATGGAATACAGAAGACTATGTACCATAGCTATACATACATATATACATACATTTAATAAATTAGATTATCCAGTCTGTCTCTGTTTTTAAATCTTCAGTTTCCCAGCTAGGGGAAACTAGTCAAAGTTTAAAAAATGTATTAGTAGAACCAAGTATAGGAGACACATAGCAGACAAGAAGCTAGGATTCCAGCACTGGGTCAGGAACAACAGTTTATTGTTCTCAGAAAGAAATGCTGCCTAATGCCAAAACTGTAGATACATTTAGGTCTTCTGATGACTTTTCCCCTGTTTTCTTTGCTCAGATGTCTCAGTTTGATCAAGAAAGGTGGGAGAAAGAGGATCTCTGTCTGTTTCAAGGAAAATAAATGTACCTATACAGATAAAGGTCTAGTTATAGTTGAGTACTAGTCATATAGTAGATGACATATGCTGTAAGAAACTCGTAAACCAGGAATCCAGATCAACAAATCTAGACATTACTAGCAAACTAGAAAGGTTTTCCTCCTTGAAATTGTGATTCAGATACATATATTGAGTAGCATACATGTGTAACAATAATTATAGTAGGTACAGCTTAAGAAAATTTGAAAGTATGTCTTTTCATACACCTCCTTTCAGCTGCTGCAGTGATTTACTGCAATCTTACCGTGCCTTGCCTTTGAAGTAAGGTGACTCTGTAGCCAACACAAAGCTGATCAAGGAGGCTGTCTTTCTTTTTGCAACAACAGCGGAGGAAGTTATTCCAGGTTACTACTGTCAGTTCCACACAGATCATCAGACTATTTTAATTTATGCCACAGGCCCCAAGCTGTGCTCAGATGATCAGAAGCAGCAGTAATAACCTTCAACCAACATTTTTTTTTCTCAAGTCTATGTGTAAAATACAATTCAACTGGAACAGAGGGACTAAAATGCAACTTTTCTAATTTGATTGAATGAAATCAGCAATCTGTGTGAAGAGAGGTAAGCTAGATGATACAGACTTATACCGTAAATAATTCTCTAAAGATTTATTCTCCTCCTTTTTTTTTCTTAAATAGGTATTAATTTAAAATCAAAAATCTAGTTAATATGTAATAAAACCCCTACGAGATAAAATATCAATGAAGAAACTTAAGTATAAAAGAAAGAAAGGAACAAGAGAGAAGGGAACAAGAGTCTTTTGATTCTATCCATCTTCATAAAATACTTTCTCATGAAACAATCCCCAAAATGTGAAAGTAATACTAAAAGTAAAAAAAAAAAAAGTCCCATAGGATCAAGTCCATATAAAGAGGCATATCTTTGGCAGACAGTAAATCAAAATTTCCCAGCCTGGTTCATTCCAAGACTAGTTTTCTACAAAGTTGTCTAGAATTAAGGGAAATGCTGGAAAGATCTGTGGTTTCAGAGTTCACATTGATGCATCCAGCTGAGTTTCAGACAATTCTGTTTCTGTCTTTCTGACCCATAACCATGGCAAGTTACATGCCCAGGTATCAGTGCCAGGAAAGATATCTAGTGCTTCATTCTCTAGTGATTATCTTTGTGTAATTTCCTATTTGTGTTTCCAAGATATAGGAAACAGAAAACACAGTAGTACTTGTTTCAGATCTGCTGTCAGAAGTCATGGATACAGATACACACACAAACACACACACACACAAACATATATATATATAAAAATTACATATATATATATATATATATATATATATATATATATAT